>OX596274.1:31588346-32188346 GCA_951394225.1 Harpalus rufipes | reverse complement strand
AGAAAGACAAAAAATAAGTATTGTTTAACAAACAAAAATCGATATGGAATCAGTTAAAATAAGAAAGTTGTAGTACGACTGGCGAATGAAATTTTTTTTTTTTATAGATGTGGTTTCTTCTCATAAAGGAAACTGACCTTTATGTATTCCGTTGTAAAAGGCTAGAATTGTCCCCAATACCACTGAAATACTAGAAGGGATTTAAAATGACAACAACAGGTTTCAGGGATGTATTTAAAAATTTTAATACCATGAATTATGTTTCTTTCGTCTCTAGTGCAAGCAACCCTCGAGTTGGAACTACTGTCATATGCAATTAAAAATAATCCTATTTCATAAAAATGCCAAACTGAATAGTTTAAAAGTCAAAATATTTTGTTATAATCAAAATAAATGAAAAATGTTTCAAATATTTTAAATGCACCCCTGTTTTGTTATTCTACTATTATGCAGGTACCGTAGTCATCCATCTATATTTAGCAAGACTTACAGCCTAATTCTCGTGACACTTGCATTGAAAACATTATTGTTTCGTATACAATATTAAAAACAATGTAGTTTAAGATATTGTATGTAATTCGTATTCCATTTAATCCTTATAAACTGTCTCTATACAATTTATTGTATTGTATAGTATACAAGTATGAAGTTAGTTCATTTCCTTATTTGACACATATTTACTTGATTTTTTCAAATAAGTGACATTTCCTAATCCCAAAAGAATTATCGTATTTGTTATGAATAGTGTTGTGGAAGAAAAAAAAAGTAGTATAGAAGGCTCAACAGCAGATATAAGTACAAGAACTTTTAAAAACCGGAAGAAAAAAGCTAAATTCAAATTCTTAAATATTTTAGGTATGATAAGAAATTTGTTTTAAATTGAGATTCTTGTTGAAATGGGTCATTTAGAGACGAAGAAAACTGGCGAAAAACATAAAAATAAGAACAGTTAATATCGTATTACAATTTAATCAAATTAACTTGGGTTCTATCTATCATAAAATTCTAATAATAATCTGCTGAAAAATTCATTTACGTTTGTGTTTCTGTTGATCTTCAACATTAAGTATTTACAATGGTACAAATTTTTTGGAATTAATCATATAATAATTATTGTTTTCATTTGTTACCAGAAATAAGCATTCACTAACTGATATGAAAAATAACACTATTTAAAATCAGTAGAAAACTTCTTTCATTAAATAAGTGTAATATGTATTTATAAATGAATAAAGAATAAACAGTCGAATAAGATACATAGTTTTATTGTCATAAAACAGAAATTTTATTTCGATCTGGATAATTTAGTAGAGATGATACTAAAATTTATTCAATAGCATTCATACTCTTAAAAGGTATTTTTTAATTGAGCATAATATCTAAATTATTTAATTCATAAATGTAAATTGCACATGTGTAAGTACATTGGCTATATTATATTCCTCTAACATCATATTTCCTCTTTTCGAAGTCAATAATAGCACTAATTAATGTAATAAAAATTGTATTTATCATTATTCACAATTTAGATAGTATTTTAAAAATTATTGTTTCCGTAACAAGTAGCTCAGTTTCTCGTTCAGAATACAATATTTAAAAATAATTATTGTTTTCCATACAATACAATTTTGATCATATGAATACCAAAAATTGTATAGTTTACGATAATTTTTTGACATTTCAATTTATTGTCTTGTATACAATATTGTTTCAGAAACAATGTTCATGTGAATTTCAAAATTATAATTTATTGTATACGAAACAATAACTGTTTTGAATACAATATCGTTTTCTTAAGAAGTGTCATGAGAATCAGGCTGATAGTAATGTATTTCTGGCATTTCCTAGTTCAGTATTTAAATGGGTACTTGCAAAAATTCTCATACCTGAATATTTTGTACAATTGTCTTCTTCTCTAATGGAATACATAAACCACATCTACAAAATAATTTAAACGTCAACTTTTATTCGCTAGTCGTACCATATCATACTATACCTTGGAAACCGCCATCTTGAATTTTGTTCTGACATCACTTATAAGTTTGCCTTATCAAATCAGCTAACTTTTATATGAAATTTTTATTTATAATTACGGAGTTATATGACATTTTTTAAAATTGTGATTTTTACATTTTTTTTCAATAACTTTACAAACTGTTCGAATTCTACATTTTTCACAGCGGAATCTGAATGAGACCTCAAAATTTCGCAACATTGCCTATTTAACCGACCTCGTAGATCTTATATTTTCCTAGATCCCAATGGTGTATCACTTAATTATATTGCTTTTGGTATTTTATGTTGATTACAAATGTCACTATTTCTTTGGTTTAAACATTCTATAATATAAAAGCCCTGCGATATTAAATCACTCATACCCCAAAATAACAAAATTTTGTTCTTGCATTGAGCCACATGATATTACCCACATATTACCTTTATATATTTGTTGTGTACCACTTGAATATTTATGATAATTTCAGGGTAGCATCTTCCATTTTTATCTGGAATAAAATTTCACTTTTATATCGCAGCTATTTTTCTTTGTGTCTTTTCCTCTAATAAATATCATCACATCATCACTTACCGGTTGTGAATTGCATGAGGGGATGATATATTTATTTATTTATGTGTTTGTGAGGTGGTCTGATGCTAAGGCTATAGATAACACGGCCGGTCGTGCAGGCATTTGTCTGCGCGGCATTCTTATGCTCGAATTGTCAGCCAAATTGGATTTTAATACTGAGAGCTGGCGCCTACGGTAATTGAATCAAGCAGAGAAGAAGGGGCCACACATTTTGAGTTTAATCACAAGGAATAAAGGGTTACATACGTGTGGACATAAGTTCTTCAGGGTTATAAGTTTTCAAAGGATCAGCATGGTTTAGAAAGTAAAATTTGAATGCATGAAATAATGACTAGATGTATTCTTTAAGAAAGCATTCTAATAATTATTTAAGTATTAAGAGCAGTAAGTGCACCTTACCGGTTGAAGATTAGTTTGGAGAGCGAGATATCCAATACATTCGTAACCGTTAAGAAGCACTTATTGCCCGCAATGCTTATTATATTTTTTGCACGATCGTCCCAATAACAAATTAAAGTTTAGAATTATTTAAAAATTATTTTGACATTTAAAAAAAATAGTTGTCATTTTTAAGTAAGCTATGATCGTTGTTTTGTTATCGTTAAAGCTTTAAAAAAATTACATTTATTTTTTATTTATGTAATTTTCACAGCCTCCAGATCGGTAGGTAGTCACATCACTTACGGTCAGTCACATCACTTACTGATCAGTACCACATCACTTACTGATCAGTAATTTGTAAACAAAACTTTCTTTAATTCTATATCTATTGAATATGACGTATAAAATGCAATCCAATCGTATAGAGAATATTTTCTTTAAGTTATAATAACATTAAATGTCAATAAATGATATTTAACTGCATTTTTTTCAGAAAAACTGTTAAAAGTTGCAAATAAGGATACAACTGGTGGACCAATTATAACCAAAATCTAATCATGTCTGCATATGGATCTAAACTCGAGGAATACGAAAAAATTATAATTTTTGGAATCGTTGTATTGGAGTTATGCGATCCGAAACGAGCGTCACATACACACACACTCACACACACAGACGCACACACAAACATACAGACCTCATCGTAAAAATAGTAAATTCGTAGTCTATGGACAAAACATGCTTATTCATTAGAAACTCACTATCGAATTTTTTGACCCAGACAATACCTTCCTTACCTAAAGGTGACGGAAGGTAATAATACTTGATAAGCGTCACAAGATTCCGTCTATGAATCAACCTCTCGGTCATTTATCAGGAGACTGTCCCACTCAACGGGAACCACAGACGCGTTTCGCTCTTATTGGAACTCATCAGTGTGGGGCACTGTATGATTTCTAAATATTATTTTAAAACAGTTTCATGAAGTATCGTAATTGTATTTTATATTACATATTATCATTCTAAATAATTATAGCACTATCTTTGTAATTCCTGAATGACTGAGATTTCGAATAAAAGCAATATTTAATTATATTATCTTATAATAGAGCCCCCAAAAATGTATCTCAGATTTTTTTCATCTTGATAGTATATTAAAAGGCTGAGTATAGTATGTGTGTGTGTAATAAAGCTTGTGAGATAAGAGAGCAATATAATTGTGGGAAGCTTAATATATGTTAGTGAAGGTAGCCTTCCGTAGTTGCCTTTTCCTTGGCAGGGCATGGCAGGGCAGGGCAGGGAAAGACATCAAGATGTAATAAGCCGGGCGGCGGGCATGGCATGGGTTGCTTGAAGGCTGCTATAATCGCGTTAACTGATTAAACGTCAGTTGTAAGCGGCGGCAGCAACAATTCAAGTCACGGAGGAGTCGAGAGGACGAGACGAGAACCGCACTGAATTCAACTCAACGTGCAGCTAATTAACCAATACACCCGAAAATGGGCACCACTTACCACACCACCTAACACAAAGTGTAATACAATATATCTAATATGGTTTATACGACGCTTGACTTATTTCATGGCAGCTTCAATACTTTAATTTTTGGATATTTTTTACACTTGAAGGTTTTTGTTTGAAGAAGAGATAGATACTGTAATAGATGATTATTTTGAAAACATTTGAAAAGTTAAAATAAAAACAAATTTACTCTTGATCAATCTTTGGAAACTTAAATGGCGAGTGCCAGGCATTTGCCAGTAGTACTCAATTCCGGTCAATAGATGTCGCTAACGTCGCGTTAAGAACCTATTTAATATCTACGCAACTGTTGGCTCACGTGTGTTTTTGAGGTGGAAAATAAGTATGCATGGGAAACATTTGAATTTGACGTGAATTTGATATTTGAAAATATTTGTGTTTTTGGTTCTATTTAATTTGTTTTGCTTATTAATTGTACCTTATTCTGTGGTTCTCCTGAGCGAGTTCTTAATGTAATATTGTTTAATTTTGTGTTCATATAAGATATCCGTATTTTATTTTCAACCCATTGTCAATGGAATAAGTTGTCGAATGTATTTTAAAATTAAAATTTTATTATGCATATTATTGATAAAATATAATTTAACATTATATTTGTGCACAAACATTTTAATATCAAAATACATTTATATTAGTGAACAAAATTATAGTTATTTAAGTATTAAGGGCAGTAAGTGCACCTTACCGGTTGAGGATTAGTTTGGAGATCGAGACGAAGTCGAGATCTCCAATACATCCGATACAGGTAGGAAGCACTTAATCCCCGCAATGCTTATTATATTTTTTGCACGATCGTCTCAATAATAACAAATTAAAGTTTAGAATTATTTAAAAATTATTTTGACATTTTAAAAAAAATAGTTGTCATTTTTAAGTAAGCTATGATCGTTGTTTTGTTATCGTTAAAGCTTTAAAAATTGTACATTTATTTTTACCTCCCGCTACCCTTGGTAAGGGAGGTATAGGGATCGTACTAAAAATCGTATATTGAGATTTTGGTAAATGTCCACGTTTTAAGGTCCCTAGAATCCAATTTTAACATTTTCATGATGATGTCTGTGTGTATGTATGTGTGGATCCTGTTTACGCTCTAAATCAAATACTATCATTCAGAAAGTTTTGAAACCATATATTTCTACCTTATTCTAATATGGAAAGAACTGATTCGATTTTGGTGGCAATCGGATAACCGGAAATGACAGATTACTTGAAGCTCAAGGTAGTTTTTCTTCAAATGTAATTTTTTCTCAATTTGTTATTATAAAAATTAAAGATTATTCCATTTTCTACAAGTTTGCTTTAATACTTTTTCTATATATTGTATGGATAAATTTATAAAGTAATATATAAATTATATACATAGGTAAATGGCGGGAGGTACTGTGTTGGTCACATCAGATTTTTTATTTATGTAATTTTTACCGCCTCCAGATTGGTAGGTAGTCACATCACTTACCGGTCAGTCACATCACTTACTGATCAGTACCACATCACTTACTGATCAGTAATTTGTAAACAAAACTTACTGCCTTGGAAACCCTATCGGTAAAGTTTAAAAAAACCTGATCGTGCAAAAAAATATTTTGAATAAAGTTAAAAGCGGATTGCATAATTTACATTTTAGTTCTATTCCAATCACCAGGTGTAATGTTCAGTTCAAGTACACATGAGATTCAGGTCTAAATAGTATATTGTCTATGCTCTTGATTTATCTACCATCTTATTTAAACGATCGTTTCGTCCTTTCGGACATCTTCAAACATCCAGCTTACAATGAGTGAAAACTATAGAACTTGACCAATGGAATTAAAGAATGATAAATAACGAACTGGATAAACCCAAATATATTTAGATTTTATACAATTATGTGTAATATCTGATGTGTAAAGTTGATATTTTACACACTGCAGACAATGTATTTTATTTTATTTACACATTACAGAGCTACCACCATCAATACACGTTTGAAATTTAAATTGTCTTACCTATATTTAGTTTTTTCTATACATTCATGTTGGTAATACTGACAGAACTGCAGTATTCAAATTCAGACCTGTTATCTGTTATATGTGAACTCGGTATTTGGTGTGTTCAAATTGTCGTCAATTGTCGTCTGCTCGTCTGGCAAATTTCTAATTTGTTTCAGGAATTTTATTTAATGTCATATAAAAAGTATTGTATGCAACTCAAGTGTAAACAATCTTTATGACATTCGGTCAATAATTTTCGTGACGAGGCTTGCCGAGAAATACTTGTTTTAGCCATATTAAATTATTTTTTCTACTACCACTACTGTAAGAGGGTCATTACTGAACAGACTACTAACAATGTAAGTTCGTTCTTATGAATAGTGTTACGTAATGAAATTTCATTACGTAACACTGTTACGTAATGAACAGCAAATTTAAGTTGGCAGGACTGATTGTCAAACTGTAAGAAATGATTAAAATTTGATAAATAAAATTTAAGATTTAAAAATACAATGAAATTTATCTGACATATACATATAAATACATATTTTTTGGGTTATTACATTATTATATTATGTCAACAATACATATTTCATTTCAATCAAATTTACAGTAGGGAACTATTTTTCATCGTATATCCCTACGCTTAGCAGTAACCATGGCATCGTTGCACAGTTTTATTTTTGTAAATAAAACCCACCAAACTTTTTGACGTTTCGAACTGCTGCTTTTTTGTGTGATTACAAAAACATAAACTGAGGTAATAATAATGATTATAAACAAAATTAGTTGATAATATTATTTGTAATTTGTAAGTAATGCAATAAAAAAATAAGTAATTTATAACTATGTATCTAAATTTTGGTTCAATTTAGAAATATTAATGAGTGGTCGTAGAAAAAGTATAGTACATAATTCGAGATGTAAAGCAATTACTCACTCGTAAAATTACAAACTCGACGCTGCGCGTCTCGTGTGTCAATCATTTTACTCGTACGTAATCTGCTTCTTACATCTCTCATTACGTAATATACTATTACATTTTTATATTTTCAGTAAAATCATGTCACTAAGATGTTATATAAATTTTATTTGACACTGATTTCAGTCAGTTGGAATATTCTAACTATTTTCATGGTGCAGCTCTTAGCAACAAAGGTTGCAAGATATTTCTTTATAATTCCTTATCTCTAAATTCATTGAATATAAAGAAAAAAAATCTGTTGTGGCCAGCACAATACCTCTCGCCACTTCCGTTTTTGGTTACATAAGTATAGGGCGCAAGCATTCATGTCACATTGTTGGCCTTGACAAGCAGATATGGGGGTTCTGTCAAAATGACAATTAGTAATTTTGTATATAGATGTCAAATGTCAGAATTTTTCATCAAAAATTCCAAGATTTTCTAAATTCACGTAGTTAGTTTGTCATACTTGACCTAGACAAGCAGATATGGAGGCCCTTGTCAAAATGACAGTTAGTAATTATTTACATAAATGTCAAATGTAGTAATTTTTCACGTGGTTAATTGGTCACCAGGAATGTGGAATTTACTTGTCGAGGAAAATAAACCACATGGAATTGGAATATCACGAAATTTTGGATGGAAAATTGACATTTGACATATATGTATATAATTACCAGCTGTCATTCTAACTCGGGCCCCTATATTTGCTTGTCAAGTCCAACAAAGTCATATGACTGCTCGCGCCCTATAAATTTCTTATGTCTTTTCTTTATGTTTAGATTATATTTATAATTTAAAATTTATTTTTTGAGGAAGTTTTCTCTTATACTTCTAAATGTTCGAATTTCTTCCAATTTTTTGACTGGATTTCAGCTATAATTTTCAATATTTAATTGTTATTATTTTTATACAACAAGAAATAGTAAACTTACCAATATCTCTGAAAAATTCTTCAATAATGTCAGTTAAACTTCTTCATTTAACGTAAAAGCGTATTTTGACGTTTTACTACTATGTTGCCAAAAAAGAATATCTAAGATTTATTTTCAGCTAAAATCTATATAAAACCATATTCGTACTATGGCAAATTCTGAATCGGTTCTTATCCACTGTCATGTGTTTAGTTAAAATAGACTTAAGGTCAAGTTTTAGAATTGAGCTGCCAATATCGCCCAAACAGGTTTATGAACTACTGTTGGTTTTTGGCAATGACATTTTTCTGTCATTTACAAACATCTGATGGTTACTATAGAGTTGTTTAGGCTCTGAAATTTATTACAAATTATTTTATATTATTATATACTATATCTCTAAACCTATAGGAGATATAATAAAATTTTAAAATGTATCGAATAGAGAATTTTATGTTCTTTAATGCTAATAATAAAAAATTTCAAAAAAATAATATTTAGATTTTTTTTTTTAAGATACTACTACTTCCGGTTTTTCAATTGGTACCAAAACCTATTCAACTCTTCCCATTAATGTTTGATTGAGAAATCCGTAGTCAAAAAGGTCTTTAGTATTATAGAATTTGAGAAATCGTGTCTCCAACAACCTCACACACACACACATCCACACACACACACACACACACACACACAGACATCATTCTAAAAATGTTAAAATCGGATTCTATGGACCTTAAATCGTGCTTATTCAGTAAAATCTGGATATGCGATTTTTAGCATGAATCCAATACCTCTCTTAGCGAGAGGTAAAAATATAATTAAATCGAATAGAGAATAAGATATTCTTTAATATTTATAAAAACACAGCATTTTTTTAAAGAAAAACTGTTAAAATCTTCATATTAGGCTACTTTCGGTTAGCCAATTGTAACCAAAATATAATCACGTCTTCATATGGACGTACGAAAGAGGAATTTGAAAGAATTATAATTTTTGAAATTGTAGTATTAAACTTATCGAAGGAGTAATTTTTGTCACACACACACACACACACACACACACACACACACACACACACACACGCACACGCACACGCACACGCACACGCACACGCACACGCACACGCACACGCACACGCACACGCACACGCACACGCACGCACGCACACACACACACACACACACACACACATACACACATACACACATACACACATACACACATACGGACATCAACGTAAGAACAGTAAATTCGTATTCTAGGGACTCTAAAACGTGCTTATTCTTTAAAAACTCACCATTGAATTTTTTGACCAAAGACAATATATCTTCCTTACCTTGACGGAAGGTAAAAAGTATTCTCAATAATTCTAGCGTCTTTATTTATTCAAATATTAATTAATTTATTTATAATTTTCATATTCCTAGTCCATGTTTGGATGTCACGTTTAGCCGTGCAGTAATAATGAATGTTCTTCTGTTGTAAATGTGTAGTTTATCCTTTATCTGCGAATGTGAATGCACGTGAGGCTAGTTAGCAACTCGTTAGGGAGGAATGCTGGCAGAAGTCGGAGTTTTCTGCGACAAGTCAAACACACACCAGAACCAGAAGAGAAGGTGTATTGCAGCTTGTTATCTGCACGGCGGTTAATTACTAGCTGCAGCATACACATAATTTATTGCTACAAGTGGCACAAATTATATAACTCGTTGTATACTTAGAAAGCAATCGAAATTATAAACAAATATATTTTCGCCACACCTACTACGAAATATGACATTATGCCATTTTTTGTTGATAGTAAGTGACAGTTTTCATTGAAGAGCTAGTTACCATAGACAACGAATTGAAATATTTCATTACGGGTCTAGGGTAAATAAATGAATTGTCTACAATACAATTGTATACCAAGGCGTTAAAGTGTATGTTTTCCGGGGTGAAAGAAAATATTGCCAGGCGAGCCGTAGCCGAGGCTGGCTATTTCTTGAAGGCCGGAAAATCACTTTCCCGTCGTGGTTTACACAATATTTTTTATCCTACACGACAAAGATAAATTAGAACAAAAGTACTTTATTTGAGAACAGTCTTACATAATGAAGAATTCACATGGAAATTTAATTATTTGAAATGTTAATATTAAATACAGGATTATTAATTGTATAATTAGGAAAAGAAATACCTTGTTTGGAAAAATTTGATAACTGATATTCTTCTGAAATTTTCGAAATAGATGTATTTACAGAATCTGTCGTATATTTCCCAGTGAAGGGCTCTTCTATAGGCACATTTTCCTGACCTTATATACAGAATGTTCCACAACTTAGGACAAAAAATTAAACTGTACGACGTGCTGATCATGATACAAAAACATTTTATTTTAAATTCGCAAAGTTAAGGGTAGTTTACTTGAAGTAGACATTTATTGGACCACTAAAGTACTATATGTCATAGAAAGAAATTTTAAATGATATTAATTATCAAAGAAACATTATGTAATGTACGTTAGATTTAGAGATAATAATTGTTTTGAATACAAAATAATTTCTAATATTAATGCATTGTATTTAATATTAAGATAATTTGGGAAATAACTAAACACATACCTGAAGCACAAAACTACAAATACTGTTCAAAATTTGCACCATTCATCCCTACACACATTGTAGCACGTTGAATTAATGATCTAGTACAGCCTTGATACGAATTTTGTACTCGTATTGTTTCTGCTAAATTTTCTATTCTCCGCTTAAGTTCCTCTTCGTTTTCCGGTGCATTTTTGTTATCGTATACGAGTGATTTAAAATGACCCCAGAAATAAAAATCCAGCGGATTTAGATCAAAGGGTCTAGCAGGCCAAGCTACAAGACCACATCGACCAATTCACCTGTCCTCAAACACTTGGTTTAAATGTTCTCTTACATTTAGAGCATAGTGTGGTGGCGCACCATCGTGCTGAAACCATGCCTGCTGACGCACATTTAAAGGCACATTTTGAAGTAATTTTGGCAAAATATTTTATAAAAATAATAAATAATTAGCTCCAGTCACCCTGTGGTAGAATGTACGGCCCAAGTAACATTCCATTAACATTACCTGCCCAAACATTTATCGAAAAACGATGCTGAAAACTGCCTCGTATAACAACCGAAAAACGATGCTGAAAACTGCCTCGTACAACAACGTGCGGATTTACTTGAGTCCAATAATGATAGTTATGATAATTATGAATTCCCTCCCTCGTAAAAGTTGCCACATCAGAAAATATGATGTATGAGGGGAAATTAGGATTTTAGTATGTAAAAGCCGCAAAGGATAACATTCAGCACACAGACGTCGTGCCAATAACGAATTTTGCCCTGCTTCTCCATAAATTAACACCATGTCCACTAATTCACTGTTACTAAATGCATCCATTTTAACAAAAACTACACTACACTGCTATTCACTGTAAAATTAGAACACTGCACCAGCAAAGATAAATGATAATTAACAACAATGTCGACGAAAGAATTTCTTACCACCTATCAAATTAAATTAAATTATTAATTACACAATATTAGTCATTTATCAGTATTAGATATTATGTAAACAACTACTTTCATTGTAGAAGATTTGAAAAAATATTAAAAATAACTACCGACCAAAAAAAGTTTGCTTGAAATACGGTGCAATTTTTTTGAGAATTTAAAAAAAAATCTTTTTGTTTTATAATCAGCACGTCGTATAGTATATACCCTTTAATTTTTTGTCCGAAGTTGTGGAACATCCTATGTATATGTATCCTAGCCGTTTATATGTTTTTACCGGGCTAGCCGTGCAAATTTATATTTTCGCTTCCTTACAGTGGCGCGAAAATTGCATTTTCGAAGGGTGTAGGATAAAAATATATTTTTCTTCAAACGTCATAAAAGTAGTATCTTTTGTGACTTGATTCATAAGGTAGAAGTTTAATTCCTACGGTATAAATAATTTATATCACTGAATTCAACATTAAATTCTCTATCGAATGAACAAATACAAAATATATGTTCTCATTTAAACCAAAAAAGTTAGGTCCCATATTTTGAGAACCAATGATAGAAATAAATTTTCTATTCTTTAAATTTGTCTTGTGAAATAGAAATTGTTTGCCAATTTAACCGTCTTTGTAGCTCTTATAGTTCTCGGATAGCAATGGTGGTCCATTTATAATGAACACACTGTATATGTTACAGTAAAAGCATTCAAAAATAAGTCAACTGGTAAGTTTATTAGCATATGTAAAACCAAATATATGAAAAATAAGATACTGACACAATGTCTTTATCAGTGACACTGACAGAAAATAACATTATTCGTACGGCTATGAATCAAAGTAATATATCTGAATTAATAAATTAATTTACATTAGAGCGAAAGTATTGTCAACAACGAGCATCGTATTAAAATGCAATGTCCTAACTTAGACGAACCAATATGCATTTTTGACAGACAAGCGTATTATATCCATCCTTATCTCACACACTTCTAGTCATTGGAAATGAGAGAGGTACATGTATGCCAATTTGTTAATTCGTTCATGAAACACATGATCTTGACCGAACATCTTTAAAAAAATTAGACTTCATCGTAAAAATGTTATAATCGGGACTTTGAAAAGCTCTTATTCACTAAAATCTCAGTATTTTCCCTACGATAGCGAGCAATAAAAATAAACTTTAATGCTTTTGTAAGTAAATAACAAATGTAAGCATTTAATATATGAACAATATGTAGTAAGATTTCCAAATTTTTAAGCGTTGTTTTCTTTGGGAAACTCCATCTCCTTCTGGTTTCTTATTCTCGTATTCCGTGTTGAAACTGTGAGTATATCAGTAGGAAAATATTGTCAATAATGAAGGTAGCATATATTCCGGTTGCTCGAAACAAGAGGCTGGAGCTTACGATCCTATTTATGCTCGGCGGCGTGACTTACGAGGCTCCAGTATACACACGTACACGTACCAGTTCCAGTAGCACCACGCCAGCTACCAGCACCCGCGCGAGCGCTCCACGGCCCGAGATTTACGAGTATGGCTTTTCTATAATGGAATTTCCGTGCTTTGACGTTCGTTTTATGTGGCTGCTCCTTATATAGTGCGAGCAAATTACTCCACAATGTGCAGGCTGCCCACCCGGACGACGGAGACGGAGACTGCAGACCACGGAAGAATCATAAGAGACTAATCATACCAACGATGATATTTAAAATATTGCCTATTGGTTGTCATAATATTTTTATAAGTAATCTTATTCAAAATGTTGCACGAAAGTTTCACCTGAGCAAAGGTGTAAATCATAAATTTTGCTTGTTTTAAGAAAACAATACTGTTTTTTCGAAATTACTATGTAAATTGTACTGAATAGTGTCGTGCTAGCTGATCCAACAGCCGATTTTAGTGTCAATTGATCCATTTCTACCTTTGATTTGTAAGAAGATATGCTTTTTTCGTAAAAGAAGGGGACTTCATGCTTCATAGGCAGGGATAGACTGGCTCTTTGGACCGGCCCGGGAAATAAGAACCTGACCGGCCTCCTTTTAGTGAAAAAAATCTATTGTGGCCAGCACACTACCTCTCGCCATTTCCGATTTTGGTTACATAAGTATTGAGCGCGAGCAGTCATGTGACTTTGTTGGCCTTAACAAGCAGATATGGGGGCCCGCTTCAGAATGACAACTAGTAATTATGTATATAGATGTCAAATGTCAGAATTTTTTATTCAAAATTACAAGATTTTCTAAGATCATGTGGTTAATTTGTCACCAGGAGTATGGAATTTACTTGTGTAGGAAAATAAACTACATGGAATTTAGAATGAAAAATTTGATATTTGACATCTATGTACATAATTACTAGCTATAATTCTGACACGAGCCCTCATATCTGCTTATCAAGACCAACAAATTCGCATGACTGTTCGCGTCCTATTGTATTTAACATATCTTGTATACCTACAGTCTATACCAAAAATTCTAATTATATCTATTCTTTATAATGTAGACTTTTTACTTCTCGCTAAGAGAGGTATTGGAATCATGCTAAAAATAGCATATCTAGATTTTAGTGAATAAGTATGTTTTAAGGTCCCTAGAATTCGTTAATAACATTTTTACGATGATATCCGATTTCTCAAATTCTATAAGACTAAAGACCTGTATAACTACGGATTCCTCAATCTAACAGTAATGGGAAGAGTTGGACAACCGGAAGTAGTGGTACGAGTATTTTAACAAAAAAATTCTAAATATTATTTTTTGAAAATTTATGTTGTTACAAATATTAAAAAACAAAATTCTCTATCCGACACATTTAAATTTTTTATTATACCTTCTATAGATTTAAAGATATAGATATATAATCTATAAAATAATCTGTTGTAGTAAATCTCACAGCCTGCTCACAGCCCAAACATCTCCATGATAACTACTTGAGAAATGAAAATGTCTGTAATTGACAGATAAATGTCACTAATGTGAGTGTCAAAAATTCAAAGATAGTACTCAAGGCTTTTTGTGGGAAAAATATTTAATATTTCATATTTTATTATTAATTATATATTTAAAATTATAAGTATATTACATGAACCCTTCAGAAATACCGCCAATCCCGTTAATGAATTGGAAAAACCTCGAACATTTAGAAGAAATGGAGAAAACTTGCTATTAGAATGAATTTAAAATTATAGAAAATACGTATAGTAAAATTTCTGTAAGATTTCCGATCAAGGTCTAGAATTGTATGAATTTAGATTTTTGCTCCGCCCATTCTGACAAATTCAGTAGTGT
Source organism: Harpalus rufipes (assembly GCA_951394225.1). NCBI lineage: Eukaryota > Metazoa > Arthropoda > Insecta > Coleoptera > Carabidae > Harpalus > Harpalus rufipes. The sequence goes on along the minus strand of OX596274.1, from coordinate 32,173,183 downwards.
CGTTTGCTTAGTTTTTATGAGGGTACATAAGATACTATTGTTATTTTATTATTATAAAAATATATGTTACAGCAAAAGCATTCAAAATTCAAAAGTAAGTCAACTGGTATTTTATTAGCAAATGTAAAACCAAATATGTGAAAAATAAGATACTGATACATGACACTGACAGAAAATAACGTTATTCGTACGCCTATGAATCAAGGTAATGTATTGGAATTATCGGAGACGAAACATCATTGCAAACTGGCCCGGATTGGGCTGTATTTTCGGCCCGAGCTGAAATTATATTCGGCTCTAAAAGGCAGTGAGTCAGTGGCGACTTTGGTGAGGTATGGGGAGAGGAAGATAAGTCATGTAAAGTATCCAGAATTTTTTTTCATTCAAGGTCAAATGCCTTATAATTGAAAATTACATTTTTTCAATGTACAGAATAAACAATAGTTCCGCAAAGTATCACCAGATGTCATGTTGCTTAATAACAATCGTCTGTAAGGCCACGTGCGTGACTCCAGTGAGAGCTAAAAAGTTATTATTTTTAATTTCATGTATTTACTGCCTGAAAATTGTGAATTAATAACTTTTTAGCAGTTAAAAATCAAAATAGGTCAAAATATTGTTCTTGTCAAATACATTCTGTATTCTACTAAAATAAATATTGTCTGTGACTCACAAGGAATTCTTATTCTATATTGTGTGCAAGAGTTAAAAAAAAATTCTAAGACTCTGTGATGAAGACGTATTCGTGAGTGATTCGCCCTACATCGCCTTGTTTGCTATAAGATTTTTACGAGTCGGCCACTTAATTACGCCGAGTATAAAACGTCTGTGTTCCTTTCCTTACAATGGCAATGCTAAGGCTTGGAGAGTATGGAGTCTCCATACTAATAGCTTTCTTTTCATACATTCAAATTTATTCGATGATTTGGTCTTTCAGCGGCAGACTTTAATATATAAGAGCTTAATCGGTGAGTTAAGAGCGCTCGGGTCGCGAAGAACAATGCACCTTTTCAACTGCGAATGGCGAATCATTCTTCATCACAAGGAGACGGTTTTCAATGCAGGAGAGAAGCCAAGGAGGCTGCGTCTCATGTGACATCGCACAGGCGTCAAGTTTGTCGCTTTGTCATCCATGTGACATCCTCTTCAATACTCATATCTTACCTTACTTTCTTCCAAACAAATGTAATGTAAGCTAAGAGATACAGGCATAATATTTCCATCATTCCATCAACATTCAAACATCAGGAATATGTTTTTTATACCATACATTATGTATATGTTAAACTAAAGTATGTTAATATTTTTTCATAAAAGTTACAGCTGTAGCTATTGTTAATAATTTAGTATTAGTTTATATTCTGAATATTTAAGGAGTCTTATTCCAAGCACGGTAAGAGATGGACCTGTCTAATTGAGCTCCGTAGTGATTGTGTCATTTTATTATATTAATAACATGATAGTGAAGTATAGTAAGGTGACGTGAAATACAGTGATGTGAAGTAAAAATGTGTAGTAATCAGGGACTAAAAACGAAATGGAAACGAAAACGAAATAACGAAATAAAGCGAAATTTTTATAAAAACGAAAACGGAAACGAAAACGATTTAATTTTTTTTTGTTCATGATTAAAAACAAAATAATTAATATTGGTTACCGGTTTTAACCGTTATTTTATTTAATATTTAATTTTATTTATAGCAAATGCTTTACACGCAAATATTATTAATACAGGGTTAGTCACAGGAGGGTTATTTTCAAAGTTCGTTTGTTTGTAACCCGAAATACAATTTACAACAGCGTCTAGCTTTCTCTCTTGAAAAATGGAATATTTAATCCACTATTGGTTTGTCTGTCTCGTGATGTTCCTATCATTTTGAAATTAATTAATTGAATATGGTATCAAGTGTCTGTGATCATTAGTATTTTGAGTTTCAAACAAACAAACTTTTATAGTAACTCATCCTGTTATGTGTTGTTAAACGGTATACTCGTAGTTTCATCTAGTGAACACTAGTGAAAATCGTTATTTCTACTTAACGATAATCGTTATCTTCGTATCCGTATTATGTAACACATTTTGAAAAATAATAACCTTGGGATTAAGTTAAGAACTTTATTTCCTAAAATCAAATTATAATTTTAAATGAAATATATAAAATAATTCAATATAACTAACAAAACTTCTAGGTTAGATTAGTCCTGGTGGGAGTCTGCTGTCAATCTGTCAGTTGTCGGACCCTTTCTTTTTCTTGTTATAGGCTATGCTAGTGCTACTACTACCATCTGTAGATAAATTGGGAAGCTTGTGCTAGGCGCTACGAATAAAAACTTATTAAATGATTTTAATATTACCTTGCAGAAAACTGTAATATGACTGGTTTTTGAGATCACTATTCAACATATTATTTTGACATGAATAAAAACACTGACTTATTGACAAACGTTTATGTAACGAATGATTTTGCCAGTCGTTAAAAAATAACGATATCGTTAATCTTTTTACCTCTCGCTAAGGTATTGCATTCATGCTAAAAATCGCATATCCAGATTTTATTGAATAAGCACGTTTTAAGGTCCCTACAATCCGATTTTAACATTTTTACGATGATGTCTGTGTGTGTGTGTGTGTGTGTGTGTGTGTGGATGTGTGTGTGTGTATGTGTGTGTGTGTGGGATGTTGGAAGGACGATTACTCAAAAACTATAAGACTTTAAATTTTTTTAACTACGTATTTCCCAATCGGACATTCATGGGAAGATTTGAAAAGGTTTTGGTAACAATTGGACAACCGGAAGTAGAAGATTCTTGAAAAAAAATCTTCTAAATATTATTTTTTGAAATTTTTTCTTGATAATATTAAAAAAAAATCTCTTTCTGATACATTTAAATATTTTTATATATATTCTATAGATATAGGGATAAAAGGAATATAATATATAAAATAATCTGTTGTAATTAATTTTACAACCGAAAGGATGCCATGAAAAATAGTTGAAAATTTAAATTATTTGTAACTGACAGATAAATGTCAGTGTCAGAAATAATGAGTAATGAAAGAAAAATGTACTTGGAGAATCCCTTAATTCTTGATCTGTGACTATTATGGAGATGACAAGTCTAGGTTGAAGGACTTAAATTTGTTTCAAACATTATGGGACAATGTACACCAGCACTGTAGACTAGAGTAACTTTGAATTGCGAAAAAGCTATCAAATTCTTCTCAAGTAAGTTGTAAATATTGACAAAATTACACATCGATATAAGAATAAGCGGAGTGCAATCTATCCGTCACTTTATTAAAGGGAATTAGTGTTATTTAGATATAACATGTATGAAAAAATAAAATGTAAAAGAAGATATGTAAGAATAGATGCACAATCCAGATATATACATTTTAGACCGCCCAAAATTAATGTTTTTACTAGAAGAATATGAAGAGAAAGTAAACAAGGTTGTTCGAATTGAAAATTGCTGTTACCAGCCTAATATTAATATATGGTAAACTCTACTTTGTAATTTATTGTAACATAATTTATGGTAAAATATCTTTATGTTGAGACATGCTATTATTGAATAATAAAGAAGTTTATACGTCATAGATTTATATGAATATATTATTTGTATTTATAAAAATATTCTTTGCTTTATGCATACAGCCAGGTAAAATATACGGCGAGAGGTTATGTGCTGGCCTCATCAGATTTTTTCGTTATGTAGAATTAAATTATTGTTTACAGAATACCACTTTAACGATTATCGTTATAATAATGATATAACAATGCATAATGTCATAAGGATCATTTACTGAATTAGCCAATTAAACGATTTTCGTTATACCATGATGGTATAATGTTTTAACGATTCGTTATGTCATAACGATGCTTACAGAATAGCCCTATTAGTTACGCTAAATACTAATATACGATAAAAAATTGTTTTGTTTAAATTTCTACTAAAATATAACATTGTATTATAAATATGATGTGTGCAATTGTTTTATTAATTAATAATTAATTGAAAACATATTTGCCATAAATTAAGAAGAAACAGGACTAACCGGTTTTAACCGGTTTTTCATTTCGATTTACGAAAACGAATTTAAAATAAAGAATGAAACGAGTGGAAACGAAATAACGCGTTTTCATTCCGAGTGGAAACGAACCAAATTAATAAAAATATATCAAGGAATTTTTAAGAACATTTAAAAAAAATAATTTTTTTTCACTTCAATTACTGACTTATCAAACAGCCCTCGTATGTTGAGTTTTTCGGAATATATCTCGGTCTGTTTAAGTAAATTAGTTCTAGCGCTAATTGATCTCGAAGTTTATCTCCGTAATAAAAAAGCATTAAAATGTTAAAAACTTCTGCTGGAACAAAAACCAGAGGATGATAAAAGTGCACGATACTCCTCGATTCATCTAATTTCTCCAGCAGCTCCATCTCCATCGCCAACTAAATTCCACATCCATTAAAATCGAACGTTTTAATGTGGGGTAATAAAAACTAACCCAGTTAAGGATGCGTAGTGTGTACCTGTGATGCTGATGTGATAACCAGAGGGCTGGGGTGGTTAGTGCCGCGACATTACGCTCGGGATAAGTGACGCCACCGTCGCCAGATGGCTCAAGTTTCCATCAAACAAACGACGCTCACATGTTTTCAACAATTAGCCAACCAGAACCACGCATTTCGTTTGTAATCTGCTACTTACAAACAGCCTCAAAACTTTGAGAGGACTTTCAACCCTCTACTATTGACAAATTCTTCACTTTAAAATTTGAATACTTAGTAGTTGTTGAGCGAAAAAAATCATTTTGTAAATAAAATAAATAAACAAATATATCATCACGTTATGTTACCCATTGCTGGATGTGCCAATCTGTTTTGTACATAGATATCGATAATGATGAAATATTTTTACCGTGAGGGCGCTTACCAGGCGTCACCTCACGGGACTCTGATACATTTAAATATTTTATTATATTTTTTATTGATTTAAAGATAAACGAATATAATATATAAAATAATCTAGTCTAATAAACCTCACAGCCCAAATAATGCCATGGAAACCAATTGAAAAATTAAAATGTTTGTAACTGACATATATGTCAGTGTCAGACATTACTGAAGACTTTCTGGGAAGTACATACACATATTACTTCTTATTGTATTACTAGTTATATACTATAATACTTAATGTTTAACTACGTATTTCTCAATCGGATATTACTGGGAAGAGATGAAAAGGTTTTGGTAATAATTGGACAACCGGAAGTAGCAGATTCTTAAAAAAATATTCTAAATATTTTTTTTGAAAATTTTTGTTCTTGCTTATTAAAGAAGAGTAAATTCTCTATCTGATACATATAAATATTTCATTATATCTTTTATAGATTTAGAAATAAAGAAAAAGAAGGTATATAATAATCTGTTGTAATAAATTGCATAGCCCAAATAATGTCATGGAAACCAATAGAAAATAAAAAAATGTTTGTAACTGAAAAATAAATGTCAGTGTCAAAAATCCAGAGACATTACCAAAGATTTTTTGTGGGAGGTACATACATTATATTATTTCTTATTGTATTAACAGTTAAATATTTAAAATTATAGGTATATTACACATACCCTTCAGAAATATTGTCAATCCCGACAATGAATTGGAAACATCTCGAAAAATTAGAAGGGTAGGATAAAATTTCTTCATAGAATGAATTTAAATTTAAAAAAATCTACATATAAAGAATAGATATAAGTAGAATTTTTGGTGTAGAGTGCATGTATACAAAGAATATTAAATACAATAGGGCACGAGCAGTCATTTGACTTTGTTGGCCTTAACAAGCAGATATGGAGGCCCGTGTCAGAACGATAGCTAGAAATTATGTACATAGATGTCAAATATCATAATTTTTCATTTTAAATTTCGTGATTTTCCAATTCCATGTGGTTTATTTTCCTGTATAAGGAGTTCCACACGTGAACTTAGAAAATATTAAAATTTTGAATGAAAAATTCTGACATTTGACATCTATGTACATAATTACTATTTGTCAGTCTGACACGGGGCCCCCAATCTGATTGTCAAAGCCAACAACAAACTGTTTAACTATGTATTTCTCAATCGGATATTAACGGGAAGAGTTGAAAAGGTTTTGGTAGCAATTGGACAACCGGAAGTAGCAGATTCTTAAAATGTTTTTGAAAATATTTGTTCTTGCAAATATTAAAGGAGACTAAATTCTCTATCTGATACATTTAAATATTTTAATATATCTTTTATAGATTTAGAGATAAAGATATAAAATATATAAAATAATCTGTTGTAATAAATCTCACAGCCCAAATAATGCCATGGAAACCAATTGAAAAATTAAAATGTTTGTAACTGACAGATAAATGTCAGTGTCAAAAATCCAGAGACATTACCGAAGACTTTATCTGGGAAGTACATACATTATATTATTTCTTAATGTATTAATAGAATTGGAAACATTTCGAAAAATATATATATTCCGTAACTTAACCACGAGCGTGGTTATGGTTTTCTTGTGATTCACTTGGTCAGGTTATGGTTACTGTAAAGTGGTTGTGATTCGGACATCTTGGTTAATTTGTGTCGGTAAAGTAGTGATGTTCTTAGTATTTTTCATTCAGACTTCCAGGATTTTCTAAATTCACGTAGTTAATTTGTCACCACGATTGTGGAATTTACTTGTCGAGGAAAATAAAACACATGAAATTGGAAAATCACTAAATTTAGATTGAAAAATTATGATATTTGACATCTATGTACATAATTACTAGCTATCATTCAGACACGGGGCCCCCATAGCTGTTTGTCAAGGTCAACAAAGTGACATGACTGCTCGCGCCCTATTGTATTTAACATTTCTTGTATATCTACACTATTCACCAAAAATTCTTATATTTAGATTTTTTAATTTTAAATTCATTCTATGAAGAAATATTGTCCTCTTGTAATTTTTCGAAATGTTTCCAATTCATTATCGGGATTAACAGTATTTTTGAACGGTTTTTTTGCAATATACCTATAATTTTAAATATTTAACTATTAATACAATAAGAAATAATATAATGTATGTACTTTCCAGAAAAAATATTTAGTATTGTCTCTGGATTTTTGTCACTGACATTTATCTGTCAGTTACAAACATTTTAAATTTTCAATTGGTTTACATTACATTATTCGGGCTGTGAGATTTATTACAACAAATTATTATATACTTTATATATCTTTATCTCTAAATCTATAAAAGATGTAATAAAAGAAATCGTCCTTCCAACTTCCCCACACACACATACATACATCCACACACACACACACACACACACACAGATACATACATACATCCACACACACACACACACACACACGCACACAGACACATACACACACACATACATCATCGTAAAAATATTAAAATCGGATTGTAGGGACCTTAAAACGTGCTTAATCGTTAAAATTTGGATATGAGCTTTATAGCATGAATCCAATACCTCTCTTAGCGAGAGGTAAAATCTAAATATAAAGAATAGGTATAAGTAGAATTTTTGTTGTAGAGTGTAGGTATACAAGAAATGTTAAATACAATACTTATGTAATCAAAAATGGAAGTGGCGATAGGTATTGTGCTGGCCACAACAGATTTTTTTTTGAATTTTGAAGCAGGACGTTCATAACATTGCAATTGTATAGAAGTTATATAAATCTACAATATATGTATACTACTTTGTATGAAGAAAATGTCAAGAAGAAAAAATATCAAATACAAAACTTTTTCAAGGGGTATTAAAAAAAATCCTGTAATATCTTGTTTATTTATTGAACGAAACAATACAAGTAAAATTTGCCGACTGATTAAATGTAGTATCTATGTAGAAATATTTGTTAACATCGGTCTACTATTATTTTGATTTTGGCACAATTGCCCGGTAAGCCATCTCTCCCGGACCCTAATAACTTGTGACTAATATACTTTTTGCAAGAAACAGATTAACCAAATTGTTTGGTATTCTTTAAATACAATGTGTTCAAAAAAAAATCCTAACTCGGAGTAGACTATGAACAAGGAAACGTATGTCAATTTAAAAGTATTTAATTAAATGCCAATTTGATACGAGATATTGTCAAAAATGTTATCAAAAGAAATCAAACCTTTTCTTCTTGAATCTTCTTTTAGAAATGGAAATAAATTGGAAAACGGCGAATAGCAATATACTGTATCCTTCTTTATTATCTTCTCTCCTTAAAATTACATTTCAAGGTCAATTTTGACAATTTGGGTTTTGGATTGAATAATGATCAGACATACGTTTCTCTGTTTATAGCCTATTCCGAGTTAGGTTTTTTTTAACACACTGTACAAGTCGCTGTATGCAACTCATAAGGCGCTTTCGTTTTAGGGGAAAAATGAATTGATATTACCTCGTACTGAACTGAACTGAACTGAACTACCTCTAAAAAGAACAGTGTTTTTACCTCTCGCCAAGAGAGGTATCGGAATCATGCTAAAAATCGCATATACAGATTTTACTAAATAAGCACGTTTTAAGGTCCCTAGAATCCGATAATAACATTTTTACAATGAAGTCTGTGTATGTGTGTGTGTGTGTGTGTGTGTGTGTGTGTGTGTGTGTGTGTGTGTGTGTGTGTGTGTGTGTGTGTGTGTGGATGTGTGAGTGTGACGTTGTTGGAGGTACGATTTCTTAAATTCTATAAGACTAAAGACCTGTGTAACTACAGATTCCTCAATCTAACAGTAATGGGAAGAGTTGAATAGATTCTGGTAACAATTGGACAACCGGAAGTATTAGTATTTTAACAAAAAAATTCTAAATATTATTTTTTGAAAATTTATGTTTTTACAAATATTAAAAACCAAAATTCTCTATCTGACACATTTAAATTTTTTATTATACCTTCTATAGATTTAAAGATATAGATATATAATCTATAAAATAATCTGTTGTAGTAAACCTCATAGCCTGCTCACAGCCTAAACATCTCCATGGTAACTACTTGAGAAATTTAAATGTGTGTAATTGACAGATAAATGTCACTAATGTCAGTGTCAAAAATTCAGAGATAATACTACAGGCTTTTTGCGGGAACGATATTTAATATTTGTTATTGTATTATTAATTATATATTTAAAATTATAGGTATATTACATGAACCCTTCAGAAATACCGCCATTCCCGTTAATGAATTGGAAAAACCTCGAACATTTAGAAAAAATGGAGAAAACTTGCTCATAAATTAAATTTAAAATTACAGAAAATACGTAAATATAAAGATTAGGTGTAATTAGAATTTTTTGTGTGTTAAGGACAACTTATATATACCACATACCACAATGGAAAGAGCGCGAGAAATATTTTGATGGCCACAACAGATTTTTTAAAATAAGAAGTAGAAAATAAAAACATATTATGTAGCATTATATTTATAACATAATAATCTGCTGAATTTGTTTATAGTCATTAGAATTATTTTTGACACATTAATAGTATTTTATGTATCTAGGTCGAAAAGTGAATCTTTAAGGTACGAGCAAGTAGTTTTCGGACGAGGTGAGTAGCCGAGGCCGTAATTACTTGTGAGTACCTTAAAGACACTTTTCGTTTGAGGTACATAATTTTATGTCATACGTGTTTCTTGTTATTAAGTTATTAAAAAAAATATGCAGCAATTTATAGAAGTATAAGTTTTGTATAAGTAGGCTAAGACGCAATTGTTCAAAAATCATAGAATTTTTTTGACAGATTAACAGATTAAAATTGAATTTTTATGGTTTCGTTAACATTCTTATTCGCTATAATTGATGAAAAATACATTCCTCGAGATATTTTGGATGAAGGTGCTGAGGTGAAGTACAATTTAATGCCCAATAAATAAAGGATTCAGTATGAAGATAAAATTTAAAGTCTTAAACTTTAAAATGATATTTTAAATTCTAGGACTTCAATATTTCTCTTTTTGTTTTATAAATTGTTCAAAAACTGTTGCTTTAGAAACCAGTATAACATAAATTATTTTACATTAGAGTGTTTAAATACTAATTAATGTCTTCAATTCTGTCATTTTAATATCAAATACTTACAAACAAGACAAAATACATAGCAGTCAGTCACACTGACATGACATTGACATTCGGGATCAGTGCAGAATCTATTTGATCCTGTTTCAACGGTGATGCTTCGCGGGGGCAGGGACGAAGAAAATGGGTAGTACAAGATTTATCCCCTTTTAAGAAGAATGGTTACGGGTAGATACGTGCGACTCGGAGTTGATATTCTTGGTAAAAAGAAAGGGGCTATATTAACAATATTAGGACTAGGGTTGTTTTTGTCAAGGGCTCTTTAGTTGTGTTATTTGTTTCATTTTTACCTTCCGTCACCTTTAGATCAAAAAATTTTATAATGAATTTTTAGTGAATAAGCACGTTTTAGGGTCCATATAATACGATTTTACCATTTTTACGATGATGTCTGTATGTATGTATGTGTGTCTGTGAGTCTGTGTGTGTGTGACGAAAGTTTCGGATCGCATAAATTCAATACCACGATTCCAAAAATTATATTTTTTCCGTATTCCTCAAGTTTACATCCAGAAGAGGAGGTGATTAGATTTTGGTTATAATTGGTCAACCGAAAGTATCCTCATTTAAATATTTTAACAGTTAAATATCATTTATTGACATTTAACGTTATTATAACTTTGATTTGATTGCATTTTATACTTCATATTCAATAGATATGAGTTAAAGAATTATAAAGATGCTAACCATGGAAACTGCTAATATATTCAGATAATTCAAATTGACAGATGTCAGTATCAATGAAAAGTAAATGAATATGGCAGAGATGAGGATGAGGAAGACACGAAAAGATACGGTAAGGAATGAAAGAACAAGGGAAATATTTCTAGTGTAAGAAGTTTTTAGAAAGATGCAAGAGAGGCGATTACATTGGTTTGAACATGTCATGAGGAGAGATGAAGAATATATTGGAAGAAGAATGAATAGCTTAGTAATAGAAGGTTGAAGAAACAGAGGTAGACAAAAGATAGGATGGAAGGACTGTATTGCGGAAGACGTAAGAGAAAAAGAACCGAATGAGAACGACATGCAAAATAGAAATGAGTGGAAGAAGAAAATAAAAATAGCAACCCCTAACGAATGGGAAAAGCTAGAGAAGAAGTTGTTAGTGTCACGTGCAATTTGCATGGTTTGTTTATGAAATAATTTTACTGGAAATTTAGAATCTTTTCCAAGAAAATTTCTGTATGGAATTACATAATACACTGTAGTGACGGAAGCTATTGTACTGGCCACAACAGATTTTTTAAAATTGAATAATAATTCTCAATGGAGTAGTGGAAGACTTAATTTTCTTTACTTGCAATTTATCCTCTTAGGCATTTTTTCCCTCTTTACCACATATTCTTTCCTCACCTACAAAAGTCTCCTTCTCTTCCTGATCCTTTGCAAATATCTCAGCTTTGAGTGCAGAGCGATTACAAGTGAAAACAGCGTTTAAATTCTCACTAATCTGCTCTGTTGCAGCGTCTGCGCCGTGCAGGCGTCTCTATCGTCGCGACGCGTGCCGGTCAGTTGGCGCGGAACTCGCGAACCGGCGTTGTCGAAAGAGAGCCGAATACACGCGATGGTACAGATAGTGACGACGAGACAGGAGATTAACTATTAGTGTGAGTAAGAATTTTTTTATTAGTTTTGAATGATTAGCGGATGAAGATTTTGGAATAGGGTTGGGAGTTTTTTTTATTCGGGGTTATTTTGGGGTAAAAGTTTTGTAGGAATGTTGGTGATGTATTTCCGCTGCCACCAATTTTTTGTTGGTAATATTTAGTTATGACTACAGTAACAAATTTGAAATGGGTTATTTATATTAAAAGTACATCTTAAAACAGTAAGATAGAGACACCAAAGTGTTTAAAAAGTGCCCTTAACATCTATGTCATATATTTGCAAACCTACTATCGCCTTGTTGGAGCTGGAGTAATAAATCAATCGGTCAAAGATATTCCAATGGCGCATTTATAATTGTTTGCTAAGGGATAGTCGAAAACACTGAATTCGATAGAGATTGACCGTTTCAATTCACAATTATTGTTTTGAGAATAGCTGAAGTTACTTTATATTAAAATAAATATAAATTTTGATAAAGAAAATTTATTTGCAGAAAATACAAACAAATAAACAGATCTCACTGAGAACTTCTATCTGCTCCTATGTAACTCTTGAAAGGGATGATCGAAACGTTTGTTGAGGTCTTTCTATTGTTAGACAAGTTATGTTCTAGGTATAAAGCGGGCGGCATTCTATGAGCATTCTAATATATATATATATATATATAAATTTTTGAAAATTTTGATTGATTACTACAGTTCATTTTGAAACGAAGTATATAGTAAGCCAAGGAATAAATGTTTGAATTTATGATGCCACATTATTTTAACCATATTTATATATTCGTATAAGTGTTGAAAAAGATCAAATTATGTAACTCCAATTATTAGCGAACTCCACTGATTGAGAACAAACTGAGCTTAACATCTATGTCACAGAATATTAAAAAAAATATGATGTGGCCAGCACATTATCTTCCGTCAGTTCTATATCTTTTGGACAAATTCCACACATAAAGTTTTTGCAAAAGAATCTATGGCCGCATTTATTTGAGAACTTTAGGTTGAATCTTGAACTGATCTCTAACCAACCTAGGTTACTTCCAAATAAATGATACAGTTCAGAAATTTGTTAATTCGAATTCACGTCATTTATTCCCATTAATGGTAGTATAATTGGCTCTTTTTAACTTGATTTTATTTACATATAAACTATTCCACATGCAATCCACATCAATCAGTTTTAAGAAATAAACAAAGAACGCAACTGTTTAGAAAGAGAGAGTAGACGGGTTGGATCTACCAACCCAAAAAATTGCTGGATGAGTTGGGTCAGTTCAGGATCAGTTCTAGGCTACTTAAAATGTGCCAACTGAACACAATTCACCTACCAAATTACTCTAAAAGTCCCAAATAAATACGTCTTATATTTCCATTCTGTAAGTTCTATATATTTTGTACAATTTCCATACAGAAAGTTGTATTTCCAGTAAAATTAAAACACAAACATACTATGTCAATTGCACTTGTCACTGACATCTTTCATTTAGAATTATCTTAATATAGTAGCTGTTTCCATGGTTATAATAGCATAGCTGGGAGCATTATGAAATATACAATATTCCTTTATAATTTTTTAACTCTAAATTTATTGAATATGAAATATAGAGAATAAAATATCTTTTAATATTTATAATATCATTAAATGTAAAAAAAATGATGTTCAACAGCGTTTTATCAAGAAAAACTGTTTAGATCTTCAAATAAGGGTACTTCCGGTTGACCAGTTTAACCAAAATCTAATCAAGTCTGCATATGAATATAAAAGGAATACTTAAAAATTATAATTTTATTTGTGGGTAATTTCTCGACTGTGATGTGGATAAGGTGTTAACAATTACTCAAAAGCTCAGTCAAATAAAATTTATTCTTACTTTACCGACGTTTCGGTGTACCCTTGCACCTTCTTCAGGGTAGTAAGATCTTACAGGTTACAATTCATGTACACAAAATACATTCGTACAAAACATTCAGTTATTTTATTACAACATCGTAGTAATTAAATGTTTTAATAAAATAACTGAAAGTTTTGTACGAATGTATTTTGTGTACATGAATTGTAACAATCTATAAGGTCTTACTGCAAGGGTGCACCGAAGCGTTGGTAGAGTAAGAATAAATGCTATTGACTGAGCTTTCGAGTAATTGTTAACACCTTATAATTTTAATGGTCACACACACAAACATATACATACATCATTGTAAAAATTGTAAAGTCATATGTAGGGACACTAAAACGTGCTTAATCCTTGAAAACTTACCACCGAACTTTTTGACTAAAGACATTACCTTCCTTACCTAAAAGTGAAGGAAGGTAAAAATTATTATTACGGCTTAACGAATAATATTAAGAGTATATAAAATTACAGATTACGGTCTATTTATTTGGATGAAGATCGTAAATAAAAATTTACATTTAAAAGTAATGGAGATTGTCATTGTAATAGTTTTTTAAAATTATGAATATTTTTATGTTTGTGAAAATATAATATCTTCATGGAGTTATTAACATACTTATTATTTATGAATTGTTTATGAGAAATTTATTTATAATAGCATATTCGTATCTACATATTTACTGGAAAATTTAAAAATATTTAAATTCAGAGGGATCTAATAACATTTCATGTTATGAAGTTTTCCAAAGTACCAACCCTATACAATTCCAAATTAATGGTATTAATTGGTAATCAAAAGGATTACGTGACTTTTTCAAAATTTCAATAATTAATTGTAAAATATATAATGAATATATCGCAATATTTTCAAATTTGAGGCTCTTTAAAGAACAATATCTTTTCTAATTGTGTACTTGGAAAGTCATATAAAAATTCTTCCAACAGCCCTGTTGTATAACAAAAATATTATATATATATATATATATATATATATATATATATATATATATATATATATATATATATATATAAAATTAATATTTCAACGTTTTAGAAAAAAAGATAGTATATTTTATATTAAATATGGAAATTCGTATATAATATTTTTTTTCAGAAACATTTGGTACTGGTAGTAATTATTGTAGTAATTAAAAGTTTTAATTAGGCCCTACGAACAAGTTGTCAATTTCCTATTTACTTGAAGAACTTTAAACTTTTACAATTTTATAGCTCTTAAAATTGTTTTAATTATTTTTTAATCAACAATCAATAAGTTTTACATTTTAAGCTTTGTCAGTTTATAAGATTACAAATTGTATTTATTTAAATACATTTAAATATAACAAATATGTTTTATATATAATATAGTTAAAAAAATACAGTTTCAAATTTTGATATATTTATGTATCTATTTATTCATATATTCTTTTATTTGTTCTGGTTTTATTCGAATTTCAATCAGAATTCCAGTTTAATTAAAAGTTCTATAAGACCAGTTCCGTATCTCACTCATTTATTATTTGTTTTGCAAATTAAACTCAGCACATATTAATTATTTTAATAAATGTTGCGCTAACTTAATGATGGTTTTTGCCGTTCTAAGAAAATTTACTTGCAACTTTATAATGAATCAAGAGTAATGTAGTAGAGGTAGCATTAATAATCAGTAAATGGTGGTCGAGATTATAAAAATCTAAAATATCTAAATATTTTTGGGACTTATTTCAAACTACATTTTTTAAAACCCTTTCAAAATTTAAAAATTTTATAATTAAGTTATACTTTAGTTTGGCTGACTTTTTGAAGTATTTAAATTCAAAGGCCGTTAGTATTAACAACTGATTAGAGATCATTTGACTACCATTGTAGAATAAATGAAGTATTTTTCTCTAAAATAATTCATAAGCGATTGACAGATAAAACAATGCTAGTGAAATGTTCGTTAATCAATCTTAATCAGTTGTTCGTACTAACGGCCAAAAATATTTAAAAGTCAAAAAAATATTAAGAATATTTTATGAACAAATGGTTATGTAGTACAAATACTAAAATAATTTGACTCGTGTCTCATTTGTTGAAGAGTCGTAGGTCGACAATGTTTAGCATGTAGGTAACAGTTGCAGCAATCTATAAACTATATTTATTCGAGCTTGATTTTATACATTTATATAAGATTATGTATTCAAATATTCTATGAGCCCAAACACAAAATAGCTCAACAAATTATTATAATTTCTTGAGCTACACCTATACAAATGTCAATTTCTACAAAATTCTTTCGGCTACTTTAAAGTCTATAGACTTAAAACTTAAAATTAACTGTGGCCCAAATGACGGGTGATAATAGTTCGGTCGGCATTCTAAGGATCATCCTTTAGTCTAGACTTAGCTTCTATCCAGACCCTTTACTGTTGGTACCTTGAAAAATAACTTCGTAAAAATCCATCGCGTACAGTAAAACCTATCTTGTATTACAGGGTTTAGGGATACAATGCCTAATATGATTAAATTAGTATAATAATAAAGGTGATGTAACCCAATATGAAATGGCGGAATACTTGGTTAACATATTCAGTTTTTGTAAGTTTAAAATTTATATTTTAAACTAGTCGAAAGAAATTTGTAAAAATTTCTCACCATTAGGGTGATTGCAAGAAATATGAATTCGCAAAACTATATTATATATGAGTAGTTTTATTTATTTAAACATTAAATGAAGGGTGCCGGAAAACGTACATAAATGGTTAGTATAGCTAATACATATGTTAATTTTGTCGAGAAAGCATACCTTGCTTAATATTTAAGTTTAAAAATGGTGTATGCAAAAATGTTAACCACTTCCAATAGTTACGTATGTCACGAACAAGCTTCACTGGTTACTACAGATGTAGTTTAGATTTTAGAACCATGACCTATGACGTCATAAGAGTGGGGGTGTGTGTGGGGGGGGGAGGTAAATTTCAGCAAGAAATTTTGGCGCGATTATTTTTACTCCAATATTTTAAAAACTATGAAGAAAAAAATCTGATGTGGCCAGCACATAACCTCTCGCCGTATATTTTACCTGGCTGTATGCATAAAGCAAAGAAGTTTTTTAGAAATACAAATAATATATTCATATGTTTATGACGTATAAAGTTATTTATTATTCAATAAGAGCATATTTCAACAAAAAACAATTTTCACATATATTTAAAAATCTATAGGATATTTTACCATAAATTATGTACAATAAATTACAAAGTAGAGTTTACCATATATAAATTTTAGGCTGGTAACAGGGATTTTCAATTCGAACAACGTTTTTGTATACTTTCTCTTCATATTCTTCTAGTAAAAACATTAATTTTGGGCGGTCTAATGGATATATGCATCTATTCTTACTTCTTTTACATTTTATTTTTTCATAGATGTTGTATTTAAATAACATATTGCTTTCCTTTAATAAAGTGATGGATATATTGCACTCCGATTATTCTTATATCGATGTGTAATTTTGTCAATATTTACAATTTACTTGAGAAGAATTTGATAGCTTTTTCGCAGTTCAATGTTACTCTAGTCTACAGTGCTCGTGTACATTGTCCCATAATGTTTGAAACAAATTTAGTTACAAATCAAGAATTAAAAGATTCTCCAAGTACATTTTTTTTTCATTGCTCATCATAACGATGAGATACAATTTTTTCTGTATTTCATCTTGTGTTTAACATTTTTAAATATCGTCTTTCTTCGGGCTATATTCTCGCTTATATCTATTCTTTATATTTAGATTTTTTAAATTTAAACTCAATCTATGAAGAAATTTTTCCTACTCTTCTAATTTTTCGAGATGTTTCCAATTCATTGTCGGGATTAACAGTATTTCTGAAGGGTATGTGTAATATACCTATAATTTTAAATATTTAACTATTAATACAATAAGAAATAATATAATGTATGTACCTCCCACAAAAAATCTTTGGTAATGTCTCTGGATTTTTGACACTGACATTTATTTGTCAGTTACAAACATTTTTTTATTTTCTATTGGTTTCCATGACATTATTTGGGCTATGCAATTTATTACAACAGATTATTATATACCTTCTTTTTCTTTATTTCTAAATCTATAAAAGATATAATGAAATATTTATATGTATCAGATAGAGAATTTACTCTTCTTTAATAAGCAAGAACAAAAATTTTCAAAAAAAATATTTAGAATATTTTTTTAAGAATCTTCTACTTCCGGTTGTCCAATTATTACCAAAACCTTTTCATCTCTTCCCAGTAATATCCGATTGAGAAATACGTAGTTAAACATTAAGTATTATAGTTTTTGAGATATCGTCATTCCAACCGACCTATATACACACAATTATACACACACACACACATATATCCACACACACACACACACATACATATAGACATCATCGTAAAAATATTAAAATCGGATTGTAGGGACCTTAAAACGTGCTTAATCATTAAAATCTGGATATGCGATTTTTAGCATGAATCCAATACCTCTCTTAGCGAGAGGTAAAAAATTGTTTTTAATTACTGTAATTAAAGTATCAAATCCTTTCTATTAAAAATGATTTTAAAAAATGTGCAACCACCCCTTTGCGTAGGTTTTATATTTTTTTTGTTGAAAATCAGGAACCGGAAATCAAACCAAACCCGAACCGAAAACCATTCCGAACCTACCTTTTTTGTGAACTTGAACCAGAACCCGAACTACTGTTAACTAGGTCGAGTTGTACCCGACCCGGAACTGAACCCACTGTTTTCAGGTTCAAAAAATCGGGTTTGCTGAACCAAAATTTTTCAACTTCTTTGTTACATCATAGAATAAATCCTGGTTTACTGGCGCCAAATAATAAATGTCAAAAATATGCGTTCTGTGAATTGTTTACACACGAACTGTGCAGGTAGACGCAATACAGTAAAAGTAACTGTCTTCTAAAGTTTTGTCATCTTACGGAGAGCTGCAAAACTAAAATTTATATACTTGAAACGAATTATACAAGTTTAATATTTATACAACATTTCCAAAGTTGCACACATTTAAAATAAGATTACCTTTGTACTGCAATAAATATCTTTAACAAAACCTACGTTTTTATTATTTTTATTACAATGTTGCATATCCTATATTGGGTAACACGACAAGTCCGCGCTTGTTCGTTTGAAAAACAATTCAAGTACACTATATATAGTGTAGTAGGCTGACAAGTTTCATGCTGCACATCAGTGAATGTAGACAAAATTCAAGTCCATAGTGATTTGAAATATTATTTTTACCGGAACCGAACTAACCAAACATTATTTTTCTGAACCTGAACCGAACCTGAACCCGATTTTTCTTTCATTTCTGAACCCGAACCCAAACCGAACTCATTTTTCTACGGTTTCCGATCCCTGATGAAAATGTAAACAGGTTGAAATATTATGGGTTTTGCAAAAATGTAAATATTCTTATTTATAATAAACTAATATTATTAATAATAGTACACCCATCAGAGATACATACCTGCCTTAATGGCAGTATGCGGCTTTGAGCTATTTTTTGGACTTATTTAAAATTTACGCTATAGAAAGTATTTGTCTGCAAAAGAGATTGATGGTGCAATTCTTGATTATTTTGAAAACATTCCAAAAGAAGATTGGTTGTAAGCTTATAGAAAATGGAGGAAAAGAATGTTTGTATGTATTATTGTTGAATGAAACTACTTTCAACATTTATAATTCTAAAATATATAAACCATGTGTCACTAATTTTAGCATAACCCTTGTCCCAAACGTAAATGTACAGGGTGCTTGAGAAAGCAGGCACATATATGACTATTTCTTTATTATTAATTTAAGCTGATTCGGACAGGCTTTGAATTCTACTCTTTCTCAATATAGCATGACCTTCGAAGCAGATGGTCATAAAACCAAATATTAACTGCATTCATATCAATTTGATTGTAATTATTTTTATTCCATTAGAAATACTGGGTGCCTATTAAAAACCTGGTAGTCGGTAGGTCGGTAACTGTTACAAATGGTTTTCTGAAAATTGATCCAGTTTCTATCAGTCGTCTAATAGTACGATTTATGCGAGAAAATGGTCACGTCTTCACTGGAAATTGTTCCGCAGTTTTTTTTTTCAATTTTTTTTTCTTGATAACAGGTTGCAATGATCTCCAACTCTAACGGCCGAATTCACCATTCCTTAATCATGAGTTGATTTACAGATTAACGCTGATCCTAAATCAATCCAATTCACCATTAAAAATCAAGCTAATCTACTAATCAAAATCAATGATCAACTGATTAGTCATATTCCATGAATCAACGACTGATCACATCTTTGAATCCTAATTTTGTCATTTATAGCTATGTTGGGATTCTGGCTGTTGTACCCATGTGTAACTTTGCCTCATCCTTCTTCTTTATCTTTATTTAGAATCGCATTGGTTTTATTATTTTTAACTATACATTTACATCTTTCATTTTCACTATATTTAAAAACACTCCTTTATTGGAATCAGTGTAATATCTACCTATATCAAAATAGAAATATAATATTATTATAGGAAAATTATGAAATATATTTTATAAATAAATGACAAACTTACATATCAATACCTTTTTAACGGAAAGTACAATTTCCACGAATAAAATTCCATGACAGTTACATTAACTGTCAAAAACCAAACAAAACTATGAATCAGTTGATCATGATTCCTTCATTCAGAAATCAAGTTGATGAATTAGAAAATACGTTGATCTATAGGTCAGCTTGATTCCTTAATCAACTGATTACTAATCAACGGACTAATGGTGAATTCGGCCGTAAGTCATATTATTAAAAGATATCACGAGATAATTGGACAAAACTTAGAGCAAATTTATAACAATGTTACAACTAACACGAAATGTCATTCACAATTACATATGTCTGTTATAATAGCCTACTTCGTTTTAAGTTAATTATCAAATTATCAACGTGTTTTGAATTGTAAATTTAGAAAATATTTAATCATTTGTTTTTCTAAATCTTGTCTGCAAGAGATAAAAAATTGATATCGATAACTCAATGTACTCTGTAGTTATGGAGTTTCAAACAGGATTCGTTTTTTAATAGTAAGCCGATATACTGGGTGTTGACCACGACACCGGAACATAGAACTTTAACATTTAAAATAATACTGTCGTAATTTCCTGCTTCCCTAATAATTTTAAGTAAAAAAGTTTCAAATAAATTTTGTAGAGAATAAAATTCAGAACTAAGGTATGAAAAAGTCGAAAATTAACCAATGTTATTTTTATTAGTATTTGTAATTCATGTTAAAGTAAAAATTTACTTGAATAGGTATTACAAATAGTACCTTATAAAAATATATTAACCTAACTTGACAGCTAAAACATCAAACATTTGTTAATTTATATGTTTCAATTCCATGGCTATCGCTATTTTTAGTGTGATTTTCGACATTTTCATACTGAATATCTGCCGTTACAAAGCATGTTATAGTATATTACATCCGAGGTGGGATATGTTTCATTGTAGTATAGGGCTTATGTGTATGTATGTGAGATACAGCGCGAGGCTATAATGAAACTTCCACCGAGGTATGTATACCATTTTATACACAATCATCTTCTTATAAAATTACTAATTTTCAAAATAAATCAATGAGTTATAACCTTTAATTTTATTAATATTTTTGACAGCTCCATTAAAATATGTTTCGCCTATTTTAATATAGGGATGTATGATAATTTTGCTAGGCAATCCCTACATAAATATTTCCAACCCGTGCGGTGGAAGTGAAATCTGCTATTTCTCACCCAAGAGATTGTCATTACAATTAGGAATGATGTATTTCCCAACCTCTAAAAGGTTAGGAATCGACATATTACTATAATGATTGTGAATGAACTATTTTATAACTAAGTAAAATCTGTTATTTCTCACCCAAGAGATTGTCATTGCAGTTAGGAATGACGTATTTCCCAACCTCTAAAATGTTAGGAATTGACATGTTACTGTAATGATTGTGAATAAAATTAATTTTATTTAATGATTTAAATGCAGAATTTTATGCTCTGCATTCTTTATTTGAACTATTTTTATCTAAAATAATTAAGGAAGCAGTAAATTACGAAAATATGATTTTACATGTTAAAGTCCTGTTCCGGTGTAATGTAAAAATAATGACAAGCAAAGCTTTTTGTATTTCATAAATATGTAATATTTTAATCATTTGCCATTGTATTTTGAATTTGTTTCCATAATATTTAAAATAATCGAGTTATTAAAAAAGAACACACCGATGAATCAGCCTGTATACTTAGGGACGTACTTAAAAAAATATTTGAATATACTCCAATTCTGTAAGGAAGTTGTCTTAACAACATTGCTAAAAATTGTAATCAATAGATAAGAATGTAAAGCCTGTCATTGTCATATATTATTGTGTTCGCAATTATTATTGGTTATTTGCTCTAGCAATGTTGCTAAGAATTAGTAACAGAATTGGATTGATTGAGTTATAAATTTGTTAAACCTTCTTTGGGGTTCAAATTTCTTTATCAAAACATTTCAGACTGTTTGTTCTTCGCCACATTGTACAAAAACTCCGTCGTGATGTATATTTAGTAATGTTCTCTCTTTACATTCTCTATAGCAATGTAGTGTGTTATGTATGTGTTGTGACTGGTCGTTAAAGTCTTCTAGCCTGGAACCGGCAACAGTAATCCCCGTATTATCACATGTAATTGAATTGATCCCGTGTAAAGTAAATGTCCGGCGGGCGAGGCGCGCGCCACAAGTGTCTGGCGGCGGCGCAGCCAACTACACTACGAGTACACTCCGTGTCCCGACGCTGACGCCGACGCCAACGCCAATGCCGCCGACGCTGGCTGTTTATTATTAGTTAATTAAAATCGCGGCCGCACCGGGCACGTTCACGTTTCAGTTGGCAATGTTAATTACGAATTGTTTTAGAACGTTAAATGTTCGAATTAATTATGCGGGGATTTAATATAACAAATGTTCATTTTGTTTGTGGTGTTGAGCTAACTAATTGCATTTAGTGCATCACAACACTTAAAAACAACCGAGACCTAGTAATACTGTACCAAACACGAACAGTAAAGCACAAATACGCAAATACATTGTTATATGGGATGCTTTTCACAACAGCTCAAGCATATGGATGTCCAACTTTTTGGATCTTATCTCCTTGGCAAACAAAAATTTGTCAACAGTTACTTGAAATCACTATCATACAGCACAGCATTTATTCTTTTGACAATAATATACAATTCACTATTATTTCCTTTCAGTTCTTGATATATAACAACGATATTCTTTTGGAATGCTTTTAAAAGAAGGCGGCTGTTTATTAAAAATCGAATCTACACTTTGTTTACACTCATACGCACTTGAACCTTTTTTGAAATCATAAATGATGATTTGAACCTACTCTCTGGATAATGCCATATTTTTACTCACGATTATATATTAAAGAATCTGATGTGTCCAGCACATTACCTTTCGTCAATCCTGTATATTATGTACAAATTCCATATATAAATTTTCTTGCAAAGGATCCTATATTTCCAGTAAAATTATTTCATAAACAAACTATGAAAATTGCACTTGATACTGACATCTTCTTCTTTAGTTTTTCCCATTCGTTAGATGTCGCTATGTTGTATTTTCTTATTTGTCTTTGAATTTTTAAGATAATGATTCGTTATTAAATGAAACTGATTTGTGGACTATATGTCTGCTACCGTCATTAGATGAATTGATACTTTTTACTTTTATTTTCTTCTTCTACTCATTTCTGTTTTGCGTGTCGTTCTCATTTAGTTCCTTTTCTCTCAAGTCGCACGCAATACAGTCCTTCCATCTTATCTTTGGTCTTCCTTTGTTTCTTCTAACTTCTATTACTAAGCTATTCATTCTTCCAATATATTCTTCATCTCTCCTCATGACGTGTTCAAACCAATGTAATCGTCTCTCTTGTATCTATCTAGAAACTTCTATCACTCAAACTATTTCCCTTATTCTTTCATTCCTTATTCTATCTTTCCGTGTCTTCCCCAATATCTATCTCAACATCCTCATCATTGCCATATTCATTTTCTTTTCATTGACACTGACATCTGTTAGTTTGAATTTTCTTAATATACGAGTAGTAGCTGTTTCCCTTGTTATAGCATAGCTGGCTAGTTTATAAGATTTAATATCTAATAATTTTTTAACTCTATATCCATTAAATGTCAAAAAATAATATTTAACAGCGTTTTTTTCAGGAAAAACTGTTAAAATCTTCAAATGGGGATACTTCCGGTTGACTAATTATACCCAAAATCTTATCAAGTCTGTATATGGATGTAAAGAAGAGGAATACATAAAAATTGTAATTTTTGGATTTCTATAGTATTGGAGATATCGCGGCCGATATTATAGTCACACACACATGAACAAACACACACACACGCACATACAGACATTAACGTAAAAAATAATCAAATCGTTTTAAGGTCCTTAAAACGTGATTATTTATTGAAAACTCACCACTGTTTTTTTTTACAAAAGTCAATACCTTCCTTATCTAGAGATGACGGAAGGTTAAAATCTAATGTGGCCAGCGCATTACCTTCCGTCAGTTCTATGTATTTTGTACAAATTCCATACAGAAAGTTTTTAGCAAAGGATTCTCCAGTAACAATACAAACATACTATGAGAATTGGACTTGACACTGACATCTTTAAATTAGAATTTTCTTAATATAGAGCTGTTTCCATTTCTATGGTTATATACTATAGCATAGCTGATTGCTTTATGAAATTTAATTCCTTTTTAATATTTTGACTCTATATCCATTATAGATAATAAAATATTCTTCAATATTTATTATTATTAATATATTAAATATATTTCAAGAAAAACTGTTGAAACCTTCAAATGAGGGTACTTCCGGTTGACAAATTATAACCAGACTCTAATCAAGTGGATATGGATGTAAGGAAGAAGAATAAGTAAAAATTGTAATTTTTGAAAGTCTAGTATTGGAGTTATCGCTGCCGAAATTATAGACTCACACACACGAACACACGAACACATGCACACATACACACACACACACACACACACACACACACACACACACACACATTCACCACACATCAGACATCGTAAAAATAGTAAAATCGTATTGTAGGGACATTAAAACGTACTTATTCATTGAAAACCCACTGCGAAATTGTTGACCGAAGACAATACCCTCCATACTTAAAGGTGACGGAAGGTAATAAATGCAATCAAACTGCATAGAGAATAATATTTAATATTTATAATAACATGAAATGTCAAGTGATTTTTAACTGCGATTTTTAAAGAAAAAGTATACGTATACATACATATATACACACACATACACAGGGTGATTCGCTAATTATTTTAGGTAAAAATCACCCGAAAAATAGCTATAGCCATGGAATTGATACAAAAAATTAACAAATGTTAACGATGTAACTGTCAAGCTAGGTTAATTTATTTTTATGATTATTTATAAATTCTGTTCAAGTGAACAAATATCAATTTAAATTAACAGATACATAATGGGTAACTGGAATAGGAATTAGAAATAATACGTAATGAAAAGAAATTAACCTCATATGACAGATACATCGTTGTCTCAATTCCATGGCTATTGTTACTTTTGAGCAGCTTTTTGACATTTTCGTACCTAACTTTATTTATTTATTTAGATGCAGAATTTTATGCTATACTATTTTTATTTGAAGCTTTTTTAACTAAAATAATTAGGGAACAGGAAATTAGGAAAGTCCTATGTTCGGCTGTGCTGGTCACCACTCTGTATATATACACACACATACACACATCATCGTGAAAATGTTAAAATTGGATTCTAGAGACCTTAAAATGTGGTCATTTACCAAAATTTTGATATGCAATTTTTTGCACGATCCCTATACCTCCCTTACCAAGGGTAGCAGGATGTAAAAATGATAAAAATTCGGTTACTTGATTCCTAAGGTGTACGCGATATGGAGAATGAAGTGTCTATAGCACATTTAATATTTTAATCGTCGTTCATATTCTGTCATTTGCACCTTTGCACAGCTTAAAAAGAAAGATATATTGGCCCATCTACCGAATAATTTTTTTGTGTAAAAAATTCTCAGTAGGAATGTGTGTATGTATATTGGGCTAACGATAGGGTAATATCTAGTCGGGTTTTGCTTTAATTAAAGTTTTTTCATTTATTAATCGGTTCGGGTAGTGCATTGGACGCATATTAATTAGTTTTAATTTTAGTGGCCTCTTTCATTTGTCCAAATGGCGCTATGCAAATGATTCGCTTCGTCGGGATAAATAGAAAAACAGTGGCGCACCGCCGATGCCGTTGCTATAGTGATAGCGATGTGATTACATGCATATTATCTGCTCAAATAATTCCTATTTCATATACAGATCGAGTAGGCCACGCCACGCCGCCTATTTTTAGTTAATTAAATAAATATGCGCGCTATGGCTAATTAATGCAATTTGTTTGCTACTGTTTCCTGTTTAATATTATTAACTACAATTATATTAAAGCATTCATCGGGCAACCATATCATAATCCTCTTTTACACTCTATTATTTCATTTAATACAATACAAACCAACACAATGTTCAATATACTCTATGATGGAACAGACATGAAATCTGTTTTAACTTTATTGTCATATAAATATAAAAGCAGAATTATATTTATATATAATAGTGTGTGTATGAAGTTTTCTTTGAAGATAAAAACTCGTATTTCAATTTTACTGCATGGTATGTTATTTGTAAAGATCTTTTGTTCAAATCTTCTTACCACGCAACAAATAATATATTTGGTAAATTCAATTAAGAATACAAATAATTTAATACAACCGGTAAGGCCCATTAAAAATACATAAAAGTACAGTTAGAATTTGAGCTGCAAAGTCGAAAAAGTAGCACGCATTTCGACGAATTCACCCTTGTCTGTGACAGTCAATGTAACTTAAACGGGAAGAAATCTATATGCATGTTTTAGATAAATAAATAAATATATCATCACGGCATATTACCCATTACTGGGTGTGCCAATCTGCTTTGTACACAGATTTCGGTAATGATGATATATTCGTATCGTGCGGGCGTTTAGCATGGGCACAGGGGTTTCATTGCGCCATTTAAAGTTCGAAATAATAATGTTTTAGGTAATTTTATTTATTCATTTTAACAAAAAAGATATAAATAAAATAAATAAATATATCATCACGGCATATTACCCATTGCTGGGTGTGCAATCTGTTTTGTACACAGATATCGGTAATGATGAAATATTTTTTGGTCCGTGCGGGCGCCTTCCAGGGATCACCTCACGGGCACTCATAGCTGGCGTGGAGCGTGCACCGCAGGGGTCAAATTTTGTGCCATTAAACTCGAAATAATTTCTGGCACCGGTCGGGGTCGAACCCGGGTCCCCAGATTGGCGACCAGACACTCAAGCACACAGAATATGTTTTTATATACAACCGGTAAATAATATTAACTTTATTCTTATTAAAATAATTACTTAGGTAATAAAATAAATAAATATTTCATCACGGCATATTACCCATTGCTGGGTGTGCCAATCTGCTTTGTACAGATATCGGTAATGATGGAATATTTGTACCGTGTGGGCGCTTACCAGGCGTCACCTCACGGACACCCATAGCTGGCGTGGAGAGTGCACCACAGGGGTCAATTTTGTGCCATTAAAATTCGATGTAATTTTTGGCGTCGGTCGGGATCGAACCCGGGTCCCCAGATTCGCTACCAGACACTCAGGCACACGGCCACGAGGTAATGTGCTTCATTATTTTTTATCGAGGGAAATAAAAATGACAAGTATTCCCTAGGGAAAGAAAGTAATTCAAGGTCATTGACAGTGTCACCTAGGAATAATTTTATTTTCTGTGTCCAATTCTTAATTGATATTGATTACCAGATATGTCGTATATTATCAATTATGTTTATTGTGGAAAAAAAAATAATAATTTTTGTGAAAAATTAAAACATATACAGGGTGGAATTTGAAATTGGAAACACTTTTATTCTCGAAAGTTATTATAGATATCGAAAAATTGTTTAAATAAAGTTTTTAATACTTTTAATAAGCTAAGTAAATCTGTAAAATTTGGTAATAAAAGTTTAATTTTCGCAGATTTTGCCATATTTGTACTTTTTTACTCGGAATATCCTGTGTATTATTACACTAATTAATAGAAAATAATTTTTGTTTCAAAAAAGTTTAAAGGTTTACCTTCTAAACTTGATAGTTTTTGAGATATTAATGAAAATATTGGAATGTTTCTTCTCAAAATAAAGTGTGCGTTGAAAACAAAATTTGTTGACAGTTGAGTTATTTTGTATTGTATTTGTGCTAAAATAAATGTATTGCATACACACAATTATTACTTTGTGTCAATAATGGCAGATTATTCAATTAATGAGAAGTTAGATATGATAAAATGTTATTATTTATCAAATAATAATTCAAGACATCGTGAAAATGTTAAAAATAAATTCTAGGGACCTTAAAACGTGGTTATCTAAATCTCGATATGCGATTTTTAGCACGAGCCCTGTACCTCCCTTACTAAGGGTAGCGGGAGGTAAAAAATAATTAATTATTAAATCAAAAGCGTTGTGTTTGTTTTTAACAAGTTTGCTGTGATGCAATAAATATTTTTTTACCTTCCGTCACTTCTAGGTAAGGAAGGTATTGTCTTTGGTCAAAAAATTCGGTGGTGAGTTTTCATTGAATAAGCACCTTTTAGGGTCTTTACAATACGATTTTACTATTTTTACGATGATGTCTGTAAGTGTGTGTGTGTTCATGTGTGCGTGTGTGTGTATGTATGTGTGTGTGTATGTGTGTGTGTGTGACCGCGTTTTCGGGCACGATATCTCCAATACTAGAATTCCAAAAATTACAATTCTTGCGTATTTCTCTTCCTTACAACCATATGCAGACCTGTTTAGATTTTGGTTATAATTGGTCAACCGGAAGTACCCTCATTTGAAGATTTTAACAGTTTTTCTAGAAAAAATCAGTTAAATGTTATTATAACTTAAAGAATATATTATTGCCTATACAATTTGATTGCATTTTATATTTGATATTCAACAGATATAGACTTAAAGAAGAATAACGATAATAAATTTTATATAAATTTCATAATTCAGCCAGCTATGCTAACTTAACCATAGAAACTGCTAATATATTCAGGTAATTCAAATTGACAGATGTCAGTATCAATAAAATGAAATCAATGAAAGAATAAGGGAAGTAACTCTAGTGTTAGAAGTTTCTAGATATAAGAGAGACGATTACATATTGGTTTGAACATGTCATGAGGAGAGATGAATATATTAATAGAAGGTGGAAGAAACATAGGAAGACCAAATATAAAATGAAAAGACTGTATTGTAGAAGACTTGAGAGAAAAGGAACTGAATGAGGACGAAACGCAAGAAAAATGAGTGGAAGAAGAAAATAAAAAATAGCGACCCCCTAACGAATGGGAAAAACTAAAGAAGATGTCAGTGTCAAGTGCAATTTGCTTAGTTTGTTAATGAAATAACTTTACTGGAAATATAGGATCTTTTGCAAGAAAATTTATGTATGGGGCGCGTGCAGTAACATGACTTTGACCCGTGTCAAAATGACAGCAATTAAATATGTCCATAACTGACAAGTGTTATAATTTTTCAATCAAAATTTCATAATTTTCTTATTTCATGTGGTTTGTTTGTTATCAGGAGTATGGAATTCAGTTGCCGAGAAAGGGAATCACATAATACCAAAAATTTATAATCTTTTGCAAGAAAATTTATGTATGGAATTTGTACATAATACACAGGATTGACGGAAGGTATTGTGCTGGCCACATCAGATTTTTTTCAATTTAGTGTCAGTGTTTGAAGCGTCTGAAGCTCTTAAAAATGCAATTACAAGAAAATATATCTGTTTTAATATCAGAAAAATTGCAAAAATGTGGATAATGCGAGGTCAACGTTGTTCCCCGCAAAATCCTCTGAAAGGTATTTAAAAGCATACAAATTATTTTGCAATTGGAAGGAAGTAAATCATATAGTCGGTACAGACGAAAGGGTAATGTTAGCCTATTTTGAGGATCAGTATCATAATTACAAACTCACATGTTTGTGGTCGTATTATGCAATGAAACGAAGCTGTTTATTAATTCACGAAAACGTTAACATTAAAAGGTTTGTATATTTTTATCGTTTAATCTTATAAGAAATGATCAATTATTGATCTAGATACGGGAAATTGCATCAGTACCTGAAGCGGAAAACTGCTGGTTGTAAATCAAAAAAATCAAAAGTGTTGTCTCAAATGATGTAATAAAATTTTTGAAAGAAGCTGATGATGACAATAACCTGCTTTTGAAGGTAAATGCTAAATTTTTTACTTAAGATAGGGCTTTTCTGAAAATTCTTATTCTTGGTATTTTCGGAGGATGCCGACGGGAAGAATTAATAAATATAACCACTGACGATATGACGGATAGCGTAACTTTCATTAGGGTATGCATCCCTTAAACGAAAACTGGGGTCAATCGCTCGTTTATAATACCTAATGAGGAAAGTTGCAAATAATCAGGAGAGAATGGTCAAATGTACCTACATCTCGTATTGCATATAATATTGTTTTTCTTCAAACGTCATAAAAGTAGCATCTTTTGTGACTTGATTCACAAGGTAGAAATAAAATAAATATCCATAGAAACTATACAGATCAACGAATAAGAAGTAACTTTAATTAAAGAAACCTGTAATATCGCCCTAAATGTCACTATAACACGCTAGGTAACCTAAGAATAAAGTAGCTGTCAAATTTAAATAAATAACCTGTGAATTGAAATATAAATGAAATATAAGAGTTTACTTTTGAGGAAATAACATTATTAAAGAATAGCAGACTTACAGATTACAATTACAGGGACGGTAATGAACATAAGAATACTTAGAATAAAGTGATAGGAAAAGTTTATATTGTTTTTCAGTGATTCCTGGATATATCTTTCTGCCACACTTTTAGATTTCCATCCAATTGAACAACTTCAGGGGGCATACATTATAATACTTCAAATTCCGACATAGTTGCACACAAGGAGGATATAAAATTGCACAGTTTCCGATTCGCTTCACACAAAGTATAACTTTTACTCCTAATAACACAATATACTATTCTACTCCCATATTAAAAATAAATTAAGAAACTATATTTTGACGTTTACTTAAATTGTTTTTGACATTAATTTGTTTGAATTATAATCTTAGAAACCTATGATTGTTGTTAAGGAATCAGTTGTTTATTTATAAAGAACAATAAAATAAGGTAAAATTTTAAAACGAACGTGAAATAATTATACTGTATTTCAGATAAGAATAGATTTGGTGGCGCTGCGGAGCCAGCCTGTTTTACACACATACTCGTAAAACTTATGAATTAGTTTTCTTTCGTACATGACAGACTTGACAGCTTGAAACGTCAAAACTTCATAATTTTTAATTCTTTAGTAAATACATCTTGCAATCTTCAGATTTCTGTAATAAAAAGAAATAAGTGAAGACGAATAATTTTCAGATTATTAAATAAGAAAAATATTTATGAAGGAACATAATGTAATCATTATTCTCCCATTCTTTGCACATGTCCAAACCATCTCTCGGATTCTTGTATTTATTACTTTTTCCTTTCTGAATAATCCTATGTCTGCTATTTGAATATTTAAAAAAAAATACCTAAAAAACGATCTATGCTCAAATGTTCTCATCAACGTTTCTTTATGCGCTACCAAGGTGGTAAATGCTTAGGTCAACTGATTGAAAAGAATACCATTTCATCAATCCCAAGCAAAATAGCAAAATTCCTTGGTTTACCAAATGCCGAGGCTTACACTGGCCATGCATTTAAAAGAACTTCGGTAACTTTGCTAGCTAACACTGGAGTCGATGTACTTGCAGTAAAAAACATGGGGGCTGGAAATCGGAAACCTTTGCTGAGAGCTACGTTGCAGATTGCATTTCTAATAAGAATGAATTGGCTAGAATATTATACAATCATGTTAAAATTTGTTTATACTTATCCCTTTGTCATGGAAAATATCTATCTCGATCGGGTTACACAGTTTACGGACCTTGGTGTAATTTTTGATAGTAAGCTTTATTTCAATTTGCATTATGATCACATAAAAATGTCATCATTAAAAATATTAGGATTCATTATTCGCTCTTGCAAATCATTTCATAATCTGTCTACTTTACAACGACTGAATTATTCGCTAGTAAGAGCAAAACTGAAATATTGTCTCCATATATGGAATCCCATATACAACAAATATATAACTCAACTAGATTTTCTTCAGAAACGATTCGTTAAATATTGTTTTTATAAAAAGTATAATCATCCCAGTTTTGATAATACATATAACGAACTTTTATCTGACGTCAATATAATATCTCTGTACAATCGCCGGAAAATACAGTCTTACTTATTTTTGTACAAAATCATTAAAAATGTTATTAGTGACAGCTGTATCTTAGGCCATCTTGCACTAAACATTCCTCGTATATCATCAAGAAACAAGTCAACTTTCCATTGTAATAAAGTTAGGACAAATTATGAAATGAAATCTCCAATCTGGCAAATGTGCAATATTTTTAATGAAATCCCTTGTAAGATAGATGTATTCGCTGATTCATTCAATGTATTAAGACGAGAGATGTTAAATTACTTTAGATCTATAGACATTTAACTTTTAATAATTATATTTCATTATAGCTGTTAAAATTACAATTTTTTCTTCATTGTTACTTGTATTATTTTGTATTGTGTACTTTTTGCAGGTCTTTTATGTATTTAAACTATTGCATAACTATCCTGTAATTAGAACATAGTTCTGTTGGATTGTTCAATAAATAAATAAATAAATAAATAAATAAATATCAGAAAGCACATCAAGCGAAACACCGTTTTCGAACAGAAGTGAGTTTAATTCGTCAACGGAAACTACGATAGAGAAAAGAAATGGTAATGATTACTACAATAAAGAAATTACAAAGAAGCTAGAAGACGTACCACAAAGTTTTGTGAATTGTAATTTTGATAATTGTATCATCAATATAAATTAAAATAAAATATTTTGTTTTTCAGTCTAAAACTTTTTACTTACTTCCCTAAATATGTGAGATAAACACTTACTTCCCGTAAATCCGTAAATCAACTTACATCTTCTAAAACAAAATCATAATAATGTACTTACTTGATAGAAAGTAGAAAAAAATATGTAACAGTCAATTTTGAAATACCTACCGGACGTCGTCAAGGGCGTCACTATGTACTACCGGCCTAGACCGTAAAAACGTACCTATCCGACTCGTTGCTAAGAAGGTAGATAGTTGTTTACAGTAGAGTATACAGAAAAAATAAAAACCTAACTCGAAATAGGGTGCGAACAAAGAATAGGGTCAATTAGTATTTAATTAAATGTTATTTTGACACGAGAAATTGTCAAAAACGTTATCTAAAGAAATCAGAGCTTTTCTTCTTGAACCTTAGTTTAGAAATGGAAATATATTAGAAAACGGCGAATGGAAATATTCTGTTTCTTTGTTTATTATCTTTTCTCCTTAAAATTACAATTTAAGATCAATTTTGACAACTTGACTTTCGAATTGAAGAATGATACGTTTTTCTCTTCATAGCCTACTCCGAGTTACGTTTTTTTTTTAACACACTGTATAATAAAACATTAAATGTCATTACATGTCAAAATAATAAAATCTTTGTTAAGGGAATAATGTTCACACATTTCTTCTCTAAAGGCAAAATGTACCTCTCTTTCAACTGAAATTGACTTTTACTCTCATTAATTAATGTATATTTCCACTTTCATATCTAGCATAGTTAAATTTTAACTATGATATAGTACCCTATTGATACCAGAAACGAATAATCTCTTAATTTTTTCTTTAGTAAAATAAATTTGAAAACCGGAAGATATTAAGACAATGTTAAAAATACAATCCATTCGTGCTTCCACGTGGTTCCGGTCTTTTTCTGCAAAAATTCAGTAGATGTTTGAATATATCTTTCCTTTGAGCTTACAAAGGTGCAAGTGACAGACCATGCAGGCCTCGAGGCCTGGAGCTAATCCCCTCTCTTTGTGATTAGCGCAGATATTCAAAGCCGTCGCGGCGCTCACGCTTCGACCACGCGTCGCAGATTTAAATCTCTCTAACACACTCACATTTTATTGGGAGGCTCTTTCTTTGTTGTTTCTGTTTGTCAGGCCTCTAAGACTTCTCCTCGAAGTAGTACCTTTTTAATTAGTTTGATTGATACGCTTGGGCAGAGAGTTTAATCGTTGAATGAATGGACAGATATAAATCAAAAGTAGTAAGATAATTCGTTGAGTGTTTCTGACGCGGCCGGAAATATATTCCTTTTTAATTTACTTTTTTCTACATAAATTACACGACCAGTCCGCAAAATGCCCCCAATTCTATTATTTATGCACGGTAAGAATCATGAAATCTGCAGCACTTAGCGCTGACATATGTGGAAAGCTTTTGCAACTAAGCATGAGCCGGAAATAATTTTCAAAAACTTCAAACACAAAAAAAATACTGACATTTAATATAAATATATCAACTGAATGTTGCAATAATAGCTGAAAAAAAAGTTTATAGTATAATCGTAGTACGATGACTGATGGAAAAGTTTCTGCAATCTAGGAGTTTTAGTAGTGACTGATTTTCTACTGTTATATTTATAAAATGTGACATATTTTGCTTACGATTTTGTTACCAATTCATACCTACAGTATTGGTTACAAAGATAGGAAATTATTCAAATTTTCATTTAGTCTCAACTAAAAAGGGGAATTTTAGAACTAAATTACAGGATAAAGGCACTATGTTAAAATAAATTATATTGAATTTATAAAATTTATTTAATTTGTAAAACTTTAATTTTTTCTGGACATAAAAATACAAACTAGCTTCAAAATTGATATGGAAATTAGAATTTCTAATATGTCGTATAATAACCATCAAAATGTATTACTTCTCCGCATATTTCAGCATGGATTCTGTAATTTTAATATTATATCCTTGACAACTTACCCCCAAGATCAACTTAAGACACTGAGCAAAATTTCTTTTCTTCTATGACTTTGGTCCGTAATTTTTACCTGTAGCTAAGAGAGGTATTGGATTCATGCTAAAAATCGCATATCCAGGTTTTAATGATTAACCACGTTTTAAGGTCCATACAATTCGATTTTAATATTTTTACGATGATATGTGTGTGTGTATGTGGATGTGTGGGGAGGTTGGAAGGACGGTTTCTCAGAAACTGTAATACTTAATATCTGTTTAACTACTTATTTCTCAATCGGACATTACTGGGAGGAGCTGAATAGGTTTTGGTAATACGTGGACAACCGAAAGTAGCAGATTCTTAAAAAAATTCTTCTGAATATTATTTTTTGAAAATTTTTGTTCTTGCTTGTATTTAAGAAGAGTAAATTCTCTATCTCTATCTATTAAATATTTTATTATATCTTTTATTGATTTAGAGATAGTGACCTAGTGTTTTATTACTTTTCATATGTTTTGTATTATATAAGATATATATATATATATATATATATATATATATATATATATATATATATATATATACCGTGTGTCCCAGCGTTTGGTTGGTATAGGCGTTTAACATGGAAAAACATTTTTTTCTAAATAAAAAGTGTCTGGCTAACAACTAAGCTACCATATTGCATAGGATAATACTGCGCCCATTTCTACATCTTATTTAATACAGATTACTTCATTATAATAGCGTAATTTAGCAAAATTAGCAAAAATAGTTTCACATTTTTTGTATGTTGTTTTTATTCCCTACTACAAACATAATTAGATGCATATTGTCATGGTCCAGTGGTAACGTTTCGAAGTACGCATCCAAAGATTCTAAGTTCAAACCTCCACTAGGATTAATTTTTTTTTTTTCTTCGTTTTTTCATATTAATATAAAATTATTATTGTTTAGATATCATGTATTAGACAATTAAATGTAATAACACAAATTAATAAGAAATAAAAAACCAATAAATCAAATTTATTAGCGATTAAACCAATATCGAAAGCAAAAATAAACTAAATAAATCATCAGAACAAGAAAAAAAATTGTATTTGGAAATTAACTAACTTAGTACTATTCATAAGTAACACAGCAAATGAATTTTATGAACACAGTAACAATAAATTTAATTTAAATGAGCTAATAAATAATCAATCTAGCTAAAACAATCGAACACAAAACCTATGCTAAAATGAAGATAAGCAACTTACTAACAAATGAATGATTATCAAAATTTACAACAAATATTCGAAATGGCCACCATTTTGGGCCAAGCAATATCCCAATCTGTCATAAAATTCTCTTCTTACTTTAGCTAACTGAACCGCTGAAAGGCGTTCACAAGCTTCCAAAATACTTTCTTTTAGCTGATCTAAATTTTCATATTCTTTATCATGTCTATAAATTTCACTTTTTAAATATCCCCAAAGAAAAAAATCGAGGGGTGTCAAGTCAGGTGATCTTGGTGGCCAGTTTATTGGTCCGCCTCTTCCAATCCAAGAATTAGGAAAGACTTCATTAAGATACTCTTTTACAATATGCATATTATGTGCAGGACACCCATCGTGTTGAAAAATAATTTCATCGAAATTTTCATTAATTTCTACAATTCTGGGCCCAATTTCATTTATTAATAATTCTAAATATTTTTCGCCAGTTAAATTACCCTCTATAAAATAAGGCCCAATAATATATGTTTTCCCAGAATACCTGCCCATACATTTAATTTTTGTGGGTACTGTGTTCTTGAATGTTTTTGTATTCTTGGATTTTTTTTGCTCCAAATCCTGTCATTCTGAACATTCGGTTCCTCTTTCAAGCCGAAACTACTCTCATCTGTGAAACACGTACGGCGTAACACGTTCATATTATTATTACATAAATTAAACATAATTTCGCAAAATGTTTGTCTTTTTTCTTCATCCCCGTATTCCAGTGTTTGATGACATTGAATTTTGTATGATTTGTATTTATGTTTTTTTAATATTCTGTGTACGTCGGATTTACTGCAGCCAGATTCAGCAGCCAATTTTCGTACACTCACGGAAGGATTTAATGTAACCATTGCCAAAATATTTTCTTCTCTCTCTGCATTCATATCCCGTTGCATGTTAACGTTTTCCCCATGATTATGCCTTGATAAATTTGCTGCACAAGCGGTTTTCTCAAATTTTACAATTATTTTTCTGATTGTTTCCGCCGATGGAAACCATTCAGGATTCATTCCCGCGAAGTACTCAGAAATTTGTCTTGTACTTCGCCCCCCATAATACAATTTAATAATATTTACACGGTCATTGACACTTAAAGTATTCATGATGAAATGACAGATTAAAATACTTAAAACAATAGCACACAAACAACAATTTTTTATTGTTGCTTAGCAACTAGCTAGATATTAATTTATTAATAAATTTGATTTATTGGTTTTCTTATTAATTTGTGTTATTACATTTAATTGTCTAATACATGATATCTAAACAATAATAATTTTATATTAATATGAAAAAACGAAGAAAAAAAAAATAAAAAAAAATTAATCCTAGTGGAGGTTTGAACTTAGAATCTTTGGATGCGTACTTCGAAACGTTACCACTGGACCATGACAATATGCATCTATTTATGTTTGTAGTAGGGAATAAAAACAACATACAAAAAATGTGAAACTATTTTTGCTAATTTTGCTAAATTACGCTATTATAATGAAGTAATCTGTATTAAATAAGATGTAGAAATGGGCGCAGTATTATCCTATGCAATATGGTAGCTTAGTTGTTAGCCAGACACTTTTTATTTAGAAAAAATTGTTTTTCCATGTTAAACGCCTATGCCAACCAAACGCTGGGACACACGGTATATATATATATATATATATATATATATATATATATATATATATATATATATATATATGGTTATCTATGAATGTTACTATTATTGTTATTGTTTTGTATTAAACATTCAAAAGCTTTATATAAAAATTGTTATTTTGCTCTTGGAAAAAAAACAAAAGTTTTGTGTCATGTTTTTGACACATGATTGTCTTATTGTCTTTATTTTCATTATTTTAATTTATCATAATAATTATAAATAGTATTTTTGTATAGTTATTTACTCTTTTATAATTGGTGATAAAAACAAGAAGAAGAACATGCTGTGACACATAATTTTACATATGCTTTAGTTAAGAGATCTTCGCTTACTGAAGAAGGTCAATCAGATGCTAATGAAATTGTTGCTCCAGTCTTTATATATATATATATATCAGCATGGTCCCTACAGCTTTTGCCGCATCCCGCATTTCGATCGCCACATATC
The DNA here is from genome assembly GCA_951394225.1 of Harpalus rufipes. NCBI lineage: Eukaryota > Metazoa > Arthropoda > Insecta > Coleoptera > Carabidae > Harpalus > Harpalus rufipes. The sequence goes on along the minus strand of OX596274.1, from coordinate 32,134,963 downwards.
TCTGTTTCGCCAGTCGTCTTCATATATATAGCTATAGCTCGGTCAATCATATTTTGTTTGACTCCTTGTATCCACGATAGAAATATAAGATATATAATAATCTGTTGTAATACATCTCACAGCCCAAATAATGTCATGGGAACCAATTGAAAAATTAAATGTTTGTAATTGACAGATAAATGGCAGTGTCAAAAATCCAGAGACATTACGGCAGATGTTTTCTGGGAAGTACATACATTATATTATTTCTTATTATATTAATAGTTACATATTTAAAATAATTATATAGGTATATCACATATATCCTTCAAAAATACTGTCAATCCCGACAACGAAATGGAAACATTTCGAAAAATTAGAAGAGGACAAAATTTCTTCATAGAATAAATTTAAAATTAAAAAATCTAAATATAAAGAATAGATGTAAGTAGAATTTTTGGTGTAGAGTGTAGGTATACAAGAAATGTTAAATAAAATAGGGCGCGAGCAGTCATGTCACTTTGTTGGCCTTGACAAGCAGATATGGGAGCACGTGTCTGAATGATAACTGGAAATTATATACATATATCAAATATTATAAGTTTCCATTCTAAATTTAGTGATTTTCCAATTCCATGTGGTTTATTTTCAAGTAAATTCCACAATCTTGAAACTTTAAACGAAAAATTCTGACATTTGACATCTGTGTACATAATTACTGTCATTCTGACATGGGCCCCCATTTCTGCTTGTCAAGGCCAACAATGTCACATGACTGCTCCCGCTTAATACTTATGTAACCAAATTCGTAAGTGGCAAGAGGTATTGTGCTGGCCACAACAAATTTTTAATATTTGTAACAACATAAATTTTCAAAAAATAGTATTAATTTTTTTTTGTTAAAATACTACTACTTCCGGTTGTGCAAATGTTACCAGAATCTATTCAACTCTTCCCATTACTGTTGGATTGAGGAATCCGTAGTTACACAGGTCTTTAGTCTTACAGAATTTGAGAAATTGTACTTACAACAACCTCACACACACACACACACACACATCCACACACACAGACATCATCGTAAAAATGTTATTATCGGATTCTAGGGACCTTCAAATGCGCTTATTCACTAAAATCTGCATATGCGATTTTTAGGAAGATTCAAATACCTCTCTTAGCGAGAGGTAAAAATATAATAAATCGTTTACTTTTGTTTGACTTATGTTGTTTCTCAAACTTTAGTATATTTTTTTAAACAATTAAATAAAACACAAAAATATATATAAAATGTAAATGAAAGGATTTAGTATGTATAAAAAGCAAAAGTGCATTTGTAAAAAAATATAATATTCCGAATTCATTCCACTTAACGTTGAAATCAAATTATAACTGCTCTACCATGAACGTGGTGTATCATGCTATTTCTCGCACAAACATGCGTTTACCTTCTTAGAAATCGATTCTGAAATAATCTCAATATTTGAAAATATGACTTATGTGGTTCTGAAATAGGTGATTCATGCACAACAGTTTATATTACAGTTAAGAGTTTTTGGAGGAGGCACTAGAATAAATTGTTGAAGAAATGATGAAGGTTACTTATCTGGGCGACTTTTATATTTGATTCGTTCATAATAAATTAAAATATCATCCCTAATTTTGTTCTGAATCCGACGTCTTCGTTGAAATAATTAAATGTGATTGAAAATTCCGTGGAGCTGAGAAGTTATACTTAGAATTATTCGTTCGTTGGTTGTGGGGAATTTGAAAGTCTTAGTGGGTCTTGTCTGTGGTCTGTGGAGGGGTGAGGGACAGATCACGAGTTTATCGCGCCTTCACCAGCTGACAGCCACTCAACTTTTAATTCCTCAACTAATATCTGCCCGGCTGTGGAAGAGGGTGTAGGAGGGCTCCTTTATTTGTTCTCCGCATGCGGCCAGCCAAATTCAATAGAACGAAAAACAGATGGAAATGTGATAACGAAAAATTGTTTGTCAAAGGAAGGAAGGAAGGAAAGAGGGACAACCTTAGACTAAAGTAAACTTTTAATTATCCTACTTAACGTACAGGAGGAATATATGAAATCAGATACACATATATAAGATGTATATTTGTTATTTTAACACGTGGTCAGTCATTTTCCACCCATGAGATTATCATTAAAGTTAGGATTGACGTACACATTTCCCAACCACTAAAAGATTAGGAATCGACATATTACTACACACACCCGAAAAATTAGGGGAACGAACAAGCTATGTGTGCTGTGTATTTTAAAATGTATGAACCGTCTTTCTTTCATATTTGTGTTGGTAATTCTACATCTAGGTGTTAAATATCTCTTGGTCTTTAGTTTTATAAAATATGGGTGTTTAATTCGTTTTCACTATAGATCAACCCAATCATTTCTGCTTTTGTTGTCGTTTCAATTCTAAGTATTTAGAGAAGAAAAATATTAAATATATATTTTTTGTTTTCATAAAATATAACTCTTGATGTTGTACCACAATTAATATATTAATAAAATAAATACACAAACAAATATTCTTATCGATTTCGGTTTATTTGAACCATCTTCAGAGAATTATTAACATTAAAAAATTATAAATAAATAGAAATAAAATATTTGACATAAGAAAAGATGAAATACAATGAATATAATAATACAAAGTAGGTTTAAATAAGAAATATTTAATACCAAAATTAAATATATAAAAAAAAATATAATAATGGAATAGAATAAAATATAATTAAATAAAAATATAATAAAATATGTTATTTAAATTTAAAATTTTGAAAAACTTGTAGTACATTTAATTGTTTATTCATAACAGGTAAGCCATTAGAAAATAAAGTATGAATTTCATATGCCTCAAGCCAAGCATTTGAAAACCTTTAAATAATTTATGTAAATATTTAAAATTATGAATATCAAAGTAGAGATATAAACTATTCAGATGTAATGCTATATTTGAATCCATTTTATTTAGTTTCTATGTACGTAGCTGTTCTTGATACCTCAATTCAAAGGAACGAGCAGTTTGACATATGTAACAAAAATTATAATTCTTATATGTAATTTTATATACTCCTGAATTTTTAATGTCCTCATTGTTTATTAATTTATTTACAAGTAAAATTCTTTAAATTTTAATTATGATAAAATTCAGTCCTAATATTACAATTTTTAATTATATTATTAATTTTTATATTTGGTTTGCAAATTTTCTTGTTTATACATAATATTTGGAGTATCAGTAGATGAATTATATATAAATTTTGAATGAGTAAATTTTGAATTCAGTATTTTATTAATTAGTTTGGCAATCAGACCCATAGAATAACCATTATTAGATGTTGTATATTTTATTGTTTTATTTAATTTTTTTAAAATTTCTAATATTAAAGGAATAGAAATTAGACGTTTAATCAAACTATGAAAAGCAGCAAGTTTTATATTCATTGGGTGAAAAGAATATGGTATTAAAATATATGTAAACTGGTGTAAATCTAATTTACTATACTTGAATGAAACTAAAACTAATTTTAAACGTTTTCATAATTATAATAATTCTAATACATTGAATTGTGATATTACTACTAAGAACGGATATATTAGTAGAGTAGGTATTTCTAAAATATTAGGTTTTCCTTCGATGAATTGTTACATTGGAAAAAATCTGTTGTGGCCAGCACAATACCTCTCGCCATTTCCTTTTTTTTGGTTACATAAGTATAGGGCGCGAACAGTCATGTTACATTGTTGGCCTTGACAAGCAGATGTGGGGGCTCGTTTCAGAATGATAATTAGTAATTATGTACATAGATGTCAAATGTCAGAATTTTTCATTAAAAATTTCAAGATTTTCTAAATTCACGTAGTTAATTTGTCACCAGGAGTGTGGAATTTACTTGCCGAGGAAAATAAATCACATGGAATTGTAAAATCACTAAATTTAGAATGGGAAATTATGATATTTGACATCTATATACATAATTACTAGCTATCATTCTGACATGGGCCCCCATATCTGCTTGTCAAGGCCAACAAAGTCACATGACTGCTCGCGCCCTAATATATTTAACATTTCTTGTATACCTACACACTACACCAAATATTCTACTTATATATATTCCTTATATTTAGATTTTTAAAATTTAAATTCATTCTATGAAGAAATTTTGTCTTGCTTTTCTAATTTTTCGAGATGTTTCCAATTCAGTGTCGGGAGTAACAGTATTTCTGAAGGGTATGTGTAATATACCTATAATACTAAATATTTAACTATTAATACATTAAGAAATAATATAATGTATGTACTTCCCAGAAAAAAGTCTTCAGTAATGTCTCCGGATTTCTGACACTGACATTTATTTGTCAGTTACAAACAATTTAAATTTTTAACTATTTTCCATGGCATTCTTTCGGCTGTAAAATTTATTACAACATTATTTTATATATTATATTTCTTTTATCTCTAAATCTATAGAATGTATAATAAAATATTTAAATGTATCAGATAGAGAATTTAATTTTATTTAAATTACCAAGAAAATTTTTCAAAAAATAATATTTAGAAGATTGTTTTTCAAGAATCTTCTACTTCCGGTTGTCCAATTATTACTAAAACCTTTTCAGATCTTCCCATGAATGCTCGATTGGGAAATACGTAGTCTCATAGCTTTTGAGTAATCGTCCTTCCAACATCCCACATACACACACACACACACACATCCATACACACACACACACATCCATACACACACACACACACACATACACAGACACCATCGTAAAAATGTTAAAATTGGATTGTAGGGGCCTTAAAACGTGCTTATTCAATAAAATCTGGATATGCGATTTTTAGCATGAATCAAATACCTTTCTTATCGAGAGGTAAAAACATTGTGATATATTCATTACAAAGTTTAACAAACTGTGTTATCAAAATTAAAATATTTAAAACAATATCTAACTCTTCCACAATTTTTGATGTTTTATTACGCTAAGTTGAACCTTTATTAGCTTTTTGGGCATACCAGTAATGTGTTTTTGAGTAAAAAACGAGTGCTTTGGTGTATTTGCTAATTTAAAATCATAGGATTCATGCAGAGACAGTTTATTAACGTTGACTGGTTTATTCATTTATGAAAATTGTTTGTATATTTTTCAGAAAAAGGATACATTATTATGCAATAAAGATTTTCATCACTTAATACTAGGAGGAAAAATGAATTTTTATTTTTATCAAATTCAGTAGTAACTCTCCAAAATCTTAAGTAATTAAGTTATTTAATAAGTTACCTTCAAGTATAAAGGAAGTAACAAATTTTAATACTTTTATACAAAAACTGAGAATTTACCTAATAGAGAAATGCTTCTATGATCTGAATGAATTCTATAACGAGTGACATGTAATTTCGATTCCCATAAAATGTAAATATTTTCTAAAGGAATAAAGTATATTATTATTATTATTATTATTATTATTATTATTATTAGATTAGAAAATACTGCAATGACCAGAGTGTTTGCACAAATCAGGCTTTCAAGCAAAAGAGGGTTAACTATCTTAAAATATAAAGTATTCCTTGGATGCTACAAACAATTGCAAAATCTGTAATACACAAAAGAAAGAAACAATAACTCACTTCTTTTTTGAATGCCCAATTTACGAGCCATATAGGTCCGAACTCATTCGCTCTACCTTTGTTGAACATAATATTAGCAATATACTTACTAATGCTAACGATAATTCTCTAAAACGAATATTCTATTACACTATAAATTCTTTCAAACTAATGACATTTTGAATGGAAGGATAATGTACATTTCTTTTCTTTTTTTATAATTACGCACAGGCAGACAAATCCTAGTATGGAAGTATTTATTATGCTAAACAATTGTATGTACTCTAGGATTATTATTTGTTATTATGTACAGCCAAATATTTTGCTAATTAACCACATGTATATATTTGTCTTGCAACGTATTTTGAATTTCGCTTTCTATTTAAATTTATATGTTTAATTCCTACCACTCCTTGTAAAAAGTATGTACTTGACTTAATATACAATAAATAATAATAATAAATAATAATTATTATTATATTAGAGTATCACTTACGCTATACTTTCCAACCTCTTGGAACGAGGTTAACAATATCTGATTTCCCATTTTTAAAAAGTCAGAAATCGCCATCTTACTAACCGATTGTGAATAAAATTTATTATTTAAGGTGCACAAATGATCATCATGCATTCGCTCAAAATAATTCAAATACGAATGTACCAGAGTTATTACTACTGAATTACAAACGAGACACATATTTTACTATTCTTTAACTCCCGCGTTCTTTCCGAATTTCCCTCTTGATGTTACAAGTAGGCACGTCCTCAATCTTGTGATCCCTGCTAGGGCAGGAACTTTCCATTTCACTTTACAAGTGTCAATGAATCTGGGGGCTGTGTTTAGTTTAGGGGATGGGAGAACCTTCGTTCGTTCAGAAGCTATGTTATCCTCTTCCACAACTTTTATTTGTTTTTCCGCGGAAGCTAGCTAGTTCCAGAGAAAAATGAAACGTAAACATGCCAGGGAGACTAGTGTATTGTTTACCCTAATACACCTGATCATAATTTGAAGTATGAGGAGTATAAACAGCGCAACAGGATAATTTAAATAGAAGGAAGACAGTCAACAGGGATATTATATTAATCCTGTTACTATGGAGAGAGGTCTGTGTGGAATACAAAACACGAAAACCATCTATGCATACAAAAGTGTTTTAATTCTTTTTATTTTTAATATTATTTGCGTATACTCGTATGTTTTCTTTTATACTACTAAAAATATGCAAAATGTGGTGGAAGCGGCACATTTATTACCTCCCGCCACACCGTACGTAAGGGACGTAATGTTTTCTGTCCGAACATTCGATAGTGAATTTTCAGTAATTAAGCACGAATTAAGGTTCCCACAACACGTTTTTAGTATTTTTACAATGATGTCTGTATGTCTATGTATGTGTGTGTGACGATTTTTCTTCCATGATAACTCATATATTAATCTTCCAAAAACTTCTATTGCCCGTATTTAAGTTTCCTGCATTCATATAAAGAGTTGATTAGATTTTGGATAACATTGGATAACATTGGACAACTGGACAACTTTACTTGAAGTCCATAACAGTTTTTAATGAAGAACTACCATATATTAAAATATAATCCAAAACTTTTAAATTTTTGTATCAAAGGGAACAACATATTGATAAACCAGAAGTGATACTATACTTGAATTTTCGTGAAAATTATATTATGATATAATCCAAAACTTTTCAAATTTGGTATTTAATACTTTTGTATTAATGAAAACGACACATTAGATTTTTTCTAAAATTAAAGCTCTAAACAAACTTCCTTGAAAAAATATATTAAAATATAATCCAAAACTTCTCAAATTTGGTATTTAAAACTCATATATAATTTGAAACAACATGTTAGATTTGGAGTATATAATTATGATAAAGCAGAAGTGGTACTTAATTTGGAGCTCTTAATAGATTTTCGAAGAAAAACAATAAAATATAATCTAAAATTTCATATTATAGACTCTTTTATTTAGTGGAACAACAAATTAAATTTTGTTTACAAATAATCAACCGGGAGTGATACTTTACTTAAAGCTCATTGCTGTTTTAAACATGGAATTGGCGGAAGGTTATGTACTGGCTACATCATTCTTTCAAACTAATGTCTACGAGACTTAAAAACTGACAATACTGTCTAATTAATTTCTAATAACTTGAACACTGCCAAAGCTGTCAAATTATAAGTCATGATTAGAATTTTTTTATTCACTATGTTAATTTAAAGAATTAAAAAACTATGTTCTAACTATCTAACTCAACGTTCATAACTTAATTTCCAATTGGCAGATAAATAACTGTTTAAAATGATAGTGCAAATTTTGCTTTCTATGGCCTACCTGATGTTTTTTATGCTCAATAATTCTAGAGTTATGTTCTTGGCTATGTTCTAATTCAATCATCCCGGGTTCGATTCCAATCGAGTTCAAATATATAATATACTTTATTTGAAATAGTTACTAAAGTGCACAAAAATCGTCACTAAAAGTTCACAAATCGGCATAAAAGTGATCCATTATAGGACGATTGCATACAAATGTAGTATTGCCAACCCTATCATAATTATTGTACATATAAGATAATTTGGGCAAGTGTATGGGTATAACAGTAGTAAATTTGTACGTAAACTGACAAAATATATGTGCAAGAAGAAAGAACTAAATAATTCCGATGGATAAGTTTGATATCAAACGTATAATTTTAAATATTCTCTACGATAACTTCAATGTTCGAGATTGGTAACATTGAATGTCAGATTAACATATAGGGAAGAATAATTTAGTCGGAACGCAGTCTTAAGATGTTTATTTGATTTTAAACCGACGTTTTGATCATAAAATGATCTTCAGGATTAAATTAAGTCAGAAAGACAAAAAAAATTGTAACAAAACGTAACAAACATGGATATTTTTTATGTGAAATATACGTTTAACTATAATAATTTTAACAAAACAGAAGTGAAAAACAACATTATAAAACAATTTTATGAGACTGCGGTGCGACTAAATTATTCTTCCCTCAATCAACTTCCAGTCGATCATCGTTATTCCAACATGTAACCTATAGAAATAAATATTTATTTCATTTTCACAATGTTTCCATTTCGTTAAAATTTAATATGTACCTCGGCACTGAAGTTCCTTTTTATCACTCATATGGTTTATTTTCCTCGGCCCTGCGGCCTCGGCAACTAAATTCCATATTCGTGATAAAAAGTAGAATATCAGTACCTTGATACATAAATAACTATTTTCTATTTTTCGTTTGTATAACAAAGCTATTACAGCACCCAAAAGATTCCGTTAATAGCTCATTCGAGTTTTGTAATAGATTTGTTCAATTTATTTTTTCTCCAAAAGTCTGCTTCAATATTTTCACATTTTCACTGCATGTTATACCATTTTTAATGCAGATTATTTGTTCTGTCATTTTTAAATAAAAAAATCTGATGTGACCAGCACATTAACTTCCGTCAGCTCTATGTATTTTGTGCAAATACCATACAGAAAGTTTGTTGCGCGATTCTATATTTCCAGTAAAATTATAACACAAACATACTACGATCCCAAACTCATTAGTTCGGCCGGTTAACATTTTTGCAATAAATAAATTATAAAACTTATGCATAAGGTGATTTTTTTTAGAAATTTATCACCAATTGCGTACTAGTTTAAAATATAGATTAAAAAAAAAACTAAATATTTTATTCAAGTATTCCGCCATTTAATATTTATTGCGCCAAAAGTAAATGGTTGCGGTACAAATTAAATCTAGACTAGAAGATGACCCATAAAATGCCGGTCGAACTTTTATCACCAGTCATTTGGTCCACAGTTTTTTAAAGTTTTAAGTCTATAGTATATATTCAAAGAAGCCGAAAGAATTTTGTAGAAATTTCTAACCATTTGAGTAAATTTTATAATTTGTTGAAAATGTAAACTAGCCGAATTATTATTAGTTTGGCACTGTATTGTACTTGGCACTGATATCTGCCAATCAGAATATTCTTAATATAGTACCTAGCTGTTTCCATGGTTTTGGCATAGCTGGCTCTGCTTTAAGAAATTTAATTCCTTAATATTTTTTTAAGCCTAAATCCAATGACTATGAAGTATAAAATGCAATCAAACCGTATAGAGAATATACTTGTAATAGTCTTTAATATTTATAACATTAAATGTGAAAAAAATAATTATTTAACAACGTTTTTCTAAGAAAAACTGTTAAAATCTTCAAGTTAGGGTACTTTCGGTTGACCAATTATATCCAAAATCAAATCAACTCTTCATATTCTTCGTTTTACGTCTATATGAAGAGTTGATTTGATTTTGGATATAATTGGTCAACCGGAAGTACCCTAAGTAATTACGAATGCAATTAGTTATGGAAACGGATAGTGGGTTTGACTGTCAGAAATTTTGCAGGTTTAGTGAAGTACATTCTTTTTAATTTCAATTCAACAATTATTAGTTGAGATTGTTTAAAAAAAATTCAACATTTACAAACATGCGTGCCATTAGCACATGGTTATCAAGTTTACAATACGGTTTTGTTATAAATGATAAAAAACAATTAAGTTGAACAATTATATTAATTAAGTTGAATTAATTTTGTTGGTTTTTCATGTATTCATTTTCTTCCATTCGAGGCACTCTTATTATAGCTATATTTTAATGAAATTAATATAAAACTTTATATGCATTTTTCTCAAAAAATTCGTTATATAAGGGTATAAAAATATTATATCACTCAATTCAAAATTAAATTCTGTAACAAATGAGCAAATAAAAAGTATATGTTCTCATGTAAAATAAAAAAGTTTGGCCCGCATTTTGCGAACCACTGGTCGAAAAAAATAAACCTTTCTTTTCTTTAAAGTAACCTTGTGAAATAGAAATTGTTTGCCCATTTCACAGTCTTTGTAGCTCTTATAGTTTCGAGATAGCAATGGTGGCCCATTTAAAATAAAGACCCTGTATATACAGACAATATCGTAATACTAGTAAAATCGTATTCTAGGGACCGTAAAACGTGCTTATTCACAAAAACTCACCATCGAATTTTTTGACCAACGACAATATCTTTCTTACCTAAAGGTGACGGAAAGTAAAAATTACAAAGCCTGTCAAAATGTTTCGTCCATATGTAACTGTTGAACACAAACTACGTGTCAAGTATGAATAAAACCTGATACACACTTCAGAGACCGTAGTCCAATGCGATAAAAATAAATGAGCATAATCGAAAACAAATAACATCAAAACAATTTTTCTTGTTTGACTTACATGGCTGGTTCTAGTGTAAGTGTAGTAGATAAACCTCAGCCACTATCTTACACGAAGAGGGATGTTGCAGCTTAAACATATGTAGGTAATAAACGGTAACACGCTGCAGATAAATTAGCAGTTTAGCTTAGCTGAGCAACAGCAGTTAACAGTTAGAAAGCAAAGCAACACATGTAATATATATTCACAAGTAATTCTCCCTCGCTGCAAGAATAAAATGAAAACGTTTGCAAACCGCCAATTTACATCCTCTCGAATCTTCGTTATGTTATTTGCATCCTCCAATTACTGACAGCGAGCAAGCGAGCAAGAGAGGAAGCGGGGCCCTCCCTGGTGCACGCACGAGTAGCCCTAGTGAATTATGCATGACGGGGGCTCCGCCAATGTTTCTATAAACGGACACGCGCTAATCACAAGCACAAACAATCTTTTTATTTTATTCTCTTCTTCGCCTCAACCCAGCACTGCCTAGTAATCGTATCGGAACTGATTTCATTACAGATTCTTCAAAGCTTTTTATATTATTTTCTTATTTAAAGAAAATATTGGAGGAAATAAAAGCTAGATATTCAGAATTCTGAATTAATTCAATTTTTGTTCAAGAGACTTCAATAATTATGATATGCCCAGACGTCGCTTTGATATTCAATAGTACAATAAGAAAACGGTGTAGATTCCAATTGTGGACAGTATATTAATTCTATTTTTAACTCTCGTAATTAAATAAATAAATAAATATATTATAAAGGTTTATTACTCATTTTTACCTCCCGCTACCCTTGATAAGGGAGGTATAGGGATCGTGCTAAAAATCGCATATCGAGATTATGGTAAATGACCACGTTTTAAGGTCCCTACAATCTAATTTTAACATTTTCACGATGATGTCTGTATGTATGTGTGTGTGTGTGTGTGTGTGTGTGTGTGTGTGTGTGTGTGTGTGTGCGTGCGTGTGTGTATGTGTGGTGTGTGTTTGTGTGTTTGTTTGTGTGTATGTGTGTGGATCCTCTTTACGCTCTAACTTAAATACTATTGTTCAGAAAAAATTGAAACCTTGTATTTCTACCTTACTCTTACGTGTATATGGCAAGATGCCAGTAGATTTAGGAGTAAATCAGATAACCGTAAATGGTATTTTACTGGATGCTCAAAATAGTTTTTCATCAAAAAATACCTTTAAATGTTATTTTTTCGAGATTTATATTATATAAAAATCAAAGATCATTAAATTTTCTACAGACTTGCATTAATACTTTCTTTTTTTATATATTTTATGGATAAATTTATAAAACTATAATTTTAATCCCGAAGCCTACGCCGTAAACACAACTCCATGGTTACATATTTCAGATCTAATGTATGTAAATAACAGATATATGTCACTGTCAACAAACTAATCATTTCAAATAATAACAGTAACGTTTTAAAACGAAAATAGTAAATGGAACAAAGTTATATGGAAAGGAACTTACTGTTTTCAGCAGAAGTAAATATGTAGGAATATAGGTAAGATAATAAAAATATATAATATATCATCATGGCATATTACCCATTACTGGATAACCCAATCTGCTTTGTACACAGATGTCGGTAATAATGATGTACCGTGCGGGCGTTTACCAGGCGTCACATCACGCGAATCTTGAGAACCGAGTACGATCCCAACCGACGCCAAATATTTTAGAATTTTAAATGGTACAAAACTGACCCCTGTGGTGAACTATCCACGCCAGCAATAAATATAGGTACGTATATAAATAAATAACCTTAAAATCTTTGCAGCGTCATCTTGGAAGTAAGAGAGATCAGATGAAATTTTTTTTGACTAAAAATGCAAGAATTTTTTTGTGGAATTTATATAATATACATACATACATACATAAAATCACGCGTATCCCACGTAGTGGGTACGCACAAACCCGAAAACAATAAGAACAACATCAACATCATACAACAAATCCTTACCCTGAAACAGTTAAAGTGACCGATTTTCGGGAGCGAAATACCGCATCCGGATTACAATAATAGTTACGAAACAATCATCCTTCGCCACATATTCCTGTCTAAACATACTTCTTTCGCCTCGGCCACACTCATAATCGTATTCATACATACTCTTCTTCTCTTCTTACTTGAAAACTGTCTCTCTTTAAGCACCCTACCAACCACATCCATCCACTTACACACTGGCCGGCCACGTATTCGAAAAGCCTCAACTTTGCGAAGTGTATACGTTTAACAAGCCGTTCACTCGCCATTCTTCATATACCAAATTATTACTCACGCGATCCCGTCTTACATACCCACATACACCACGTTAATACCTCATTTCCACGGCAGTCACTCTCTTTTTATGCTTTCCCGTCCATGCCCAACATTCGCTTCCATACATCAAAGTAGGCACTAGCACTCCATTATATACACTTAATCGAACATCTCTTGATACGTTAACGTTTCATGCAAACGTACCCAGAGCACCCATTACCTTACATCCCGCACTCACTCTCCTTTCTATCTCTCGATCAATTCGACCATCCGTCGACATTAATCTACCCAAATATACAAAATATTTCTCTTTATAACTTCTAAAGCATCAGTAATCCAGAAAAAAGTTTCTTGAAGGGAACTACTTTTAACATTTAAAATAAAATTCTAAATAATATAAACTATAAGTCTCATTCCCAATAATTATAGCTTCATCTTTTTAATTTAACGAATGTCACACAGATCAAAAACTTTTGGAACGCCAAGAAGAATCAGTGACAAAAGTTAGTGTCTATGGGACGTGTGTTGGTAACGAAGTGCCTCCTGTAATATTTGATTCTGATAAATTTGTCTTTCTGCACGGATGTGTAGGATGTAAAATCGGTCGTAAACGTAAATCCCACTCCAGGTTCCCATGTTTGATTCCGTTGACAAGACTTGAAAATGATGAAAAATTCTCACGCTGAAGCAAAGCAAATGACTGCCGCTGCCGCTGCGCTAAACCGTATCATCCATAACTTGAAAGAGAGAATCTACTCCGGGATGACAAGTTTTATTTGAACGACGGTAATGCATTACTTAGTTGTATCCAATCTGTGCGGAGACAACTATGGCGCTGTAATGGATATGACGGCTTGATGCCGCCGGCTGTCGTGGGAATAACAAGATGTTCGCGCAGAGTTAACTTGAAAAAAGTCCCGCGCTCAGGTGACAAGGAAACGGTTCGACAAACGGTACAACAGTACAATCAAAAAGTAGATGAATATTCTACATAAATAATAAACGGATTGTTCTTCAATTGTATAAGCCATTTATAGTATATTGTTATTTTGCATAAATATATAGTTATTTAAGTATTTCCTACCGGTAGAGGATGATTTTAGAGATCGAGACGAAATCGAGATCTCCTATACATCATCGGTAGAAGAGCTCTTAATGACCGCAATATTTATTACGTTTTTTGCAATATCGATGCAAAAAAATAAAAAAATCTGACGCGACCAACACAATAACTCCCGCCATTTAATTTTTCAATGCCCGATCAATGCCAAATATTTCCAATTTTAAATGGCACAAAATTGACCCCTCTCCACTCCAGAGATGAGTGCCCGTGAGGTGACGCTTAGTAAACGCTCGCACGATACAAATATGTCATAATCATTATCGAAATCTGTCTACAAAGCAGATTAGGACACCCAGAAATGGGTAATATGCCGCGATAATATATTTTTTAATTTTTTAAATTTAAATACATACCTGAATATTTACTAATACTAGAAATTATGTATATTAAGTTCCCATATAACTATTGTTCTATTTACAATTTTTGTTTTAAAACGTTACTATTTATTATTAATTTGAAATGATTCTTTTTTTTGACAGTGATATTTATCTGACAGTTACATACATTTGAGCTGAACTGTGTAACCATGGAGTTGTGTTTAGCATAAGCTCAGAGATATAATTTTTATATTATTAAATTTATCCATAAAATATATGGAAAATGTATTTCTATTTTAAGAAATTGACACCAAAATCTAATGTCTTCTTTTTATATTAGAATAAGGTAGAAATACATGGTTTCAGAATTTTTTGAATGATAGTATTTGAGTTAGAGCGCCCAGAAGATCCACCACACACATACACACACACACACACATACCCACACACACACATACACACCCACAGACATCATCGTGATATTGTTAAAATCAGATTGTAGGAACCTTAAAACGTGGTCATTTACCAAAATCTCGATATACGATTTTTAGCACGATCCGTATACCTCCATTACCAAGGGTAGCGGGAGGTAAAAATCTGATGTGACTAGCACATGATCTCCATGTTTAAATTAGCAATGAGCTTTAAGTTAAATATCACTTTCGGTTTATTAATTTGTAGCAAAAATCTAATATGACGATCTAATTAAAATATATAGTTAGGATTATATCATATATTTTTTCACGAATATCTGTTCAGAGCTCAAGTAAAATATCACTTCCGGTTTATCAATTTTAGCCCAAATTTAATAACATTACCTCCCTTACGCACGGCATGGCGGGAGGTAATAGATGTGTCGCTTCCACCACATTTTGCATATTTTTAGTAGTGTAAAAGCAAATATACGAGTACACTTATCGAATTTTTGGACTCCCTTATCTATGTACATATGTAGGTTGGCGGGAAGTAAAAATAATTTTAAAAAAATCTGTTGTGGCCAGTACAATACCTCTCGCCATTTCATTTTATGTTGCAGAGGTCGCGAGCAGTTATGTAACTTGGTTGAGTTAGAATGACAGCTAGTAATGTACATAGGTGTCAAGTATCATAAGTTTTCATTCAAAACATTATAATTTTCCAAATCCATGTTGATTATTTTCCTCAACAAGTATATTCCTTACTATGGATGACAAATAAACTTCAGATTATTTTGAAATTTTGAATGAAAAATTATGACATATGACAATTGTGACATCTATGTAAATAACTACTAGCCGTCATTCTGACACGGATCCTCATATCTGCTTGCCAAGGCCAACAAAGTCACATGACTGCTCGCACCCTATAAGTAACGAATTTAACATTTCTTGTACACACAAATAATTGAAATTGTTTCTCTTCTTTCGTTCTATGAGAATTTTTATCCTACTATTCTAATATATTCTTCAAATTCATTGACGGTACTAGCGGTATTTTTTAAGAATATATGTAATATTAACATACCTATAATTTAAATACATATTTAATTAATAATACAATAATATATATTAAATGTACTCATACCTCCCAGAAAAATCTAACGCTGATATTTTGCATTTATTTGTTTTTTTTTTTGTTTATTTATTACATCAGATTATTCTACATTATTATATACCGTATCTCCAAACTTATACGAGATATAGTAAAATATTTAAATGTGTCAGATTGAGAATTTTATTATTTGTAGTAACAAATTTTCAAAAAATAATATTTATAATTGTTTTTTAGAAACTACCACTTTCGGTTGTTCAATTGTTACCAGAACCTATTCAACTCTTTCCATTACTTTTAGATTGAAGAATCCGTAGTCAAATAGTTCTTTAATCTTATAGAATTTGAAAAATCGTGTCTCATACTCACACACACACACATTCACACTCACACACACACACACACACACATACAGACATCTTTGTAAAAATGTTAAAATCGGATTCTATGGACCTTAAATCGTGCTTATTAAAATCTGGATATGCGATTTTTAGCATGAATCCAATATCTCTCTTAGTGGGAGGTAAAAAATCTGATGTAGCCACATTATTTTTCGTCAGTTTTATGTAAGTTTCATGCAAAAGATTCTATATTTCTAGTAAAATTATAACACAAACGTACTATGTAAATTACACTTAACACTTACATCTGTCAACTGTCAATCAGAATTATCTTAATATAGTAGCTGTTTCTATGGTTATAACATAGCTGGCTGATTTACGAAATTTAATTTCATTATATTTTTATAACACTATATCCATTGAATATGAAGTATAAAATGTAATCAAATCGTGTAGATAATAGAATATTCTTTAATATTTATAATAACATTATAATGTGACAAAATTATATTTAACAGCGTTTTTTCAAGAAAAATTGTTAAAATCTTCAAACGGGGGTACTTCCGGTTGATCAATTATAACCAAAATCTAATCAGCTCTTCATATGGATATACAGAAGAGGTATACGAAAAATTATAATTTTTAGAATTGTAGCGTTGGAGTTATCGTCTATTAAATAATCGTCACACACATACACACACACACACACACACACACACACACACACACACACATTCATTGAAAACGCACCACCGATTTTTTTTTACCAAAGACAATACTGTCCTTACCTAAAGGTAACGGAAGGTAAAAATAGTGCAGTAAATAAATATCTATAACTGTGAAACAAAATTTAACTATTTCTCCAACAATCAGTTATGGAAAAATTGTGAAAACTTTTTTATTTTTTCCATGTTGTATACCTCTCATGCGTGATGTTTGTTATTGGAAATGTTGACAATTTCGACAGCACTTGTATGGAACATGATCCATTATTTCCATATATTTAAAACATTCATCATCCGCGTTGTGCTGTGAAGCGCCCTCATTGCCTGCAGTTTGGCCGGACGGAGAGCCGAGTGTACGAGTATGTTATCCTGACATTTTGGAAAGTTTTTCACACATTCGCATTGAGTCACGTCCGAGGGTCGCGGATGCCCGGAGAGCTCTGACAGAGAGATTAACGTTCAACCTGACGTCGATAACATGATTTACTTTCGAAGAGCTTTCGTGAGGATTGCATTGCACTAGGATGAACCTTTGGTCCTAGTCTGCACTGTCTTACAGTTACCAAAGGAATTCAGATAAATTAAGACTATATAAATTATGTTCCTTAATGCTTTTATTGAGTTTCGGAGAAGGAATTTTGCTAGTATCATTGGAGTTTTTATTGTATTTTAGTGCAAATCATGTAAAGATAATACGAGAACAGGCTCATAATAGTTCTGACGGTTTACATTTTCAATAAACAAATTGTAAAAGCTACACAAAATGTAAAAAATCAACAAATTTCTTTTTTTCAAACGTTATAAAAGTAGCATCTTTTGGGAATTGATTCACAAGGTAGAAGTTTAATTTCTACGCCGCCGGAGTAGAAATAAAATAAATAAATATCCATATAACACACTAGGTAAATTAAGAATAAAGTTATTAAATACCATCAATAGCTGTCAAATTTAAATAAATAACCTATGAATTGAAATATAAACAGAGTTTACTTTTGAGGAAATAACATATTAAAGAATAGCAGACTTACAGATTACAATTACAGGGACGGTAATGAACATAAATAAGAATACTTAGAATTAAAGTGATAAGAAAAGTTTATATTGTTTTGTAGTAATTCCTGAACATATCATTCAGCCACACTGTTAGATTTGCATCCAATTGAACAATTTCAGGGGGTATACACTATAATACTTCAAATTCCGAAATAATTGCACATAAAGAGGATATAAAATTGCACAGTTTTTATTCAAACGTAAAAACCTGAAAATCTTCACTTCAATATTTATTACAAAAAGTGAACAAATAAGTATCCATAGCTATACAGAGCAATTGAAATCGCAAACGTAATTTACGTAAAATGTAACATCAATAGTAGATATTTTTCTTTAAATATGTACGTTTGGAAAAAAAAAATGTCATTCGGAGTAAAAGTGTCTTAGTGTGTCTCGCGTGTAATTGTCCGACTCCCTTCACTCGTCGTGCAAACTTACACTCGCCATTGAAAGTATCAGTTTAACTCCTAATAACACAATATACTATTGGCTGGTTTAAAACAGGGACGGGATAAAGTTAACGAATTGTTATATTACTTCAGAACGTTTTAAAAAATTCGTTATATAACGTTATAAATAACTTAATAAAAAACAAAATAACATTATGTAAAGTTATTTTTGTTTTGTTATTATAATGTTAATTAAAATGAAAAACAATGTATGAAGAAACTAACATACATTTTATTCTAGCATTGAAAAAAAGTGTTTAACATGTGTAACTGACCACTAATGCCATCTATTTATTATATAAAAAAAAAAATCAGTAAATTATACTTTCAAACGGCATTTTTTTTCTAAAATTTGTAAACTTGAATAACGTTGTAGTGAAATGATATTTGTTATGTTACGGTTACATAACGTAATTTTGTAATTATAACGTTATTAAAAAATCTGATGTTGACACCACATAACTTCCTTGTACGATTATTAAACTATACATACTTTTTTAATAAATAAATTACAAAATATTGACAGACTTTAGTCAAGCCCGAGAAATATTTTGATATAGAACAAAAAATAATTCATTTACTACTATCATTCTTAAATTAACATTAATCTAACCCGGTTCGTTTTAAAGAGAGTTTTGATTATAACAAAGAAATATTTGATTACAATGAATATGACTAATTTCACAATAAAAATATAATATTTGTTATTGTACGAATCATAAAATTGCACGTATTTAACGTAATTTGACATGAACATTTATTTTTACTTCCTTGTACGTAAGTAAAGGAAGTATTGTAATCGCGAAAAATTTCGGTTTTCAGATTTCAGCGGAAATATCCATTTTGATCATCCCTGAATCCATTTTGATTAATTTCGACGTGACGTCTGTACGTACGTACGTATCTCGCATAACTCAAAAACGGTAAGCCGTAGAAAATTGAAATTTTGTATTTAGGACTCCTATAACATCTAGTTGTGCACCTCCCTTTCTGGTTATTACACAATTTCCAGAAGTGGCACTTTACATGAAGCCTATAATAGATTTTAATGAAAAACTGTTTTAAAATATAATCCAAAACTTTTCAAATTTGGTATACAAGACTTTTATGTCAATCGAAATAACATAATAGATTTTGGTTAAAATAGGCTAACCGGAAGTGGTACATTACTTGAAGTTGTTAACAGTTTTTCTTGAATAAAATGATTTTATTTTGATTTTAGAAATAAATGCTTCAAATAAAAGTTTTAGAAAATTAATTTCTGCGTCATCAAGTATTATTAAATTAGCCCTCTGTATAAGCAAGATATGTAAATTTAAAAATTATATACTTTTTGTTTTTGTAATAAAGCTTGCTATGGATTAGAACAAAAAAATTAAAAAAATGTTCATGTCAAATTACGTTAAATACGTGCAATTTTATGATTCGTACAATAACAAATATTATATTTTTATTGTGAAATTAGTCATATTCATTGTTATAATCAAATATTTCTTTGTTGTAATCAAAACTCTCTTTAAAAAGAACCGAGTTAGATTAATGTTAATTTAAAAATGATAGTAGTAAATGAATTATTTTTTGTTCTATATCAAAATATTTCTCGGGCTTGGCTAAAGCCTGTCAATATTTTGTAATTTAATTATTAAAAAAATATGTATAGTTTAATAATCGTACAAGGAAGTCATGTGGTGTCCACATCAGATTTTTTTATAATAATATTTTATTAAAATTGTTGGGGGTAAAATCGTAAACTTATTAGGAGGTGGGGGGGGGGGTGAGATTTCGATTGCCTAAGGGTCTCCATATGGTTTAATCCGGCACTGCTGCCCATACATTATTAAAACATTTTTTTTTTTACATAGTGCTACTACCCAATTGAAAGTTATATTAAAGTGATATGTTAGTACATATTCATTCCAATTCTGTAACAAAGTTATAAACTATTATAACAATATAACCATTTGTCTCTATTTTGTAAATAATTCAGTATTACAATTGTTGAAAATGGAGAATATTGAAACAAGACTCTCTCGCTAATTCTGTTTACATATTTTGAAGTGCCCTGTAACTTCCATATTTGTTGATTCCGGGATCCCCGGCAACCTAGTACTTGGCAACTGTTCGACCGATTACTATGGCAACACTAAATCCTTTTTGATGAATCCGATTATTAGACGCCTAATTAATTAAATTATCTAAGAGGAAGTCTGCGTTCGCAACCGTCTGTTTGTTACTAGCTATGCACCAAGTACTTTTCATCCTGTATTTCTTTCTTTCAATATTTAAACACTGACAATTCATTATAATTTAATGATCTCGGATCTGTAAGCTTTGTTTTACATTTAACCGGAACAGAAATGCTCAGCGAATCTTCAAATATCGAGAAATATAAATATAAAGAGGGAAAATGGTGCACGTACTTATTTTCAAAGTAGGAATTCCTCAAAAAATATTATACTTTAAGTAAGTCATTTAAGGCATTTCAAAGGCTGAAGAAAAGGCAGCTTGTAGAAATGGTTGGTGTATCGCCTACGAGCGCAGACTCATAATATTTATGTCGGTAATATTTTCAACAAATAAATTACAAAAAATACGCAAATGATGAGAAATTACCGCAAAATTCTTTAGACTAGTTTAAAATATAGATTTAAACCTAAGAAAAACTCAATGTTATTCAAGTAATCCGCCATTTAATATTAGTTTACATCGTCTAAAATAATAAAAATAATAATAATGATAATAATAAGAATGATAATGATAATGATAATAATAATAATAATAATAATAATAATAATAATAATAATAATAATAATAATAATAATAACGGTGAAATAAATATCGTGCTAATGTTAATGTTTAAATAAATAATCTTACTGTTTAAGTATTTAATAATAATCTTAATCTTAAATTTTATCTTACAAAAACTCAATTTTATTCAAGTAATCCGCCATTTAATATTGGTTTACATCGCCTAAAATAATAAAAATAAAAATAATAATAATGATAATGATAATGATAATGATAATGATAATGATAATAATAATAATAATAATAATAATAATAATAAGGGTGAAATAAATATCGTGCTAATGTTAATGTTTAAATAAATAATCTTAGTGTTTAAGTATTTAATAATAATCTTAATCTTAAATTAAATCTTACAAAAACTCAATGTTATTCAAGTAATCCGCCATTTAATATTGGTTTACATCGCCTAAAATAATAAAAATAATAATAATAGTAATGATAATGATAATAATAATAATAATAATAATAGTAATAATAATAATAATAATAATGGTGAAATAAATATCGTGCTAATGTTAATGTTTAAATAAATAATCTTAGTGTTTAAGTATTTAATAATAATCTTAATCTTAAATTAGTATTTTTATTTTTTTAATCATAGTGATCATTTTTATAGTATTTTTCTTAATCAATTTATCGTTTAACATTTAATAAATAAATAAACGTTACAATACTTTAAAAAAATGTGAAACCGACTCATTGGGGTATTGGAGTAAAAATCGTATTATAGGGACCCTAAAACGTATTTAGTATTTAAAAACTCATCATCGATTTTTTTGACCAAAAACAATACCTTCCTTACGTAAAGGCGACGGAAAATAAAAAGGTTTGTCCTAGAAAATTAATAATCTTGAAAATTTTGAACTGTACAAATATTTGTGTGGCACCTCCACCATATTTCCCTTATTGCCTGTACTATATCTCCCATCGATTTAGCTGAATTTCATTTAGTAAGACAGACAATTATTAGTGCACCACCACACATTTATTCAGCAACGAAACCATATTGTAACTAGTGATTAAATCTCGCGTTGTTGGTTATTGACGAATCCATAACAGTAATGATAATTCCGTGTGTAAAGTAGACGTAAAATGCAGCAATTAAGGTAAATTATTTCTACTGATAAAGCCGTAACTTTCGGGTTTTAATTTCCAGGAAGCTGAGTACACCCGACGCGATAAATTCCCACTTGTGAGACAACGACAACGGCCGCGTACACACCGAGCAAACGTCGTTGAATTTTAAACAGCTCGGTAGTCACTGGTCGCTGCCGTTAACGAGAGACGCAGACAGTTACCGACAGCAGGCAGCCGACACGCGGTAGCTATAGCGGTTAATTTCAGATCGTTAGCTGGCCAAGAAGTCCGGGGATAGCAAAGCGGCGGGTACGATTGGATAATTGTGATGAACGATTCATCAATGTCTGATAGACGAATTCGCTTCACTAACCTATAAGTTGGTCTCTACTCGAAACTGTCTATGTCTATCAGAATTGTGTGATTTCCATTTGTAGTTAAATATTTCAACAGTTTATCGGTGGTGATACAAAAGTCCAGGGAAATATTGATACGACATGGGCACAGACCTTTTTTTATTTCATATTCCTTAATTGACCAGCAGACGGATTCTATGAATAGCAACTCTCAAAACGCATCTTTTTTTTAAATGACATTGGTTATTTTTGCATTAAGCTATAGAGATACTATTATAAATCTTATATAAAGACGAAATAAATTCTTGCAATAGTAAAGTTGTAACAATAAATACGTCGGGGTTTTCACCTCTCGCGAGAGGTATTGAATTCATGCTGAAAATCGCATATCCAGATTTTAGTAAATATCTAAATCTAAATTTTCTATTAGAAACCTAAACTCATAATTATTTGGCTAGTTTACATTTTCAACAAATTATAAAATCTACAAAATTATTTGGGTTTCTTTAAATATAGACTTAAAACTTTAAAAAACCGTAGGCCAAATGACTGGTGATAATAGATGAACCGGTATTTTAAGGGTCATCGTCTAGTCCAGATTCTGCTTGCGCCGCGACCCTTTACTTTTGGTACAATGAAAACCAACTTAGTATAAATCCAGTGCGTACAGTGAAACCTACCTTGCAAGATAATAATAAGAGAAAAATGTGCAGCGCTTAGGGGTACAATGCCTAATAGAATTCGATGTAACGTAATATTAAATGGCGGAATACTTGAATAAAATATTCAGTTTTTGTAAGCTTAATATATATATTTTAAATTAGTCGAAATAAATTTGTAGAAATTTCTCACCATTTGCATAGGTTATAATTTGTGATGAAAGTGTTAACCGACCGAACTAATATGAGTTTGGGCTCGTATATCTTCCATAGATTTAGAGATAAAAAATATAATATATGAAATAATCTGTTGTAATAAATTTCGATACCCAAGTAACTCCATGGAAACCATTAAGATATTTAAATGTTTGTAATTGACAGAATTGTTTTAATCAAATACAATACCTTCCTTACCTAGAGGTGACGGACGATTAAAAATGGCATAAAAGGCGCAGAATAGAACAAAGCATATAAAGAACTCATTATATAGTTGATTATTTTGTTGTAAGGGTTGGGTCATTTTCTTCCAGTGGCGGCTGTGTGTTCAAGATTTGGTGGGTCAAATTTGGTATACAGGGTGTTTAATTTAAGTGGGACATTATTTCTATCTCGAGGACTATAAGAGATACGAACTTGGTTAAATTAGCAAACAATTTCTATATCATAAGACTATTAAAATGAGCGAAACATTTTTTTTGAACCAGTGGTTAATATTTGTGTACAGAAACTACTAGTGAATTAGTTATTTAGTCTAAGAATTCCTCATCCTTGTCTCTGTGTTCTGATGTCTGTTGTTTGTTGCAGGAGTGCGTGGTGATGTGACGTCATGCAGGGGACGACAGTGCGGGCAGCGCTGCTGGGCCTGCTGCTGGTCAACCTCGGTACGTCTGTCGAGCTGTCCCCTAACCACATTCTAAACTTCTACACAACACACACACACATTCTCACACTACTACAAACACTCAACATAGTTACAAGACAAGACGTAATCGAATAGTTGGCGACTCTGGTCTGTACATTTGAATTCAGACTAAGACAATCTTATTTAAAAATAATCTTTCTTTGGGAGAGAGTGATTTAAATATCCATATTATGGCGAATGAAGAATAATAATAAATGGTATATATGTGAGATAATATTAGCTCTGGGATTACCTGTATACCTGAACGATGAACGTTGAACGTTGAACTCGTTCGAGTTTGGTAGAGAGAGCGGACCACCGTATGGAGCTAATGGTATTGACATAGTAGTCCAGGACTTATCTCATCATCATGTTAAACATACACATACATGCAAGCCATGGCATAGCGGACGGGAACGAATATAACATTTATTATTCCGCATAAATGATTTTTTAATCCCACAGTAGGAGTTCGTAGTCTATCAGTTTGAAGTATTTTTCTATAATCATTAATATTGAGTCTATTTTATTAGGACACTAGCTGTACCAGTATGTTATTATAAATATTAAAGAATATTTCATTTTCTATAGAGATTTGATTTCATTTTATACTTTATATTAAATACATATAGAGTTAAAAAAATTGATGTGACCAGCACATTACCTTCCGTTAATCGTGACCTTGCTGACCTTGGGGACCTTGGGGGCCGTTTCAGAATCCTAGCTATTAATTATGTCCATAATTGACAAATGTCATAATTTTTCATTTAAAATTCCTTTTTTTACCTTCCGTCACCTATAGATAAGGAAGGTATTGTCTTTGGTCAAAAATTCCGGTGGTGAGTTTTCATTGAATAAGCACGTTTTAGGGTCTTTACAATACGATTTTACTATATTTACAATGATGTCTGTATGTGTGGGTGTTCGTGTGTGTGTATGTGTGTGTGTGTGTATATATGACCGCGGTTTCGTTAACGATATCTCCAATACTAGAATTCCAAAAATTACAATTCTTGCGTATTCCTCTTCCTTACAACCATATGCAGACTTGATTAGATTTTGGTTATAATTGGTCAACCGTTAGTACGCTCATTTGAAGATTTTAACAGTTTTTCTTGAAAAACTCAGTTAAATGTTATTATAACTTAAAGAATATATTATTCTCGATACGATTTGATTGCATCTTATATTTCATATTCAACAGATATAGAGTTAAAGAATTATAAAGATAATAAATTTTATAATTCAGCCAGCTATGCTAACTTAACAATGGAAACTGCTAATATATTCAGATAATTCAAATTTACAGATGTCAGTATCAATAAAACGTAAATTAATGAAAGAATAAGGGAAATAACTCTAGTGTTGGGCGTTTCTAGAAAGATATAAGAGAGACGATTACATTGGTTTGAACATGTCATGAGGAGTCTCCTCATGACATGTTCTCCTCAGAGGAGAGATGAGTATATTGGAAGAATGAATAGCTTATAACAGAAGGTGGAAAAAACGTAGGAAGACAAAATAATATAAGATGAATGGAGAGAAAAGGAACTGAATAAGGACGACACACAAAACAAAAATTAGTGGAAGAAGAAAATAAAAAATAGCAACCCCCTAACAAATGGGAAAAACTAAAGAAGAAGAAGATGTTAGTGTCAAATACAATTCGCATAGTTTGTTTATGAAGTAATTTAATTGGAAATATTGGATCTTTTGAAAAAAAAATTGTGTAGGGCGCGTGAGGTAACGTGACTTTACTGACTTTGGCAAGCAGATATGTGGACCCGTGTCAAAATGACAGCTATTAATTACGTCCATAACTGACAAATGTCATAATTTTTCATTCAAAATTTCATGATTTTCTTATTTCATGTGGTTTGTAGCGACATCAAATTATCCTAATCTTCGGGAAAAATGAGTAACAATAGCCTAAGACGATTAAAATAATTTGATGTCGCTACAGGTTTATTTATTATCAGGGGTGTGGAATTCAGTTGCCGAGAAAAGGAATTATAAAATACCAAAAAAAAAAAATTTTTAATGAAAAATTTTGACGTGAGGATATGACCCACAAAACACAAATGAATGGAAGAAGAAAATAAAAAATAGCGACCCCTAACGAATGGGAAAATCTAAAGAAGAAGAAGATGTCAGTGTCAAGTGCCATTTGCATGAAATAATATTACTGGAAATTTAGAATCTTTTGCAAGAAAATTTATGTATGGAATTGACGGAAGGTATTGTGCTGGCCACATCAGATTTTTCTATTGTATGATTTTTTTTTTGATAACTGAATTCCACACTCCTGATAACAAATAAACCACATGAAATAACAAAATCATGAAATTTTAAAAGAAAAATTATAACATTTGTCAGTTATGTACATAATTAATAGCTGTCATTTTGACATGGGCCCCAATATCTGCTTACCAAGGTCAGCAAAGTCACGTGACTGCTCACGATGCTCGCGCCCTATACATAATTTGCCTTGCAAAAGATTCTAAATTTTCAGTAAAATTATTTCATAAACAAACTATGCAAATTGCACTTGACCTGTCTTCTTTAGGTTTTTCCATTCGTTAGGGATCGCTATGTTTATTTTCTTTCTTCTTCCACTCATTTCTGTTTTGCATGTCGTTTTCATTCACTTCCTTTTCTCTCAACTCTTCCGCAATACAGTCCTTCCATCTTATCTTTGGACTTCCTCTGTTTCTTCCACCTTCTACTACTAAGCTATTCATTTTTCTTTCAATATATGCTTCATCTCTCCTTATGACATGTTCAAAACACTATAATCGTCTCTCATGTATCTTTCTAGGACCTTCTAACACTAGAGTTATTTCCCTTATTCTTTCACTTCTTATCGTATCTTTCCGTGTCTTCCCCAACATCTATCTCAACATCCTAGAAACTGCTATCACTCGAGCCATGTCCCTTTTCCTCTCATTCCTTATTCTATCTTTCCGCTTCTTCCCCAACATCCATCTCAACATCCGCATCTCTCTGTCACATTCATTTACTTTTCATTGACACTGACGTCTGTGTATTTGAATTATCTGAATTTATCAGCAGTTTCCATGGTTACCATAGCTGGCTGATTTATGAAATTTAATATCTTTATAATTCTATAACTCTATTGCCCGATTGCAGAAATGTTCATCAAAGCTTTGTTTAATTAACGGATCATCAAAGCAAACAAATGCAACGCGATTTTTTGACAGCAATGATTTAAATGTCATAGGAACAATGAAACTGATCCGAATTTGTTCGTTTTGATGGGGCGTTAATTAAACAAAGCGTTGATGAACGTTTCTGCATATATCTATTGAATATGAAGTATAAAATGCAATCCATTCGTATAGAGAATAATATTTTCTTTAAGTTATAATAAATGATATTTAACTGCTTTTTTTCAAGAAAAACTGTTAAAAGTATCAAATGAGGGTAATTCCGGTGGACCAATTATAACCAAAATCTAATCATGTCTGCATATGGACCTAAACTCGAGGAATACGGAAAAATTATAATTTTTTGAATCGTGGCATTGGAGTTATGCGATCCGAAACGAGCGTCACATACACACACACACACACACACACACACACACACACACACACGCACATACACAGACATCCAGACATTATCGTAAAAATAGTAAATTCGTATTCTATAGTCTCCAAAACGTGCTTATTATTAAGGTAAAAAATAAAAAAATTCATAAATCAGCCAGCTATGTTATAATCATGGAAACAACTACTATAATAAGAATTCTAATTGACAGGTGTCAGTGTCAGTGAAATAAAAATGAATGTGGCAGAGAGATGCGGATGTTGAGATAGATGTTGAGGAAGAAGCGGAAAGATAGAATAAGGAATGAGAGGAAAAGAGATATGGCTCGAGTGGTGCAAGTTTCTAGAAAGATACAAGAGAGACGATTACATTGGTTTGAACATGTCATGAGGAGATATGAATAACATATTGGAAGAATTATATTCTCTACAAAGCGACCTCAACATGACCTTTACTGTACTGTGGTCTACAGTGTTAGCTGTTATCGGCAACCTGTCAGAACGGGAAAAAATGCGGAAACGCATTTTTGTTTTCATTTGATTTGTTTGTGCACCCCGAGATACAACAATATATTCCAATCATGATTTTAGTAGACAAAAACACTTCTTATTTGGCCTTGAGAAATGGCAAATTGACATAAACAACTATGAAGTTTGCTGATCATATATTCCATTCATCAACGACATGTAAATAATGTCACAGAGCAGTTCGGACCTCTCACTCTAATCATGCGCAAACCAGTGAAAATGGTTCATACCATGATTGAAATATTTTTAAATTTATAAGATCGAAGTAAAAGCCTTAAATAAATTGTAGAGAAACAGGGGGGCAAAAATAGTTCCGCTCCTTATATATTTTCTTAGGAGGGTGGGGGTCGAAGCCCCCTTTGCACTTTTATATTCGTATATAAGACTATTTTATCTACGATAGTGCGTAAAATTGATGTTTAGATGTTAGTTTTAAGTTTGTAAAACGGTTGTTTAGTAAAAAGGTTTCATTAGTCACGGGTTAGTGATTAAAATTTTTAAACACGCTAAATTTGTAAAACCAAGGTGTATATTTTGTTATCATGGCAAACTTCTCATTTAATATTATGATCCTGATACATAAATAATAGTTATTTGTATATCAAGGCCGCGAAATCACTCTTTAGCGTACCGAGAGAAAAATTGTCGCCGAGGCCGCTTGCGGCCGAAGTAAGACAATCTCGAGGACTCTAAAGGATTTCGCGGACAAGGTGTACACAATATTTTTTGTGCAACCGTAAAAAATATGTAATTACAAATTTTATTAATTTTAAACAGTTTCACTGTAAATTGAAAGTTGGCTTTCAAGGTAGCTATGGAATTGACATTTGATAAACAAAACACTTGTCATAGTGATTGTTTACTCAATTTCGTGGCCTATATTGAGGCTGCGAAATGCCTATTTCGCGGCCGGTTGCATAAAAAGTATTTTTTTTTATGTTTATTGGGTTTTTACCTTCTGTCACCTCTAGGTAAGGAAGGTATTGTCTTTGGTCAAAAAAATCGGTTCTGAGTTTTCAATGAATAAGCACGTTTTAGGGTCTCTACAATACGATTTTACTATTTTTACGATGATGTCTGTATGTGTTTGTATGTGTGTGTGTGTGTATGTGTGTGTGTGCGTGTGTGTGACCGCGGTTTTGGTTGCCATATCTCCAATACTAGAATTCCAAAAATTACAATTCTTACGTATTCCTCTTCCTTACATGCATAAGCAGAATTGATTAGATTTTGGTTATAATTGGCCAACCGGAAGTACCCTCATTTGAAGATTTTAACAGTTTATCTTGAAAAAACACTGCTAAATATTATTTACACTTTTAATGTTTTTGTAAATATTATAAATTATTCTACTAGTTATACGATTTAATTAAATTTTATTCTTCGTATTGAGTGGATATAGAGTTAAAGAAATTAAATTTCATAAATCAGCCAGCTATGCTATAACCATGGAAACAGCTACAATATTAAGAAAATTCTAACTGACAGATGGTGGACAGATGTCAGTGTCAATAAAAAGAAAATTAATGTGGCAGAGAAGAGGATGTTGACATGGATGTTGGGGAAGACACGGAAAGATGCAGTAAGCAATGAAAGAATAAGGGAAATAACTCGAGTATTAAAGGTTTCTAGAAAACAAGAGAGACGATTACATTGGTTTAAACATATCATAAGGAGAGATAAAAATTATGTTTGAAGAAGAGTGAATAGCTTAGTAGAAGTTGGAAGAAACAGAGGAAGACCAAAGATAAGATGGAAGGACTGTATTGCGGAAGGCTTCAGAGAAAAAAGCAAGCGAATGAGGACGACCCGCAAAACAGAAATGAATAGAAGAAGAAAATAAAAAATAGCAACCCCTAACGAATGAGAAAAGCTAAAGAAGAAGAAGAAGAAGATGTCCGTGTCAAGTGCCATTTGCATAGTTTGTTTATGAAATAATTTTACTGGAACTTTAAAATCTTTTGCAAGAAAATTTATGTATGGAATTTGTAAATAATACACAGGATTGACGGAAGGTATTGTGCTGGCCACATCAGATTTCTCTTTATATCGTAGATAAAATAATGTACGATACACATACGTAAAGCAACTTTAGGCACTTAGGGACACTCGTGACTAAAGCCTAGCTTTCCGTACTTGTATCGTAAATAACTATTAATTTCATTTTGCAAGTTAAATAAAAAAAATATTGTGGCATTTTGAAGATACAACTGCTGGAAGAAAAAATCTCTGTGCAAAAATCATCATAATTAACAACAACCATTTATGAGCTGTAATTTTCTACAATGAGACGTACTGTACCTACATCGGGCAATGAGTACCTAAAAGCGTAATGTTTCATTTCTTTTGCACAAAATCTGTGAGTAAGTAAAGTTACGTTTGTTGCATGTTGGGAAGTTTAGCTTTATAGCAATGTTTGGTACGCTTATCGAGAGACACAGTCAGTAGAGTACAGTATCCATTCCATATTGCCGGGATTAGCCTGCAGAGCGACAAACTAATAAGTCCACAAGACGGGATAAAGTGACAACTCTTGGCTCTTATCTCGCACTTGCCTTTAATGCGAAATTATCCAAACTACAGAGAGCTAGAGAGCTATACATAAAAACATATATGCAACAGGACTTTTGCATTAATTAATTACAAATATGTAAACACAAAAAGATAAACTGCAGAAGGACGGCATTCAATGTCTTATAAACAGGATGTATATTCTGATATTTTTAGCACTTAATTAGAGAAGTGTGAAGAGCATATTTGTTTAGTAAACAATATGTCGAACTTGGTACAATAAATATAACATGTGTGAATGGATCAGTTATACAAAGTATATGGCGGAATTTAATAGTTACTTTTGAACGATCATTTTTAATCGCATATTCAGATTTTCATGATTAACCCATTTGTTCCCATATATTTATATATACGAACAAGTTCAGACAAGAAAAAATCAGGAACAAAACTCAAAATAAAATTTACAAATATTTTTTTATATAAATACTTATCAAAATAGCTTCGTGGCATTAAGGCAAGATGATGTATATTAACAAATAAGGTATTACAACAATAATTTAAAAAATAAACAATTCTAAATTATGTGTACTCATATGAGTACAACGGGGCAAAATGGGTTTTAAGCACGTTTTAAAGTTCCTACAATCCGATTTTAATGTTTTTATCATGATCTCTCCCTCTGTGTGTGTGTGTGTGTGTGTGTGTGTGTGTGTGTGTGTGTGTGTGTGTGTGTTTGCGTGAGTGTGTGTGGATGTTGGAGGGATGATTTCTCAAAAACTATAATACTTAATATCTGTTTAACTAGGTATTTCTCAATCGGACATTACCGGGAATAGCTGAAAAGTTTTTGGTACTAATTGGACAACCGAAAGGCACACATTCTTAAAAAAAATCTTGTAAATATTACTTTTTTAAAAATTTTGTTCTTGCTAGTATTAAATAAGAGTAAATTCTCTATCTCGTACATATAAATATTTTATTATATCTTTTATAGATTTAGAGATAAAGAAATATAAGTTATATAATAATGTTGTAATAAATCTTACAGCCCAAGAGACATTACTGAATTTTTTTTTGTGGGAAGTACATACATTATATTATTTCTTATTGTATTAATAGTTAAATATTTAAAATTATAGGTATATTACATATACCCTTCAAAAATACTGTCAATCCCGACAATGAATTGGAAACATTTCGAAAAAATTAGAGGGGTAGGACAAAATTTCTTCATAGAATGTATTTAAAATATAAAAATAAATAAATATAAAGAATAGATATAAGTAGAATTTTTGGTGTAGTGTAAATATACAAGAAATGTTAAATACAACAGACCGCGAGCAGTCATGTGACTTTGTTGGCCTTGATAAGCAGATATAGGGGCCCGTGTCAGAATGATAGGTAGTAATTATGTCCATAAATGTCAAATATCATAATTTTTCATTCTAAATTTAGTGATTTTCCAATCCCATGTGGTTTATTTTCCTCGGCAAGTAAATTTCACACTCCTGGTGACAAATTAACTTCGTGAATTTAGAAAACCTTGAATTTCTTATGAAAAAATCTGACATTTGACATCTACGTACATAATTACTAATTGTCATTCTTACACGGCTGCTCGCACTCTACACTTATGTAACAAAATACCGGAAGTGGCGAGAGGTATTGTGCTGACCGCAACAGATTTTTGAATCACTTACCGATCAGAAGGCGCAGGCGGTAAGTAATAAACAACGATCAAAGCTTACTTTAAAAATCTGATGGTTATAAGTCACACTCGCAAAAGTGTAGTTTGTACCCTAGTGTTATAAATAACTACTCTTTAAAATGCCATACAGTGACTGTAAATTTAAATGCAGGGAATGTTTCAGAATTTGCACTTGTACTTCTCCATTCCACATATGAGTTTAAAATTTCTCGTAAGTAAGTTTTAGTTTAAATTGGTTGCGTGTATTAATCCTTAAGATCCAGAAGATTAAATTTAGATAGTTTTCAGGTGCGTCAAAGTACTTCATCTTGCTTTCTCGCTACGTCGGCACTTTCCTAACTTATGAAGTGGAATTTAATGTGACATCTCCCAACTTGCAAACAAAATAACAGAAACAATTTGCATGCTGATGTTACTCACAACATAACCCAATAATGGGTGTTGGTGTGCGTTAGGCGTTAGTGAACCGGAAAGCGAAACGTAAAACGCGAAGACGAGATGCCTGATGAGGCCTACATAGATGCATCGTCTATGTCTATGTGAAGAGTTGAGAATTCGGTTTCCTCGCAAACTCTTCAAGCAATTAAACAATTTCCCCTATCGAAAATTGAATTTATTAACATTCCAGCAGACGAGTCGGTAACTAAGTAGGACAGTGTGTTACTTTGCGAATAGTTAATGTCGCGACGCGAATTACAGCTGACGATGTGAATACTAAACACCTACAAGCAACGCAACGCGAGGGATGCAATGCATTTTTACACAGAAATACACGCGATATAATTTCAGCTACATGAAATTTTATACCGCTATAACGAACTATTCATTTTACATTAATTTTGGAACATTAAATCTGCAAACATAAATGATACAAAATTTAACTGTACAAATACAGTTTCAATATTTTCTTGAAACCAATTGAAATAGCTGTTCATCGTTTCTAAAAATCTAATAAGGCCAGTACATTCTCCGCCATTTAATTTTTATTAATTTAAATAATAGTATAGGTGTTTCATTTTAGATGTTTTTTCAAGGTACCTATCTCGGATAATATTAACGACAGAGAAAAACAGTTTGCATATTCCCAGGTCAACTTTTTGAGTCACCACAGGAATTTTCGATCCTTTTTTGCTTCTAAGCTACAGGCAAAATCTCGTTTTTCACTCATTTTGAAATTATCTCATATCTTATTTATTATGATAGGGAAAAATTGTTTAGATAAATTTTGTACCGTTTTTTACGTGGAATAAAATGACGAAGTTAGATTTTTTGAAAACTTAATAATTCTCGAGATATAACACAAAGTTATGATGTTTACCTCCCGCTAAGAAAGGTATTAAAATCATGCTAAAAATCGCATATCCAGATTTTATTAAATAAGCACGTTTTAAGGTCTCTAGAATCGAATTATAACATTTTACGATGATGTCTGTGTGTGTATGTTGGAGGTAGGTACGATTTCTCAAATTCTATAAGACTAAAGACTTGTGCAACTACGGATTCCTCAAACAAAATTGGGAAGAGTTGAGTAGATTCTGGTAACAATTGTACAACTGGAAGTAGTAGTATTTTAACAAAAATGTTCTAAATATTATTTTTTGAAAATTTGTTATTACAAATATTAAAAAAAACAATTTTTTTTATGCTACACATTTAATTTTTTTATTATATCTTCTATAAATTCAAAGATACAGAAATATAATCTGTAAAATAACCTGTTGTAGTAAATCTCAGAGCCCAAAGATCACCATGGTAACAGGTTGAGAAATTAAAATGCCTGTAATTGACAAATAAATGTCACTAATGTTAGTGTCAAAAATTCAAAGATAGTACTGAAGGCTTTTTCTGGGAACGATATTTTATATTTCTTATTGTATTATTAACGATATATTTAAAATTATAGGTATATTACATGAACCCTTCAGAAATACCGCCAATCCCGTCAATGAATTGGAAGAACCTCGAATATTTAGAAGATCCGGAGAAACTCATAGAATGAATTTAAAATTATAGAAAATACGTAAATATAAATATTAGGTGTAGTTAGATTTTTTTTGTGTATATAAGACATGTTAAATGCAATACTTATATAATACCAGAATGGAAAGGGCGAGAGGTATTGTAATGGCCACAACAGATTTTTTAAATGGGAACCTGTATTAAAAAAAATATTCATATTTAACTCAAGTTTGAAATAAAAGACTTATTATCATTGAAAAACTTATAAAATAATCAAAAAGTTTTCAAAACTACGCCATTTTATTCCAAGTAAAAACTATACAAAATTTGTCTAAACAATTTTTCTCTAAAAAAAAAAATAAAATATGAGGTATTTTTGATTTTAGCGAAAAACGAGTTTTAAGAAAATTCCTGTGGTGGCTATTCAACTTTTTTTAGTTGAAACAGATTGGAACACCCAGAAATGGGCAATAAATATTAATGAGACAGTATCGTTCAAAAATATATGTAGATATACTTGATAATATCTAAATAAATATATAAACAATGTTATAAACGTTTAACCAAGAAAAATGTCGCTATAGTAAAAATTAATAGGCAGAAGACGCACGTCATCAACCTAAAAAAAACCTTATAAAATTGCACTTGACACTGACATCTTCTTTAGTTTTTCCCATTCGTAAGGGGTCGCTATTCTTGATTTTCTTCTTCCACTGATTTCTATTTTGTGTGCTGCTCTCACTCAGTTCTTTTTCCTTCTTCAATCTTGTTTCAATATGTATATTCTTCATCTCTTCTCATGACATGTTCAAATCAATGTAATCGTCTCTTTTGTATCTATTTTAGAAATTTTCTATCACTCGAGCCATTTCCCTTATCTTCTCATTCCTTATCCTACATTTCCATCTCTTCCCAACATCCATCTCTCTGCCACATTCATTTTCATTTCATTGACACTGACATCTGTCAATTAGAATTTTCTTAACATATTTAGTAGTTGTTTCCATGGTTATAAACATAGCTGGCTGACTTATGAAATTTTTTTTTATAATTTTTTACCTCTATATCCATTGAATATAAAGTATAAAATTAAATCAAATAGCATAGAAAATGGAATAATTTTTAATATTTATAATAACAAAATGGCAAAAAATGATATTTAATTTTCAAGAAAAACTGTTAAAAGTTGGAAATGAGGATACTTTTATTGGTAACATACACATACGCATACGCACACACACAAACACACACACACACACATACACACACACACACACATACACATACATACAGACATCATCGTAAAACTAGTGAAATTGTATTCTAAAGGTCCTAAAACGTGCTCATTCATACAGACAAAACCTTCCTTACCAAAAGGTGACGGAAGGTAAAACATATTGGATGTTATTTATTTACAAAAAAAATCTGATGTGGCCAGCACAATACCTTCCGTCAATCCTGTGTATTACATATAAATTCCATTCATAAACTTTCTTGCAAAAGATTCTAAATTTACAGTAAAATTATTTCATACACAAACTATGCAAATTGCATTTGACACTGACATCTTCTTCTTCTTTTCCCATTCGTTAGGGGTCGCTATTTTTTTATTTTCTTGTTCCACTCATTTCTGTTTTCCGTGTTTTCCATCTCTCTTGTATCTTTCTAGAAACTTCGAACACTAGAGTTATTTCCCTAATTTTTTCATTACTTACCGTATTTTTTCGTGTCTTATCCAACATCTATCTCACCATCCTCATCTGCTACATTAATTTACTGTTAATTGATACTGACATCTGTCAATTTGAATTATCTGAATATATTAGCAGTTTCCATGGTTAGCATAGCTGGCTGATTTATGAAATTTAATATCTTTATAATTCTTTAACTCTATATCTAATCTACCAATTAAAACCAAAATCTAATCACCTCTTTTTCTAGATATAAACTTGAGGACTACGAAAAATATATAATTTTTGGAATTGTAGTATTGAAGTTATGCGATCCGAAACTTTCGTCACACACACACACACACACACACACACAGACACACATACATACAAACATCATCGTAAAAATGGTAAAATCGTATTATATGGAGCCTAAAACATGCTTATTCACTAAAAACTCATCATTGAATTTTTTGACCAAAGGTGACGGAAGGTTAAAATACTAGTATTAAGTAACGTATATTTAACAATTATTACTAAGTCAATCGTTATTCGTTTTACGGAATATGAAATTATTTTAAAATAATTTTAGTGGATTTTCGTACTTGAACTGAGAATGACAATGTTACGTCAAATAATTTTATTGTCTGTAAATATAATTTTAAATTTATTAATACATATATACGTTTTTTAATTTTAAAAAATACATAATAATTTCTACAAGTTATGTTTCATTTTACAAGATTTTTTCAAATTGATGACATGTATCTTCAGCCTATTAATTTTTACTTATAGTATACTTACACATATTTTTGAACGATACTGTCTCATTAATATTTATTATCCATTTCTGGATATATAAATATTTCCTCGCCTCCACCATATTTTGCGTATATTTTCCGACATTCAGATGTATAAAATTAACAAAAATAAATGTGAATAAACGATGCATCCTTCGTGGAAATATAAGAAATTTAACCGCTTTAGCTTTGAAATTTTTTCCAGTTTATAAAATGTACATTAGCTTTGATGAAAACATATTTAATATACGTTTTTACTCTCTTAAAAATTCTTTTAGTCTCCAGTCGTTTTTTACTACATAAATTATCGCGTTAATTCCAAAAACTTCCCATTCGCGGTGAAATTAAATTAGACGGAATTTCCTACCTATGAGGGTATGACGTTGTATACATACGCCGGCAGCTCATGTGTTATTCCGTTTATGAATATGAAAGCTCAACATGGATGAAAAAAAAAAATTCATTGGAATCTAAACAACTTGAATGATATGTTAATTATTAATAGTGGGGGAAATGAACCGTTCTTCTCTATAATATTCTTGATTTCATTTTTCAATTAACTACATGTGACCAGAAAGAGAAAATGGACAAAAAAGCAAAGTTGGAAACTAAAATAATAATATAAAAGAAAGGAAAATGTCGCTGACAGCTAATTAAAAAGTTTTCAATAAAAAATAAGTTGGGAGTGTGTTACACAAAAGAGAAAGAGTTTATTTTTGAAATTCTGCTAAATCTAGATTTTAGAAAATAGTTTAATAGCAATAAATTGCTCATTATATATTCTTAATATAAAGAATAAATTTTATTATTATTACAATAGGGCTGTTGAAATTTTTTTATATACTTTCTAAATATTAAATTTAAAAAAAAAATATTCTTTGAAGACCTAGCCTTAAATTTGAAAATATTTCGTATTATCCATTAAATATTTTACAATTAATTATTGAAATTTGTGTAATATTTTTAAAAACAATGTGACAAACAAATTTGATACAGATTAACATGTGACAAACTATCGCTTACGATTTTTACCTTCCGTCACCTTTAGGTAAGGAAGCTATTGTCTTTGATCAAATAATTCGATAGTTTTAGTGAAATATACGTTTTAGGGTCCCGAAAATACGATTTTACTATTTTTACGATAATACAGGGTGTTCATTTTAAATGGGCCACCACTACTATCTCACGAACTATGAGCTACAAAGCTATTTTTCTCGACCAGTAGTAATACGGGAACATTTTTTTTATTTTAAATGAGAACATATATATTATATATTTGCTCATTCGATAGAGAATTTAATTCTGAATTCAGTGATATAATATTT
Organism: Harpalus rufipes; assembly: GCA_951394225.1. Taxonomy (NCBI): domain Eukaryota; kingdom Metazoa; phylum Arthropoda; class Insecta; order Coleoptera; family Carabidae; genus Harpalus; species Harpalus rufipes. The sequence goes on along the minus strand of OX596274.1, from coordinate 32,096,377 downwards.
TTATACCCTTATAAAAAGAATTTATTAAGAAAAATGCATATAAGTTTTATATTAATTTGATTAAAATATAGCTACAATAAGAGTGCCTCGAATGGAAAAAATGTATACATGTTATTTTTTTACATAGAATTAGAGTGCCCTGAAAAAAGAAGTGAATATTTTGTTCTTGTAATTCATAAATGTCAACGCAAACAAAATATTCACATATTTCTTTCATGGCATTCTAATTCTATGTAAGAAAAAATATCACGTATTCATTTTTTCAATTCATGACACTCTTAGCCATATTTTAATCAAATTAATATAAAATTTTACTTGCATTTTTCTGAAAAAAATCATTATATAAGGGTATAAAAATATTATATCAATGAATTCAAAATTAAATTCTCTAACGAATGAGCAAATAAAAAATATATATTCTAATTTAAAATAAAAAAGTTAGGTTCCGTATTTTGAGACCCACTGGTCCATTTAAAATGAACAGCCTGTATATATATACATATATATATATATATATATATATATATATATATATATATATATATATATATATGTGTGTGTGTGTGTGTGTGTGTGTTTGTGTGCGTGTGGGTGTGTGTGTGTGACGTTTTTTCAAAGACAATAACTCCAGCACTATAATTCTAAAAATATAATTCTTTCGAATTCTTTTCTTTACATCCCATATGAAGGGCTGATTAGATTTTGGTTATAATTGGTCAACCGGAAATACATTTATATGAAGATTTTAAGTTTTTCTTGAAAAAACGCTGTTAAATATAATTATTTTATTCTATTATATACACGATTTGATTGCATTTTATACGTCATAGACGTGAGGTGTTATTCTGATGTGAAAAATCTCCTATGGCACGACGGTCGTGCCATTCAGTCAGCCTCGTGACTCATCGGCTCTCTCCGCCTTGCCGCCTTGATTCGGCGCTCCAGTTTTGCCACTTTACTTGTGTGTACTGGATATATCGGCATCGTTTCCTCTATACTACACGCTTACCGCTTTACTTATGTGTATGTCGGTTTATCGGAGCGAATTTGAAAAAAAAACAGTTTCGTTTCGAGCAATAAATATTTTAATAGAAACAAATTTTAATGTTTCACATCTGTTAGGCGACCCACGACCGTTCACTTTTTTTTCATGAGTAATTTTGGCGCAAATCTTTCTATTTATTTACTTAAATAACAAATTATTTTATTTTATTACTATGAAAAATATGTATTACAAATACTTTTTGAAAAATATGAAACTGAGTTATTGTACTTGACACTGATATCTATAGTAATATTTGAACATCTTTCTATGGTTATAATTAGTGACATTTGTATGGAACATTAATAGTGCAAAATTACAAAATGTTGTCATTAGTTTGTTTTGCATTAAGCCACATATACATTTACTTATTTTAAAGCTCTTCATATAACAAAAATACATCTTCCAGAATGTGAAATAAGTTAATAGTCTACTCCTACTCTATTCAAGAATAATAAAATAAAAGTTCCAAATGTAAAGTGAAGATTTAGGACGCTGTGTGATTTATAGATCATGAATTTTTCAGCGTCGCAAACGTAGAGTTCTTTAAAAATATTTGATATAAAAGACTGAATTTAGGAATGAATTCCATGAAGAATAATACAATTTTAATGCAATTAGCGTTTCCCTGAGACGGGATTATAATGTAGATAGGTATAAGCTTGAACAGGAATACCTACCTAGCCGAAATGCATTCGACATGATGGATTTAATTAAGTTATCAGCGTCGCTTGCTCCCCGACGGCTTTTTCCCTAAATTTGAACACCCCTTAACACGCCCCTCATAAACAGAATGTGTAAATAGGTCTGCTTTGTGGACGTACATTTCGATAAAAACATGTATTTACTTTAACATATAACAAGCTGAAATTCTAAATAAACCTACTGAAAAAGCTTCATATTATCAAGCAAATAACATATTTTTAAATGTAATCTTTCAGTTAGACTTACACGACGTTTTATAATTGGCCAGCACATTACCTTCCGTCAATTTAGTATATAAGTACAAATCAGTACAAATTCCATATATAAATTTTCTTGCAAAATATTCTATATTTCCAGTAAAATTATTTCAGAACAAACTATGTAAATTGCAATTGACACTGACATCTTCTTCTTCTTCTTTAGCTTTCCCAGTCGTAAGGGGTAGATTCTTGAATTTCTAGTCATTTTTTGGTTGTCCTCATTTCTTCGCAATATAGCCTTTCCATCTTATCTTTGGCCTTCCTCTGTTTCTTCTAACTTCTACTACTAAGCTGTTCATTCTTCTTCGAATATATTCTTCATCTCTCATCATGACATGTTCAAACCAATATAATCGTCACTTATGTATGTTTCTAGAAACTTCTATCACTCGAGCCATTTCCCTTATTCTCTCATTCCATATCCAATCTTTCCGTGTCTTCCCCAACATCCATCTCAATATTCTCATCTCTCTGCCACATTCATTTTCTATTCATTGACACCTGTCGATTAGAATTTTTTGAATAGCTGTTTCTATGGTTAAACATATCTGGTTTGATTTATGAAATTTAATTCTTTTATAAATCTTTAACACTATATCTATTGAATGTGAAGTATAAAATGAAATCAAATTGTACAGATAATAGAATATTCTTTAATAATTATAATAACATTGAATGTCAAAAAAAATTATTTAACAGCGTTTTTCAAGAGAAACTGTTAAAATCTTCAAATGAGGGAACTTCCGCTTGACCAATTATCACCAAAATCTAATTTTCTTTTGGGTGCAAACTTAAGGAATACGAAAAAAATATAATATTTGGAAATATGGTATTGGAGTTATTCTAAATTTTAAAACAGCATGTCGATATCTCTTTTCTTTCTCGATAATTGTTGTACGTACAAAGTAATACGCTTACATTAAATTTGAACTAATCTCCTTCTAAGTACTATCCTTGGCTAGCGATGTAATTTTCCCAACGTTGATTCCATGATTGGAAGCATTTCTGGAAGGCTTCTCTCTCGGCTCCGTCGTGGCCCTGTCAATGTCGAGAATGGTGTCAAAACGTTTTCCTTTTAGTACGGTTTTTATTTTTGGAAAGAGCCAGAAGTCACATGGTGCTCAATCCAGAGAGTAAGGCGGATGCGGACTGACCCATTTTTCTGATCTCTTTCTCCGTAAATTGTTTCGTAAATGTTGCAGTACGTCCTTTTAATATTCGGAATTTTCAGTTGTTCCCTATGGAACGAACTCTGATCGCATTATGCCCTCACTATCCAAAAAAACAAAGCGCATAGCCTTGACGTTCGAATTTGACTGACGTGCCTTCTTAGGGCGAGGAAAGCCACTCGTTTTCCATTAGGAACTCTGAATTTTTGTCTCAGGACCATAGCCATATACCCAACTTTCTCAGTTATGATTTTGACCATAAAGTCTAGTTCTGCATCTAGACGATCCTTCAATTCCGTGCAAACTGGCACACGATTTCCTTCTATTGGTCACTTCGACATTCAAAAGTCGAGGAACAAATTTCGCACTCCCTCGTCTCATTTGCAAATTATCGGTTAAAATGCTTTGCACGGACCCGTACGGGATGTTCAGTTCTTTGGTAAGCTTTCGAATAGTCAATCGCCTGTTTGAAAGAACCATTTTTGCCACTTTTTGCATGAATGAATAAGTATGCACATTTTTACAATTATTAAACAGCTCATTCATTTGCTACAATCAAAAATTTGTGACGAAAAAATATCAATATATTTTTTCCAAGTCTATATATTGCCCCTTTTTACCTCGCGCTAAAAGAGGTATTGGATTCATGCTAAAAATCGCATATCCAGATTTTAATGAATAAGCACGTTTTAAGGTCCCTACAATACGATAATAACATTTTTGCGATGATGTCTGTGTGTGTGTGTGTGTGTGTGTGTGTGTGTGTGTGTATGTGTGTGTGTGGATGTGTGTGTGTGTGAGAGAGAGAGAGAGGTTGTTGGAGGTACGATTTCTCAAATTCTATAAGACTAAAGACCTATGTACCTACGGATTCCTCAATCTAACGGTAATGGGAAGAGTTGAATAGATTGTGGTAACAATTGGACATCCGGAAGTAATAGTATTTTAACAAAAATCTTCTAAATATTATTTTTTGAAAATTTATGTTATTACAAATATTAAAAACCAAAATTCTCTATCCGATACATTTAAATTTTTTATTATACCTTGTATAGATTTAAAGATATAGATATATAATCTATTAAATAATCTGTTGTAGTAAATCTCTAATGTCAGTGTCAAAAATTCAGAGATAGTACTGAAAGCTTTTTCTGGGAATGATATTTAATATTTCTTATTGTATTATTCATTATATATTTAAAATTATAGGTATACGTATATTACATGAACCCTTCAGAAATACTGCCAATCCCGTTAATGAATTGGAAAAACCTCGAAAATTTAAAAGAAATGGAGAAAACTTGCTGCTAGAATGAATTTAAAATTATAAAAAATACGTAAATATAAAGATTAGGTGTGATTAGAATTTTTTGTGTGTACAAGAAATGTTAAATACAATACTTTATATACCACAATGGAAAGGGTGCGAGAGGTAATCTGATGGCCTCAACAGATTTTTGGTTATGGGTATAAAAAAATTTGGTCCAACTTTGAACGAAAATATCTTGCAAACGCAGAGTTATCGACATATAAATTGGAAGCAGCGCATTAAGGTTTAGCGAAATCCATAAAAATTGGATTTTTGGAGATTTTGAACTGTTTATCCGAAAATGAGTGTTTGTAACTTTATGGTTTTGCAAGGTTTAAAGCATACTAATCTGGACTCAAAGTGCATTGGGTCAAAATTTTCGTTGTAATTATCACAATTTTAATATAAAAGGTATTAATAAAATATCTGATGTTGACCAGCACATTAGCTTCCGTCAGTTCTATATATTTTGTACAAATTCCATACTGAAACCAAAAACGATATTCGACTGTATTTGGGATGGAGATGGAAACAGGTAGAAACTGTGTATTCGGACTAGCAGTCAATAATAAAATTTATTCAGGCCGACGTTTCGACTATACTATAGTCTTCTTGAGGGCTAGAATTGTCGGTTGAAAAAACATTTACACATGTGGATACAAAAAACATACATTAACAGGCGGACATTTAAAATTATAAATAAATAAATAAATAGTTAAAACCGTAGATCACAGAGTGAAATTCGTCCAAAATATAAAAACTTATGATGGATGTGTATGAATTGAATGGATGTAACTACTAACTTTAGTCCTTATCTGTTAAGTTTAGCAAATGTGTTATAGTTACGTTGTTCAAAAAATTTTTTCTTATATGTCTTGCAAGGTAGATTCTACTGTACGCACTGGATTTTTACCAAGTTGTTTTTCATTGTGCCAAAAGTAAAGAAACTCATAGAAGCTAAGTCTGGACTAGAAGATGACCCTTAAAATTCTGGTCGTACTATTATCACCAGTTTTTTAAATGTTTTAAGCCTATGTTTAAAGAAGATGAAAGAATTTTATAGAAGTTGCTAACCATTTGCATAAATTTTATAATTTGTTGAAAATGTAAACTAGCCGAATTATTATGAGTTTGGGTTCGTATCAATTGCACTTGACACTGACATCTGTCAAACAGAATTTTCTTAAGAGAGTATCTAGCTGTTTGCATAGTTATATCATGCTTTATGAAATATACATTCTTTATAATCATATATTCTACAACAGGACGATTGAAAATTCTCGATTATACGAAACGTGTTGCCTGGAAACACCAAGAGACCGAAGGTCGAGTTGTATTTCCAATAAGCAACTTGTCGAGTATGTCGAGAATTTTCTATTGTCGAGTTGTATACAAGTAGACTATATCATGAATAAAAAATAAATTAAAAAGTAAATAGTAAAAACTGTATGCCACGTAACCTATCTTTTTAAATATAGCTGTAGTAGTATGTAATATTGCATTGAAATGCTCGAATTGCAAAATAAATACCCGTATTTCAAATAAACTAGCAACGGTTCAGTTTCTAGATTTGTGATCAAAATAAATTATTTACTTGTCAAATTTTTACTTCAATAATCTTACTGTGAAATAATAGGTGCGTTCAATTATTTGTTTCGGTGCATTTGGAGCTGTCGGTGTCATTTCAGATGTCTACTTAAAGCATACAAAGCACGATTTTTCTCCTCCAAGTCTAACTACACATTTATTTATATACTCGATACTGTGTTCGAAGGAAAAGTTCATTCTTTATATAATATAAATATAATTAAAAATGACATTGACATTTCATAGTACATAGAACAAAATAACCAAACGCACCTGTAAGTGAATATACGAATGTTGGTATATTCGAATATACCAAGGTTCGTATATTCGTTCACAATGGTTACTCAATAATAACCGCTGTAATACGTGGTAACTAAGGAAAATCACACATTCTTATTGGTTTATAACTTAATGAATGATATAGTCCATTGAATATGAAAAATAAAATACAATCGAATCGTATAGAGCTGTACTTATAAATAAAATTTTGAAAACTCAAAGGTGCGGTTTTTTTATTAGGTATTTATATGTATTCTGAATTTTTGTCATTGAAGGGCTGTTATTATTCGGGCCGCTACATATTTTTCCACACCCAAATTTTGCTCCCAGTTCGCCCTTGCTGTTTCTCGAAATAATAAAGTATTTGATTTACCTAACTGCAGGACAAATGCGTTGGTTATGTCTCCAGTTATTGTTATGTACACAATATCAACTATTTTTGTTATTTTCTTGTTTTGGATGTACCTGTTAAGATATAGAGATTATTATTATTGTTATATTACCCATTGCTGGGTGTGTCTATCTACTTTGTACACAGATGTCGGTAAGGATGAGTAACAAATAAAAATATTATTAGCAAAACACATGAAGTTCTTATTTCATTACAAATCAAATATGTATATTTTTAATTTATTGTTGTTTTCAAAGAACCCAAACTTTTTCTAATAACACTGAAATATTCTCCAAGTTTATGCCAATAAACCATTCTGCATCCTGTAGGTATTGTAATATTGTGTGTAAAATTCAAATCCACCGTCGTGTATAGTCGTCACGTAGTGGGTTCCGTTCGGCGCACCGGTGGCAGTACCGGAGCGCCCGCCGCATGTGTTAAAGAGTTAGTGCTGATATGTGCCCGCCATCACAAGCACTAAACAGATGCGCGCCACACGCTCCCATACCGTGTAAATACGAACAAAGACTCCGCTAGTGTTACACACACAATGCCTCCAGAGAGAACGTCTTATGCCTAATTACCTACCCAACCCAGCCCAGACAATGAGATGTTAGATTGGGTAGTTATAGTAACATAGGTTAGACAAGGTTGGCTTTTTATTGTTATTCAATTGGGTATGGTGTAATGTATTGTTCCACGTACAGTGAGGTATTGTTTTATAACATTGTGGAGTTAAATAGAGTTGCCTTACCTACTTGGAGATGATATATGAGTAAAGCATTATCTACTGGTCGAGTGGTTGTGGCAGTGACGTTTCGTGAATTTAGAGTGAGGTGAGGCCAAATATTTAAAAAAAATCTTTTTCGGTTCAAATTCAACCATTTTTGAACGCTACATATATAATCAACATACAATTAGATATTGTACAGTAAAATTTTTGAAAGATGTCCGATCAAGGGCACCTGTATCACGAACGAATTAACAAATAGGCATACATTTATCACTTTCTTTTGCTAAGGCTGTAAGAGTGTGTGATAAGGATGGATATAACACGCTTGTCTTTCAAAAATTCATATTGTTTCGATTAAGTTAGGACATTCCATTTATAAACGATGCTCGTTGTTGATAATACTTTCGCCGTAACGTAAGTTTATTTATTAATTCAGATACATTACCTGGATTCATAGCCGTACGTATAACGTTATATTCTGTCAGAGTCACTGACACTGACATTATGTCAGTATCTTATTTTTAACATATTTGGTTTTACATTTGCTTATAAACTTACTAGTTAACTTATTTTTGAATTTTGAATGTTTTTCCTGTAATATATATTTTTATAATAATAAAATAACAGTAGTATCTTACGTACCCTCATAAAAACTAACTAAGCAAACGACTCTACTGAATTTGTCATGATGGGCGGAGCAAAAATCTGAATTCATACAATTCGTAGACAACCTTGATCGGACATCTTTCAAAAAATTTACTGTACCTATTATAAATGTCCGTAAAATTTAAAAAATCTGATGTGATCAGCACATTACCTTCCGTCAATCCTCTGTATTACTTACAAATTCTATATACATAAATTTTCTTGCAAACGATTCTAAAATAAATCCACACTTGTACAATAACTCTGTATTGTTCTTCATGTAATATATATATATATATATAATTATGCAAGTATGTCAGTAACTGTGAATGAAATAATTTTAATTTTTTATCATAAATATTAACCTGTCATACGATAAAACCATGGAAGTAGGAATAATATGGAGGGAGTATTAGTAATCGCTAGTGAAGCCGCTTCCTCTTCTACAATATGTCCCATGTCATTTTGAAATTATAAGGTTATTGCTGTTAATTGTACATTATATGTTTTTGTAGGTGTACATGTGTTAGACAAGTGTTTACCGTTTGCTACTTTTTCATAAATTTCGTGTTTTATATTAGTTTTTCTTTAGAGGTTTCGCGAATCCCGACTACAATGTGTACTACTACAGTACCTGCCTCCGTGCCCACAGAGTTACATTCCTGTTGCCCATAGTTCAAGTTTATAATCTTGCCATATTATTCCTACCGCCATGGATAAAACTGTAAGCTTAATGTATTTATAAGCAAATGTGAAGTCAGTGTGTGAAGCTGTTAATTAGTGGTAAAATTCACTGTGCACCTACTTTGCATTTCATTTATTTTATTTTAAGTAGTTATATTAATGCTTGTTTCCATAATAATGTATGTTTTACACATCTCACACATTTTATATTTTGTTTTATTTTTGTAACTAACTTACTACTGCTTGCTGCAGTAATGTCACATGCAATGTTTTGTATTTTTTGTGATTTAATTCTTGTCATCAATATGATGACCTATGTATGTTATAACAACTTTAATATTTGTATTCATCTTTGGGGGTGGTTGAAAAACAGCTCTAGCTGAGCCGTACTATTATGGTGCAATAAAGATTATTATTAATTATTATTATTAGTAATACCAACTTTAATTCTATTCGGTATTGTTTCCCTAAGCCCCCATAATTTTTGTGAATATTGTCCCATATGTATTGAAAGGTAGATTTTACTGGATGCACTGGATTTTTACGAAGTTGTTTTTTATTGTGCCAAAAGTAAAGGGTCTCGGTAGAAGCTAAATCTGGATTAGAAGATGACCTATAAATACCGGTTGAACTATTTTCACGTCATTTTTTTTAAAGTTTTAAGTCAATATTTAAAATAGCCAAAAAAAATTTGTAGAAATTTCTAACCATTTGTGTAGATTTTATAATTTGTTGAAAATGTAAATTATCATGAGTTTGGGCTCATATGTATAAGAATCTACGAATTTATTAACACATCTCTGTTCGATTCCTTTTCTTCCCATTCGATAATAATTTAATTTCTGTTGATTGTGTGTTGAGGTGATGTTTACCCCTTGCTTTATGTTCGTTGTTGTGTTGAGTAGATACGTATCCCATCTTGTAGGCTTGTAATTTAGGTTTCGGAAGCTCTCCATTAGCTTAGCCGTGAATCTCGCCTAATCTTCCTGGCCACAAATCAACCCCGACTCGCTTCCCCATTCAGAAACAACGTGCTCTTGTGAAAAACTCTACAAACACATCCCCTACAGCAGCCCTGATAGATGCGGCGCTGCCGTTCACGTTGCTACCGCTTCAGGAACAACACGTAACCTATAAATGACTCCATATTTCAGTTCCACATAAAGAGCAGTAATAAGATGTTGTAGAGTACACGTCTCTCGTCTCGAGACTTGAGACCCATATGCACCACCGAACAGACTTAATTTATATATTACGCATCTTCTGCATTCAAATTATCTTATCAGACGTGACCTAGATACCCACTCTACAACATAACAGCGATGGTAAATGCTTAACACAATGCATACTTCAATTAAGAAATCTATAACGATTAAGTACAGAGTGATCAGAAATAACTGTTTCAGTTGGCAATACAAATCTGGGAATATTTTTATTCCACACACAACACCAGGTAAAAGCGGAAATACTAGCCTTGTTCCAGCCTATCATTGTTGATAGTTTGTGACTAGGGCTGCCACCTTTAAAAATTGGTATGGAGAACAGACATAATAAAGAGTCACAGAAAATGATGAACACAAAGTAGCAATAAACAATTTATCTTTTATATTTCGGGATTAGAAAACAAAAAAAATCTGTTGTGGCCAGCACAATACCTCTCGCCACTTCCTTTTTTTGGTTACATAAGTATAGGGCGCGAACAGTAATGTTACATTTTTGGGCTTCACAAGCAGATGTGTGGGCCCGTTTCACAATGATAATTAGTAATTATGTACATAGATGTCAAATGTTAGAATTTTTCATTAAAATTTTTAAGATTTTCTAAAGTTACGTCAATTTATCACCAGGAGTTTAAAATTTACTTGTATGCCTTAGATATTTAACATTTAATTCTGCTCCACATGGAATTGGAAAATCACTAAATTTAGAATGAGAAATTTATACATAATTACTAGCTATCATTCTGACATGGGCCTCCATATCTGCTTGTCAAGGCCAACAAAATCATATGACTGCTCGCTCCCTATTGTATTTAACATTTCTTGTATACTCTACACCAAAAATTCTACTTACGCATATATCTATTCCATATATATTTAGATTGTTTAATTTTAAATTCATTTTTGATGAAGAAATTTTGTCCTCTTCTAATTTTTCGAAATGTTTCCAATTCTATTAATACATTAAGAAATAATATAATGTATGTACTTCCCAGAAAAACTCTCCAGTAATGTCTTCGGATTTCTGACACTGACATTTATCTCAGTTACAAAAAAATTAAATTTTCAACTATTTTCCATGGCCATTCTTTCGGCTGTAAAATTTATTATAACAGATTATTTTATATATTATATTTCTTTTATCTCTAAATCTATAGAATATATTATAAAATATTTAAATGTATCAGAAAGAAAATTTATTTTTCTTTAATATTATCAAGAAAAAATTTCAAAAAATATTATTTAGAAGATTTTTTTTCAAGAATCTTTTACTTCCGGTTGTTCAATTGTTACCAAAACCTTTTCAGATCTTCCCATGAATGTCCGATTGGGAAATACGTAGTTAAACAAATTTAAAGTCTTATAGTTTTTGAGTAATCGTCCTTCCAACATCCTACATACATACACACACACGTACATCCACACACACACACACACACACACACAGACATCATCGTAAAAATGTTAAAATCGGATTGTAGGGACCTTAAAACGTGCTTATTCAATAAAATCTGGATATGCGATTTTTAGCATGAATCCAATACCTCTCTTAGCGAGAGGTAAAAAATCTGTTGTGGCCAGCACAATACCTCTCGCCATTTTCATTTTATGTTGCATAGGGCGCGAGGAGTTATGTGACTTTGTTGGCCTTGGCAAGCAGATGTGGGGACCCTTGTCAGAATGAGAGCTAGTAATACACATAAGTGTCAAATATCATAAGTTTTCATTCGAAACATTATGATTTTCCAAATCCATGTGGGCTATTTTCCTCGACAAGTATATTCCACACTAATGGATAATGGATGACACATAAACATCAGAATATTCTGAAATTTTGAATGAAAAATTGTGACATGACAATTGTGACATCTATGTAAATAACTACTAGCCGTCATTCTGACACGGATCCTCATATCTGCTTGCCAAGGCCAACAAAGTCACATAACTGCTCGCGCCCTATAAGTACACACAAATAATTGAAATTGTTTCTCTTCTTTCGTTCTATGAGAAATTTTATCCTACTATTCTAATATGTTCAAAATTCTTCAAATTCATTGATGGTATAAGGATATATGCGATATTAACATACCTGTAATTTAAATACATAATTAATTAATAATACAATAATATATATTAAATGTACTCATACCTCCCAGATAAATCTGACACTGTCATTTTGCATTTATTTGTCAATTACAAAAATTTAAATATCGCAACTGTTTTTCGGACAATGAGATTTATTACAACAGATTATTTAATATTATTATATCGTATATCTCCAAACCTATACGAGATATAATAAAAAAATTAAATGTATCGGATTGAGAATTTAATTATCTTTAATATTATTTGTAGTAACAAATTTTCAAAAATAGTATTTAGAAATATTTTTTTTAGAAACTACCACTTCCGGTTGTCCAATTGTTAATAGAACCTATTCAACTCTTCCCATTACTGTTACATTGAGGAATCCGTAGTCAGACAGGTCTTTAGTCTTATAGAATTTGAGATATCGTGTCTCCAACAAACTCACACACACACACACACATCCACACACACACACACACAGACATCATTGTAAAAATGTTAAAATCGGATTCTATGGACCTTAAATCGTGCTTATTCAATAAAATCTGGATATGCGATTTTTAGCATGAATCCAATACCTCTCTTAGCGAGAGGTAAAAAGGTATTTATCATACTTGGCTTTATAGTTTTTCAAAATATTCTCCATCAAGATCAATACACATTTTCATGCGTATGAACCAATTTTCGAAGCACTTTTCCACTCCGATTGAGTTATCTCCAAAACATGTATTTTGAACGCATCAACCGCTTCTTCAGATGTCAAAAAACATTCACCTCGCAGTTTTTTTTATGTTAGATAATAAAAAGAAGTCATTGGGTGCCAAATCAGGACTATACGGCGGATAACTCATCAAATCGACGTTTTGAGCGCTCAAAAAATTACTTATTCGAGCCGATGTGTGAGAGCTCACATTGAGAATGATCCGTCTTCGGCAGTTGGTTTTCCTTATTTCTCCTTGACTTGTGGCAACCAAATGGTTGTATACCATTCAGAATATACCGTTCTCTGTTGCACCAATGGTACGGGTGACACTTTGAGATGTTAAATATTTCCGAAAAAACAGGCGACCGTTTGCTTCGAGCACAAACGACTTTTGTTGGGTTTAGCTCGCTTTGGAAGACTCAGTCGACTGTTGTTTACTTTCGGGCTCATACGCGTATATCCACGATTCATCACTTGTCACGATGTCATACACATGTTTTGAAGCACCACGATCGAATTTTTTGAGCATTTCGTGCGACAATTGAGCGATTGTCACGATCCAACGCGAACAAATCTTTTTTACGGCCAAATTTTGATGAAATATTGAACGTATGCTGGTCGCATTAATGTCCAATACCTCAATCTCACGATAAGTCACATGCCGATCTTGCAGTATCAGTTCACGCACCGTATCAATGTATTTCGGAACAACAACTGATTTTGGACGACCTTCACGAAATTTGTCCTTGAGCAAATTACGGCCACGATTGAATTCGGTAAATCATCGATAAACACTGGTCCTTGATGGTGCTTCATCGCCAAAAATCGAATTAAGTTCATCGATGCACTGTTGTTGATTTAATCCACGTCGAAAAATGTAAAAAAATAACCACACGAAAATGTTTACGATTTAATTCCATTTTTTGGCCGATATAAATTTTTCAAGTTACTGTAGACAACACAAATAGCGCTCCTACATCAAAAGGTTCTGAGTACGTATACCGTCAAAAATGTCAAACTTTACGATAAAGACGTCAGTTGCCAGATGACTACACTAGGGTTGCCCAATCCCGAAATATGAAAGGCAATCCTCATATTACCTACCTATCGATTAAGTACTCGCTTCTCGCAAAAAAATGAGAAATAAATATATAATTGTGCGCTTAACGGCTTATTTGAGTCTTGCATCGTAGCATATAACCCAGTGTCCAACGCAAAGTACAGCGACTACTAAAATGCAGAGATGCAACCAATACTGATACCGATATTGCGACGATATTTTATTGTAGCGTTCGTGCACTCGACGCGAAAACGCGACCGACGCCGCTGGTCGAACGTTCTAGAAACCTGAGCGATGGCGTATTCGTCGGCGGTGTAAACACACACGTCTAGGCTTGTTTATTTACGTACGGTCGGCTGATTCCTTTGTATTCGATGGAACAGTCTAGAAAAGTGACGCCAGGCTGTATAAATACCGTCAGGGAGGACAGCCGAGACATTCAGAAATTGACAATCATAGATAAGTTAGTTATATAAATAAATAGTCTACGAGTTGTAAACATAAATAATTATTATTTAAATAAATAATCTGAGTGTTTAAGTATTTAATAATATTCTTAATACTCTTAAATTAGTGTTTTTAATTGATTAATCATGGTGTTAATTATTTTTATTATCTGTATCTTCATTATTTATTGTTTAATAAATTTTATTTTTAATTACATTATCTTGTAGTCGATATATCAGTATATCAACGACATATATTTGTTTATATATGATTCCCAGCATTTCGTTTCATTTGACCATCATTCAGCATTTGACCCCACAAAAAGACTAATATTGGAAGAGAAGCAGACCCGTTGCCTTTCTGGCGCTATGAAGTTCTTTACCCAAGACCTAAATATTAAAAATAACAACAAAACATGGTTAACCGTCAGTTAATTCTATAGAATTTATTTGATAACTCACAACTGACAGGTGATATTTTTTTCGTTTTTGTGAATTAAGTTTGCATTCTGACCAATTAAAGGGCTTTATAACCCTATCTTAACCAACGCTATTTTCTTATTTGAAATGAAGTATAATACTGGTAGATATATTTAGGTATTCAAATTATTGGGAAAAAGAAATTACTGGATATCAGTCAATTATTATTTATTTCCGTCTCTACCGGACTCGACACCTCATGTGCCTTCTTCAGGAGCTACAATAGTTATTAGTGTTTTTAAAAAATTGAAAGACATATGTTCAAAAAGTGAAGAGTATAATTTTTAAACATATATGTCTTTCAACTTTTAAAAAAACTGTAATAACTATTGTAGCTCTTGAAGAAGACACATGAGGTGTCGAAACCGGTAGAGGCGGAAATAAATAATTGCAAATAAATAATCAATTTTATGTTACAGAGGACATTTTAATCGCAAAAGAGGAGGACTGTCCTCCCCAAAGGAGGTCGGGTGGCAACTCAATTTGTAATTGTCAGACTCATGCGCAGTAACAAAACACTGTTAAATACATGCAGTTTCAAACGTACCAGTGACAAGTTTACAATTATTACTGGTTAAGTGTTCCACGCACAAACTAGCTGGCCCACAGTTTATTTACGTTTTAACTACATATTTAAAATAGCAAACAAATCGTGTAGAGAATAAAATATTCTTTAATAATTATAATAACATTAAATGTGAAAAAATGATATTTAACTACGTTTTTTCATGAAAAACTGTTAAAATCTTCAAATTAGGGTACTTTCGGTTGACCAGTTATAACTAAAATCTAATTACATCTGCATATGGATACGAGCCCAACCCCACATGTATTCGTACCCTCTGAAAAAAATATATTAAGAGCAAGAAGAAATAAATTTTTAGATTACAATAGTATAGTAGTACTATATTTGGGCAATTTTTATTTTATGTATTAATAAAGTGTACTGGATGTAAATATAATGTTATTACCTAAATTTATCGTTTTAACAATATTCTATGGGCAAATATATGACAAAAGACAAGTGCTCATTTTTACCTCTCGCTAAGAGAGGTATTGCATTCATGCTAAAAATCGCATATCCAGATTTTATTGAATAAGCACGTTTTAAGGTCCTTACAATCCGATTTTAACATTTTTACGATGATGTCTGTGTGTGTGTGTGTGTGTGTGTGTGTGGATGTGTGTGTGTGTGTGTGTGTGTGTGTGGGATGTTGGAAGGACGGTTACTCAAAAACTATAAGACTTAAAATTTGTTTAACAACGTATTTCCCAATCGGACATTCCCGGGAAGATCTGAAAAGGTTTTGGTAACAATTGGACAACCGGAAGTAGAAGATTCTTGAAAAAAAATCTTCTAAATATTATTTTTTGAAAATTTTTCTTGATAATATTAAAGAAAAATAAATTCTCTTTCTGATACATAAGGTTTTGGTAACAATTGGACAACCGGAAGTAGAAGATTCTTGAAAAAAAATCTTCTAAATATTATTTTTTGAAAATTTTTCTTGATAATATTAAAGAAAAATAAATTCTCTTTCTGATACATTTAAATATTTTTATACATATTTTATAGATTTAGAGATAAAAGGAATATAATATATAAAATAATGTTGTAATTAATTTTACAACCGAAAGGATGCCATGAAAAATAGTTGATAATTTAAATTATTTGTAACTGACAGATAAATGTCAGTGTCAGAAATAATGAGTAATGAATTAAAAATGTACTTGGAGAATCCCTTAGTTCTTGATCTGTGACTATTATGGAGATGACAAGTCTAGGTTGAAGGACTTAAATTTGTTTCAAACATTATGGGACAATGTACACCAGTACTGTAGACTAGAGTAACTTTGAATTGCGAAAAAGCTATCAAATTCTTCTCAAGTAAGTTGTAAATATTGACAAAATTACACATCGATATAAGAATAATCGGAGTGCAATCTATCCGTCACTTTATTAAAAGGAATTAGTGTTATTTAGATATAACAAGTATGAAAAAATAAAATGTAAAAGAAGATATGTAAGAATAGATGCACAATCCAGATATATACATTTTAGACCGCCCAAAATTAATGTTTTTACTAGAAGAATATGAAGAGAAAGTAAACAAAGTTGTTCGAATTGAAAATTGCTGTTACCAGCCTAATATTTATATATGGTAAACTCTACTTTGTAATTTATTGTAACATAATTTATGGTAAATATCTTTATGTTGAGACATGCTATTATTGAATAATAAAGAAGTTTATACGTCATAGATTTATATGAATATATTATTTGTATTTATAAAAATATTCTTTGCTTTATGCATACAGCCAGGTAAAATATACGGCGAGAGGTTATGTGCTGGCCACATCAGATTTTTTTAGTTCCAACAGTAAATAATACAATATTTATGTTAGTATTATTTATAAAACTGAAGGTAAAGGAAACTGACAATATATTCAATTAATTACTATATTATATTTTATTTTTTTAGTAAAATTATTTGTAAAGTGATATTTATTTATTAAAGTACTATCTACAATTATAATAAAAACAAGAATAAATAAAATTTTGGATGCTTTGATTATTACTCCAATTCAACAAATTTTGATAGGGTGTATTAATAGAGTGTATAGCACTTGAATACATTGCTTATAATAAAAAATTTCGGCTTAATAATAATTTATTTGCAAATAAACCATTACCTGCATGTGACAAATGTTTTCGTCTTTAATAATTCGCAAATAATTTTTATTAAAGTAATAAAATTTAAGATGGCAATTAATTGAGTTTTTATAGATAATACTGACATAAATATTGTATTATTTACTGTTGGAACGATTTTTTTTGAAACTTGTCTTTTGTCATATATTTGCCCGTAGATTATTATTTAAATGATAAATTTAGTTAATTACATTGTATTTAAATCTGGTACACTTTATTAATACATAAAATAAAAAATGTCCAAATATAGTTTTAACTATTGTAACCTAAAAAAATATTTTTTATTGCTGTTAATATATTTATTTCGGAGGGTACGAATACATTTGTGGTTGGACTCGTATAAGGAAGAGGAATACGAAAAAATTGTAATTTTTTGAATTATAGTATTGGAATTGTCGGATCCGAATGAATCACACACATACATACTATATATATATATATATATATATATATATATATATATATATATATATATATATATATATATATATACGTACATACATAGATACATACATACATACAGAAATCATCGTAAAAATAGTAAAATTGTATTCTAGGGACCCTAAAACGTGCTTATTCATTAAAAACTCACCATCGATTTTTTTACCCAAGACAATACCTTCTTTATCTAAAGGTAACGGAAGGTAAAAAACTATTCGTCCAATATAGCAATATTATATCAATAAACATACACGAAAACTGATATTACTTGTATACTTTATTGATAATTATTTCCCAATTCTTTATAATTTAAAGACTTGTATAAATGATATAAAATGTAGTGTAATGAATCTAGTTAGAAATAGCTAAGAAACAGGTAGAATCCCCATATTTCTCTTAAAAGACATCTCGGAACGTAGTTATTTATGAATTATTTAATTATGTTTAAGGAACAAACTTTACATAAATCTAGAGTGCACTGACAATTTTGTTGTTCCTTTATTCATCTTTATAGAGCAGTAAAAGAAAAAACTTGCAATAAATCTGGCGAATGGCTCTCTGCTCTGTTATGATGTATAGTAATCTAAGCGGTGTCCAAATCTCGCAATGGTAATTAAAAGTATCCGAGGTGGCTGTGCTTTGCTCGTGCTCGAGCTTTTGCTCCCCAAGATGTAGCTGTAGCAGGTGCTATTATTGTCAACATAAATTATACCTAAGTACAACTTTGCCAATTTGTAACATCCCTTTGTAAGTAATTGAGTTAAATGAAGTACCGGCCCCATGTAATTGAACGCGTGGACGATCTATCATCCCGAGATTCGAACCCCAACTAATCTTAACGCAAAGCAAATATAACAAATAGAAAATTAAATAAAATGGTTCTTTTCTTATACTGTTAGGTGTATTAATTTACTTATACAGATGTATAAGCTTGCTCACTATTGATAACTTTTTTATTTGAAGAGGTACGAGGTTGGTTAAATGAGCAAAATTGTGCCATTTTGAATAAGAAAATTGGTGATATCAACAAAAATAAATCTGTTGTGGCCATCACAATACCTCTCGCCCTTTTCATTGTGGTATATACTAATACTGTAACAGTGCCATTTATTCGTGAATATAAAAAGTTACACAAAAAAGTGATTAAGATATTTTTCAAAGCATGGAGGGGGACATATTTTGACATAACCATTATTATTTTAAATCCAATGGTACTCAACTTATGGATAAATGTTACATTTTTTTAAATGGCATTACATATTTTTATTAACTAATTAAATAGAGAATTTTCTTCTGAATTCAACGATATAATAATATCATACCCTTATATTGCGAAAATATTGATAAAAATTAATTCAAAGTTAGTATTTAATTTCTATTTGAATTTTTTTAAGTAGGTTATGCAAACATTTAATCATTAAAACAAAAGAAAATTATTTGTCATTTTCGTATTTCATTGTCATTCATTATTACAATTAGGGTAATTTCAGTTACCTTTGTAATAATTAATTTAATATTGGCAGATAATTTTCTTTTGTTTTAATAGTTGAATGTTTGCTTGGCCTACTTAAAAAAATTAAAATACTAATTTTGAATTAACTTTAATCAAATTTTTCGCAATGTAAGGGTTTGTTATTATATTATTGAATTCAGAAGAAAATTCGCTATTTAATGAGTTAATAAAAAATATACATATATCATTTAAAAAAATATAACATTGATCCATAAGTTGAGTACTATTGGCTATAAAATAATAATAGCTATGCCAAAATGTATGCCCCTCAATGCTTTACAAAATATCTTAATCATTTTTATGTGTAACTTTTCATATTCTCGAATAAATGTCACTGTTCCATTTTCTTGATACATCATATATATATATATATATATATATATATATATATATATATATATATATATATATATATATATATATATATATATATATATATATATATATATATATATATATATATATACCGTGTGTCTATCTTAAAGGTGTACATAGGAGATTAACATGGGTAATCAGTTTTTTGCAATTCCCTGCTCACATAATTATTTTAAGCAAAAACGCGTCAAATAAAAGTTTTAGGGCATAAAATTCTGCATCTAAATCAATAAACAGAATTAACTTTACATGCTATAACAACAGAAATTAAATATGAAAATGTCGAAAATTACGTTGAAAATATCGATAGCCATGGAATTAAACAAAAAATAAATAAAAGCTTGACGTTTTATTTGTCAAATAAGTTATTTGACGTTTCTGACAATTTGATTTTGTCTCTAGTTTTGTTGTCTGATAGTATTAAAAAATGAATATTTATACTAATGAAGAGCGTGTTTTCATAATAAAAAAACTAATTTCTCATGTTAATCTCCTATGTACACCTGTATATATATATATATATATATATATATATATATATATATATATATATATATATATACAGGTTGTATCACGGAAATTGAAACATAAGCGTTTAATATGATTTCAAATGGATGTAGTAAAGAATAAATTTCTACATCCGAATCAATGAAAAAAATCATATTGCAGAATAATCAGATTTTAGGGATCTCAAAACGTGCTTATTAACTAAAATCTGAATATGCGATTTTTAGTATGATTCCAATACCTCTCTTAGCGAGAAGTAATATATCTAAGTTTTTTGACTTTTTTTTAAATTTTCAGAATATTAAAATAATCTGTTACAATTTTTCATAGGCCAACAGTCATTGGAGGCTTTAAGTACTTGGCCTATATTTATATAATGCCTAGGTATCGCATAATTCGGCCCTATGTAAGTGTGTATACTATTATAATATAGCATAATAATATTATATTTAAAATATAGTAGACAAGAAATATAGTACGGTAGATGAAGGTGATATATTTATTTTTTATTATAACAATATCCATATTCATTTTAAATGTTTTACATATGCAGTTCAGGCAGTTTATTCCGAATTCTAAAAAGCTGTTTTCCCTATAGTTTCACAAATTGTAACAATAAAATTTTCTCGTATTTGTATTATAATATAGTGATAGTTTATTGTATGCTAGTATGTGATAAATAAGTTTGGATCTATTTCTCATATCCCCAGTGGCGCAATTGGTTAGCGCACGGTACTTATAAGGCAGTAGCCGTGAGCAATGCCGGGGTTGTGAGTTCGAGCCTCACCTGGGGAAATTTTTAAATAAAACATTCTAAAAATATTATAAAACATATGTTTAATATCCTAGAAATCTTATTTCGGAAATAAATATTGTAAATATAGTTAGTAAAAATGGAGAACTTAGAGATAAATATGAGAATAAACCTCGGAAAGAACTTATTGAAAATATTTTTGTTTCTTAGTAAATATAAAATATAATTATATTACATTAATTTATGATTAATTATAAATCAATAATATAATGCCACTTAAAATTATTAATTGTTGCTTTTAAAAAAGCATAAATTTACATGAAAAAGGTAGATCTAAAAAAAAATAGAGGTATTGTGATAATACCTCTCGCCCTTTATATTGTGGTATATACAAGTAATGAACATTTCTTGTACAAAAATTCTAATTACACGTAATCTTTCTATTTACGTATTTTCTATAATTTTAAATTCATTTTATGAGCAAGTTTTCTCTATTTCTTCTAAATGTTCGAGGTTTTTCCAATTAATTAACGGGATTGGCGGTATATCTGAAGAGTTCATGTAATATACCTATAATTTTAAATATATAGTTAATATAATCAGAAATATTAAATATCTGTCAATTACAGACATTTTAATTTCTCAAGTAGTTACAACAGATTATTTTATAGATTATATCTATGGCCGTCAGTATGAACATGTGATTACGGGTGATTAGCGAGCATTTGACTAGCATTGTTTTATCTCTGTCAATCGTTTATTTATTATTTTAGAGAAAAATACTTCAAATAAAAGATGTAGAAAAATTAATTGCACACATCTTTTATTTGAAGTATTTTTCTCTAAAATAATAGATAAACGATTGACAGGGATAAAACAATGCTGTCAAATGCTCGCTAATCACCCTTAAATACTTGTTCATACTAACGGTCTACTTTAAATATATAGAACGTATAATAAAATTTTAAAAGTGTCGGATAGAGAATTTTGGTTGTTAATATTTGTAATAACATAAATATTTAAAAAATAATATTTAGAAGATTTTTGTTAAAATACTACTACTTCCGGTTGTCCAATTGTTACCAGAACCTATTCAATTCTTCCCATTACTGTTAGATTGAGGAATTCGTACTTACACAGGTATTTAGTCTTACAGAATTTGAGAAGTCATACATACAACAACCTCACACACACACACACACACACACACACACACCCACACACACTGACACACGTACACACAGACATCATCGTAAAAATGTTATTATCGGATTCTTGTGACCTGAAAACGTGCTTATTCACTAAAATCTGGATATGTGAGAGGTAAAAATCTGTTGTGGCCAGCACAATACCTCTCTCCCTTTCCATTGTGGGATATATAAGTATTGTATTTAACATTTCTTGTACACACAAAATTTCTAATTATATATATTCTTTATATATAGAGATATTTTTTATAATTTTATACTCATTCTATGAGCAAGTTTCCTCTTACTCTTCTAAATGTTCTAGCTTCTTCCAAGTCATTGAGGGATTGGCGGTATTTCTGAAGGATGTATGTAATATATTTATAAATTTAAATATTTAATTAATACTCAATAAGAAATATTAAATGTCGTTCCCAGAAATGCCTGCAGTACTATCTCTGAATTTTGACAGTGTTAACTACAAACATTTAAATTTATGGTTACCACGGAGTTATTTGGGCTGTGAGATTTATTACAACATATTATTTTATAGATTATATTTTTATATCTCTAAATTTATAGAAAATATAATAAAAGTTTTAAATATATCGGATAGAGAATTTTATGTTCTTTAATATTTGTAGTAACATAAATTTTCAAAAAGTCATATTTAGAAGATTTTTGTTAAAATACTATTACATCCAGTTGTCCAGTTGTGACCAGAACTTATTCAACTCTTTCCATTACCGTTAGATTGAGGAATTCGTAGTTATACAAGTCTTTAGTCGTATAGAATTTGAGAAATCGTACCTCCAGTATATACACACAGTTATGTGGAACGGTAAAACGTTATTACTGTGAAATAAGTTACTGAAATAAAAAGAATGTTTCTGTGGATTATTTGGCTAAATTAATTGGAAACAAGTATACAATTTTTTTATTTTTTTTATTATTAATTACTCGTTTATTTGAAAAAATTCTACAGAAACAACATTACCTTATTGAAAAGAGAAAAATACTCTTTACAATAAAAGAATAAAAAATATACTCGTATAAATTTATTCAAAAAATTATATTTTGTCTCATATTTTTGGGTACCGCTAAAACCATTTTCTTGCTAATATCACCAATTTTCTTATTCTAAATTGCACAGTTTTGCTTATTTAAGCAACCATGTACCTCTTCAAATAAAAAAGTTATCAACAATGAGAAACCCATTAAGTTACTTACTATGTCCAATAAAAAACACTGTTCTTTTCTAAAGAAGAGACAGCAGATTTCTCTTAATAACAGCTCTATTTGTATTTAGATTTACCTGTGTTTCAATTTAATAGAAAGGTAGAAAAAATTTCATGTTTTTAATGAATATTAAGTTAATTTTCTTTTAATTACTTGTAGTGACTTAGTTTGAAATTTCTGCGAAGTCTTTCCAATTCTTTTTGCAAAAAAATTAAAAGCACTTTAAAGTAGAAATGACATTTTAAACTCGTACTGAAATTGAATATTTTAAATTACAATACATTATTTATATTAAGCTATTCTTTTTTTTGAAGATAGCCTATTTAATAAAGAATGAATCCACAATCCACATAGAGAATGACACTGAAAAATGGGCCACTCAAAATAACTTTTTTTATTTAAAATTATTTTTTAATTATCTTGATATACCTGTAAACTAGGCTTAGGAGTTCACAATTTATGGTATTTGACATGATGGTAGCGATTTCGGTATAAACGGAAGTGACATTAACTTTCATATTTCTAATGATTTATATTATATATATATTTTTATATATTTGGAGTCTACGTAAAATTATGAATTGAACGATATGGCTGAAATACATTTTTATTGAAGTATTATTATAAAAACGTACGAGAAAATTATGAATAATTAACCTGGTAAACCATGATGTCAGGCAGGCTGTGAAAACAATTGAGTAATATTTAAGTTAATTGTTTAAATAGTAAGTAATTTTTGTAAGATTCTATATTTTGTTATAAGAAAATAATTAATTTGTTATCACAACATATCTGATTATAAATTACCAGATTTCTCAACTTCAACTTCAATATGCACTTTGTAGATTCCAAATATAAAAAATCTGATGTGGACATCACACGACTTCCTTGTACGATTATTAAACTATACATATTTTTTTAATAAATAAAGTATGAAATATTAATTTTAACTTCAAAACAGTAAGATATATAGCGACCATAATCTAACCCCGGTTCTTTTTAAAGAGAGTTTTGATTACAACAAAGAAATATTTGATTACAATAATGAATATGACTAATTTCACAATAAAAATATAATATTTGTTATTGTACGAATCATAAAATTGCACGTATTTAACGTAATTTGACATGAACATTCTTTTATGTTTTTGTCCTAATCTAAAGCAAGCTTTATTACAAAAACAAAAAATCTGATGTGGCCGTCAATCCTGTGTATTATGTACAAAATCCATACATAAATTTTCTTACTAAAGATTCTAAATTTTTGGTATTATGTGATTCCCTTTCTCGGCAACTGAATTCCATACTCCTGATAACAAAAAAATAATAATAAGAAATTATGATATTTTGAATGAAAAATTATAACACTTGTCAGTTATGGACATAATTAATTGCTGTCATTTTGACACGGGTCCTATATCTGCTTACCAAAGTCAGCAAAGTGATGTCACTACACGCGCCCTATACATAAATTTTCTTGCAAAAGATCCTATATTCCCAGTAAAGTTATTTCATAAACAAACTATGCAAATTGCACTAGACACTGACATCTTCTTCTTTAGTTTTTCCCATTCGTTAGGGGGTCGCTATTTTTTATTTTCTTCTTCCACTCATTTTTGTTTTCCGTGTCGTCCTCATTCAGTTCCTTTTCTCTCAAGTCTTCTGCAATACAGTCTTTTCATCTTATTTTTGGTCTTCCTATGTTTCTTTCACCTTCTATTAATATATTCATCTCTCCTCATAACATGTTCAAACCAATGTAATCGTCTCTCTTATATCTAGAAACTTCTAACACTAGAGTTACTTCCGTTTTTCTTTCATTGATTTACATTTTATTGATACTGACATCTGTCAATTTGAATTACCTGAATATATTAGCAGTTTCCATGGTTAAGTTAGCATAGCTGGCTGAATAATGAAATTTATATCAAATTTATTATCTTTATTCTTCTTTAACTCATATCTGTTGAATAAAAAATATAAAATGCAATCAAATCGTATAGATAATAATATATTCTTTAAGTTATAATAACATTTAACTGAGTTTGCCAAGAAAAACTATTATAATCTTCAAATGAGGGTACTTCCGGTTGACCAATTATAACCAAAATCTAAACAGATCTGCATATGGTTGTAAGGAAGAGGAATACGCAAGAATTGTAATTTTTGGAATTCTAGTTTTGGAGATATCGTGTCCGAAACGGCGGGGATACACACACACATACACACACACATACACACACACACACGCACACGCACACACGAACACACACACACACACACACATACAGACATCATTGTAAAAATAGTAAAATCGTATTGTAAAGACCCTAAAACGTGCTTATTCAATGAAAACTAACCACCGAATTTTTTGACCAAAGACAATACCTTCCTCACCTAGAGGTGACGGAAGGTAAAAAGTATATAATTTTTAAATTTACATATCTCGCTTATACAAAGGGCTAATTTAATAATACTTGATGTGCTAGACGCAGAAATTAATTCTCTAAAACTTTTATTTGAAGCATTTATTTCTAAAATCAAAATAAAATCATTTTATTCAAGATAGACTGTTAACAACTTCAAGTAATGTACCACTTCCGGTTAGCCTATTATAACCAAAATCTATTATGTTATTTCGATTGACATAAAAGTCTTGTATACCAAATTTGAAAAGTTTTGGATTATATTTTAAAACAGTTTTTCATTAAAATCTATTATAGGCTTCATGTAAAGTGCCACTTCTGGAAATTGTGTAATAACCAGAAAGGGAGGTGCACAACTAGATGTTATAGGAGTCCTAAATACAAAATTTCAACTTTCTACGGCTTACCGTTTTTGAGTTATGCGAGATACGAACGTACGTACGTACAGACGTCACGACGAAATTAGTCAAAATGGATTCAGGGATGATCAAAATGGATATTTCCGCTGAAATCTGAAAACCGAATTTTTTCGCGATTACAATACTTCCTTTACTTACGTACAAGGAAGTAAAAATATATGGGTGTCCATTTGAAATATGAAAGTTAATGTCATTTCCGGCTATATCAGAAGTGCTACCATCATGCCAAATACCATATTTTGTGAACCCCTAAACCTAGTTTACAGGTATATCAACAAAATTAAAATATAATTATAAATAAAAAAGTTATTTTGAGTAGCTCGTTTTTCAGTGTTACCTGTATACAAATATATAAACACAAGAATTAAAAACTTTCTACAACCATTACTCTTTACTGTAACAGTTAAATAATTATTCCTTACTATATTTATTCCACCACTTCATGTCCTTATAATATATTTTTTACAGAAATGTTTTTCATCGTCTTTCACGGATAAAATTCTTGGAATTTGTTTCCGTCATTTCGCTAAAAATATAATATATGTATACAAAAATTGTTTTTCGGCTTATTATAAATATTGATTTTGTCTTTTTATAAACATAAAAATTATAATAATGATTTTGTTTCAGGTTTTGGCTTTCAACCAGAATTTGCTGAACCAATCGTGAATCTGTCGGTGGCAATAGGGCGCGACGCCACCTTCAGGTGTTTGGTCCATCACCTTGGTGGTTACAGAGTAAGAATTTTTAATTATACTAATAACGCATATATCCCATAAGTTTTGGCACAAATATCAACAAAATTATGAACTTAAATTAAATAAAGAAGGCTGTTCCACAAGACGCAATTTTCTGCGGACACTTAGAATTAGGTATTGGACGACATTTGTATCGATTTAATTGAGCAACTCCGAAATTAAGGGAAATGATAGTTTTTATACTGATAATATTGTCGAAATTCCTAGTAATGTCAGATGTAAACAAAAAGCCAAATTCGCAGATACGGTGTTGGTATGGTGCGCTATTTCCACTAGGGCTGTATCCAAGCCTTTTGTGGACCAACTAAGAGATGAAGCCCTGGATAGGCATATTTCGATAATTTTCGAAACGAAATTGATTAATTTTATTGAAGAACACGCTGGAGATTATTTTATATTCTAGCCAGACCTTGCGTTCTGTCACTATGCAAGACAAACTCAAAATTAGCTAACAGACCAAAACGTACCATTTATTCCGCAAAATTTCTCTAATCTTCGCCAAACTCGTCCCATAAAATATTTTTGGGCTCTTTTATCTCGAAACGTTTACGATGGAGGATGTGAAGCCAAAAATGAGGAGGAATTTCGACGCAGAATTTACAGGAAAGTCTTAGAAATCGATGTAAATGTCGTCTAAAACTTAATACTGGTGTCCGTAAAAAGTTCATAATTTTGTAGCTTATGAAACAGTTAATTATTAAATATTAAATACTTTAAGTAAATGCATTTTTTACAAAAAAAAATGTTTAAATTTGGGCCAAAACTATAGAAACAAATTATAAAACCTACGCAAATGGTGTCCGCTATTTAATATTGGGTAATATCGCCTTTATTGGTAACATCATTTTTAATTTTACTCGTATTTGGCATTGTATTCCTAAGTTTCGCATATTTTTCTGTGAGTATGGTACCGTATGTCTTGCAAGGTAGGTTTTACTGTACGCACTGGATTTTTATGAAGTTGTTTTTCATTGTCTGGATAGCAACTAAATCTGGATTAGAAGATGACCCTTGACAATGCCGGTCGAACTATTATCACCAGCTATTTAGTCCACAGTTTTTTTAAGTTTTAAGTCTATATTTAAACTAGCTGAAAGATTTTTTAGAAATTTCTACTCATATGTGCAAGTTTTATAATTTATTGAAAATGTAAACCGGCCGGATAATTATGAGGTTGGGCTCGTTCATGTTAAATCTTTATGTTACACATGAGTGCATGAGAGAGCAGAGATGGGCGTCTACGTATCGACTTTAATTGTCTACGTCTACGTGTTGACAATGCGTAGACAATGAATTTATACGTAAACAATGTAGATAATATAATAAAAGATTATGGTTTTGATTGGACAGTGAAGTTAGGTTATGTTCGATCCAATATATTAGGTATTTTAAAACTAGGAATAATTACACCATTTTAGGGATTTGGAGATTTTATTGTTATTTTAAGGAAATTTTATGGTTATGTTTTCAAGTTTTATTTCTCATTAAATGTTACACGAATTGCATTCCTTCACATTTGTCAATCGCTACGTCACCCACCATCTACTCAGTTTTTGTTTTCATAATAATAAGATAATGTGTGACGATTGTGACTAGAAGCAGTGGCTTCTAATCCTAACAATATTACAAATTTTAATGTAGAATTTGATATTGATGAATAGTTTATTATATACTATTGGAAATAGTTATTATTATAACGTATTTTATGTTGGATTCTACTTTTGTTATTTTTAATACTACACTTCATTTCACGTAAGAAAATAGTAGATTACGCTTGAGAGCCGATCGATTTTACATCTATTAAATAATTAATTTAAATTTGTGAAACCAAACTATGTCAATAATAATGATTTTTACCTGTAAAAATGTACAAGAACTGAATATTAAACATTACTATAAAATATGGTTAAA
Organism: Harpalus rufipes; assembly: GCA_951394225.1. NCBI lineage: Eukaryota > Metazoa > Arthropoda > Insecta > Coleoptera > Carabidae > Harpalus > Harpalus rufipes. The sequence goes on along the minus strand of OX596274.1, from coordinate 32,067,333 downwards.
CATCACATAATTCTATAGATTTTATTTAATAATTGACAACTGACAGGTGATATTTTATTTCTTTTTTTGACCTATCAAAGGGCAAAATTTATATTCCTACCTAAATCAACGCTATTTTCTTCCGTGAACTAGAATTGTATGAATAATCTAGGAATATTTCATGTATTATATTTTCTGTAATCTAGGGAATAAAAGAATTTTAAAAGTTCGACAGGGATATTTTATGTAGGTATCTTAAGCTTTTTTAATTAATGTAATATTTTACAGAAAATAAATTCAAATTTTATTATCTACATTCTCTACATTGTCTATGCTTCTGAATGTGTCTACGTGTACGTTATTGTCGATGCGCAAACTATTACATTGTCGATGTGAAGTAATCTACACGCCCATCCCTGCCATCCAGTATGTTTACAGGCCGTCTACTCTTACCTGGCAGTTGGGTTAAGATTCGCTATGGTTCATAGACTATGGTGGAGGGGAGGGGGTGAAATATGGAACGGAGCTCATTTTTTCCTAACTCTGCTGCAGTTAAGATCGGAAAGTACAAACCAGGGCGTAAACTATGAAAGCATTTAAAAGTACCTCATCTCAGACATAAATAATATTTATTAAATTTTGGTCTCATTCTACATCATTGGGTGGTAGTATGGTTACGGTTTTATCCCCGGTTGTAAATCGGTTGTAGCTAAAACCATGACAATGTCTTAAAACCAACTTACAACCAAGCCTAGTAAGGTCACGGTTTTTCTACACCTGCCATTTTTATTCTTAAAACAAGTCTTATACTTCCCGTATACCAGTTGTAAGTTTGGTTTTAAGTTTGACAGCGTTGCTATGGTAAATAAAACCAAACATACTTACAACACAACTAAAACCGCACCTTACTACGCTTTTTAGTTTGAAACTTACAACCGAGGATAAAACCGTGACAGTACTACCAGCCATTATGTAGTAAATAGCGTGCTGATAATTTTATATGTATATGTGTAAAGAAACAAAATTTATTTTTAACAATAACTTATATATCGGAGTGTATTTCTGGCGCGTATTATCTATCTATTTCTCTTACGAATACTTTCTCTGTGCACGACACGTGCGTGGTCTGTCATATAAGAATAGATGGACTGTACCTACTTGTATGTTAGTGGTGTAGTTTCTGTAAGAGACTTCAAATTTGTAATGTATTGAGTGCAAGTATATAGCTTAGTTTTTTGCTGATCAGTATAAAGTAGCGATAATATCTCCAATTACTTAACTAAAATCCTTTGTATCTCTACATAAAATGATTGCACGTTTTTGTGTTAAAAAAATAATTTATCTTTGTAAAGCTGTACAGGGCTGGCTGAAGTCCAAGGCGAGGCACCTCGCAGTCTCCCCAGACTCGCGCGATCCCCAATAAACGTTCGACTACCTAACATCTGTGCACTTTACAAAAAATAAACGAATCAACTTTACACACCATTTGTCATATCTGCAATATTACAAGGCGGGGGCGGGAGGGGGTAAATACCCACCCCTTAAACGAAACTATCCTTCTATTACACCAACAAGAAATAATTATGAATCTATAAATAAATTCTTCATAAATATTTTGAGCTCAGCCGGTTTACTTTTTCAACAAACAAATTATAAAAATAAGCAAATAGTGAGAAATTTTTAGAAATTTCTTTCAACTAATATTCCGCCAATTAATATTGGGTTACAATTTACAATGATTACATAACTAAAACAAAAAAATTACCCCTAAACCTTAAAATTATAATATAAAGTAATTTTGTACGTATTTCGAGAACTAAGTTATCATCATCAGTGGCCTGTTTCATAAATAAATACTGCGGTAGATACCAATAAATTACCGGTATTTTCTGTGACATTTTTTAAATTTTGTTTCATAAAGCTACTTATGTAAAATATGAAATATTGTGGTAGAAGTAGGATTTACTCCAATATTTACCTAGGTACTAATAATTTAATATAAACTACGTGTCGAAATTTAGCGCGGTATATTAAAATCAGAAATTACCCCAGTCAGAAGGTGGGTAAAATAAAAATAAGAAATTGTTGAACGTTTAAAATACATATATTTAATTTGTTATTTATATATTTGATAATAAAAACTCGTTTTTGTTTTTGATTCGTGGACTCGTTTTCAATATTTTCATTTTTTTGTATTTACAAAATGTTTTGTATAGGTGTTTACTATTTATTAGTACAGGAAAGTAGTGTAAATATCTCTATAATATGGAAGATTTCCTTTTTCAAAAGAATCTGCTACATTTAATCCTCTAATGACTGGTAAACAAACCATGCCAGTAGTTCTAACAACTTGCATTTTAAAAAAGTATTATTGAAATCTATTAGTATACTTTTTTTTATATACAGGTTCATATCAGAAGTATTATGTTCGTCTAATGTTGAATTTTTAAAAAATATTATAATTTTCGTACAGGAACAATTTATTTGAATTTTTGCTTCATAGGTATATAGTAGGCTGGGATAGCCATTCTCTTGACCTATAAGATCTATTGTAACAAGGCCCTATCTTAGTTGTTTGGAAGAAGTCCCAAAGTTCTCATAGAACCAGTTATTATTCCATGAGTCAGTATCCCGATCTTATTTACCGTAAAGTACTATTTACTATACCTAGATTATTATGTCTATTTACGGCCACAGCTGGACATTTACATACAATGTGTTCCGAAGTTTATTCGTTCTCTAAGCAGAGTCGACAGATACTGTTTTCAGATATACCAATCTTACATAGTAGTTCTGAGGTCCTTTTTCTGAGAGCTAATAGTTCTTGGCGTTTGTTGAAAATGGTGAAATAAAGATCGCCTACGGAATCGTACACCCCCAATCTCGGTCATATATTCCTTATTCAGTAACTAGTTCCACTGTATGAAATATAGGGTACATTGTAAATATTTCCTAGTTCAATGTCTTTGTTTTCAAATCGCCGTGAATATCAGAGTGGCCTACTTTGGGAATTTATGTTCGTATTCGGACAAGTTAATAAGTACAGAGAAAATATAAGCGATCTACTGTTCAATTATTTAGAGTGGATCGGGTGTACTATGTTCAATTCATTTTTAAACAGAATTCCTATAAAATATGGCTTAATATCGCTCGATTTAAAAGAAGAAGGATCCCAGTTAGAGAGTGTGAAATTTTTATTAGGGGAAATAGTAAAGAAATTCACATGTTAGCGTGCTTTTAGAGGGTTGTAAAAAGTAAAATGACTTAATTACACCTCGAAATATAGGATAATGCGATGGCCCAATGCGTTAAAGAACTTGTATTTGAAGTCGTACACGCTTAAATATCTAGCATTAGGACGTATTCGGGTTCAATTATCACAACAATTGAAAAACTAAATTTTATGTATGGGCCCAAAATCATATTAGTTCGGCCGGCACAATATATTATCTTAATGACACATCATTTTAGTACAAATAATTAAATATATATTTTATTCTTACAAAACTTATATTATTACCGTAAAATATACAATTTCAGCTTAAATTAACAACAACAAAAATATAGTTTCGATAAAAATTAGGTTTTAAACTAAATTAAATTAACTTTATCCAACACCGGCTTATAATATACTTGTTACTATGGTTATTTGAAATAACTAATAAACTCGTGAGAGAATAATTAAGAAGTCACGTAGAAATTATTACTGATTTTTGCGATTTTACCTTCCGTCACCTTTAATAAGGAAGGTATTGTTTTTGGTAAAAATATTCGATAGTAATTTTTTAATGGATAAGCACGTTTTGGGGACCCTAGAATACGAGTTTACTATTTTTACGATGATGTCTGATGCATGTGTGTGTGTGCGTCTTTAGGTGTGTGTATGTGTGTGTGTGTGTGTGTGTGTGTGTGTGTGCGTGTGTATGTGTGTGTGTGTGTGTGTGTGTGTGTGTGTGTGTGTGTGACGATCGTTTCGGATCGCATAAGTCCAATATTACGATTCCAAAAATTATATTTTTTTCCGTATTCCTCGAGTTCAGATTCATATTAGATTTTGGTTACAATTGGTCTACCGGAAGTAGCCTCGTTTGCAACCCCAAGCAGTTTTTATTAAAAAAAAGCAGTTAAATATCATTTATTGATATCAAATGTTATTATAATTTTTAAAGAATATATTATTCTTTATTATTATTCAATAGATATAGAGTTAAAAAATTATAAAGAAATTAAATTTCATAAATCAGCTAGGTATGCTATAACCATGGAAACAGCTACTATGTTAAGAAAATTGTAATTGACAGATATCAGTGTCAACGATAAGAAAATAAATGTGGCAGAGGGATGAGGATGTTGAGATGGATGTTGAGGAAGACACGGAAAGATAGGATAAGGAATGAGTAGACAAGGGAAATGGCTCGAGTGATAGAAGTTTCTAGAAAGATGCAAGAAAGATAAATATATAGGTTTGCACATGTCATGAAGATATATATATATATATATATATATATATATATATATATATATATATATATATTAATAGGCTCAATAATTTTATTAATTAAAATCATAAGTTTTTGCAATTATTTTAAATGTTAAAAGACCAATATATATATATGTCAGCTCGGCAGGCCTTGCAGGCTCTGGGCTTGGTGTACAACTTCTTTCCACTCTCTTCTGTTTCTTGCTTAGAGTTTTCACCTTGTAATTCCTAATTTTTTTTAGATCATTCTCGACTTCGTCCAGCCATCTCTTCTTCGGTCTGCCTCTCTTCTTCTTTCCTTCTTGTTTTCTATTTATGATCTTCTTTGGTACCCTTTCTTCTGATAAACGTTCCACGTGTCCCACCCAACGTATCCTTTGCATTTTTATTCGGGTCGTAATATTTGGTTCCCCATATATCTCTTCTATTTCTTTATTTGATCTTCTTCTCCACTGGTCTCCTTCCTTCACGCCTCCGTATATTCGCCTTAGCAACTTTCTCTCCCATACCTCTAATATTTGTTCTTCCTGTTTCGTTAATACCCATGTTTCGCTTCCGTATGTTGCAGTTGGTCTCAATACCGTATTGTATATTTGTCTTTTTAGGTTCCCTGATATGTCTTTGTTTGTCAATAGTTTATGTAGTGATCCCGCTACTTTATTCGCTCTTGCCAGTCTTTCTTGGATTTCCTCAGTCATATTACATTTTTCGGTGACTTTTGTGTCCAGGTATGTAAAGTTTTGTACTCTTTCGAACCGAAGTTCTTGTCCTTGTTCAGTGTTGACCACTATTTCCTCTGTGTAGTTAGACGTTTTCCCTATCATCATGTATTTTGTTTTTTCTATATTTATGTTAAGTCCCATTCTTCCGGCTTCTTCGATTAGACGTCTGGTTATTCTTTTTAATTCTTCTTTTCTTCGGGTTATCAGAGTAACATCATCCGCAAAAGCCAGGCATTGGTGTCTTCTATCATATATCAGCCCCTGCCTGTTAATTTCGCTTCTCCTTATGATTACTTCTAATGCCAGGTTGAATAGCGTTGTCGATAAGGGATCTCCTTGTCTAAGGCCTGTTCTCACGCTGAACGGATTTGATTTTCGTCCGTTGACTTTGACTTTGCTTCTTGTGTTTCGTAAGGTAATTTTTATCATTCGTATGAGTTTCCTTGAAATCTGAAGTTCTTCCATTGCCTTTAATAATTCATTCCTATTCACTGTATCATAATATGCCTGCTTAAAATCTATAAACAGTATATGCATATTTAGGCCTTTCTCATAGTGTACTGCTTGAAGTTCTTTCAGGATAAAAATCTGATCTGTGGTCGATCTATTCCTTCTGAAACCCGCCTGATATTCTCCTAAGGTGGCTTCCATTTTTCCTCTAATTTTGTTGTTAAGCCAGGTTGCCATTACTTTATAAACTACATCTAATAGCGCTATTCCTCGGTAGTTCTCGCATTTGGTTTTTTCTCCTTTTTTTATAAATAGTTAAATATCATTTATTGACATCAAATGTTATTATAATTTTTAAAGAATATATTATTCTTTATTATTATTCAATAGATATAGAGTTAAAAAATTATAAAGAAATTAAATTTCATAAATCAGCTAGGTATGCTATAACCATGGAAACAGCTACTATGTTAAGAAAATTGTAATTGATAGATATCAGTGTCAACGATAAGAAAATAAATGTGGCAGAGGGATGAGGATGTTGAGATGGATGTTGAGGAAGACACGGAAAGATAGGATAAGGAATGAGTGGACAAGGGAAATGGCTCGAGTGATAGAAGTTTCTAGAAAGATGCAAGAAAGATAATTATATAGGTTTGCACATGTCATGAAGATATATATATATATATATATATATATATATATATATATATATATATATATATATATATATATATATATGTACATATAAGGTAGAAGAAATTGGGAAAGCCCAAAGAGAAGATGGTAGGACTGTATTGGGGAAGACTTGGGAGAAAAGGAACTGAATGAGGACGACAAGCAAAATAGAAATTAGTAGAAGGAGAAAAGCAAGAATAGCGACCTCTAACGAATGGAAACAGCTATAGAAGAAGAAGAAAATGTCAATGTTAAGTGCAATTTACATAGTTTGTTTATGAAATAATTTGCAGGTGCAGAATCTTTTGCAAGACATTTATGTATGGAATTTGTACATAATACAAAGAATTGACGGCACATCAATTTTTTTTTATTAAATACAAATTAATTATGTATTAATAGGCTCAATAATTTTATTAATTAAAATCATAAGTTTTTGCAATTATTTTAAATGTTAAAAGACCAATATATATAAATGTTATTTTGACTCATTAGTTCTGCTACAACCTCCTTAAAATCTAAGTAGTGCTTATTGAGAAACAAGAAATAAAATTTAGTTGTTTATTATAATTTTAGAGTAATTTAAACGGTAGTAAAAATGGAGTAATATTTTTCGGCAGTTAAAGAGTGTTGTGGATGAAATATGTAATAACAGGTGTGGAATCAATAAAGCGTATTACAAATGACAACGTTTTGTTCGGGTGCACAAACTATCGGCGATAAAACTAGCCGTAAATCTAGAGTGCCTTGCTGGCGAGGGGTGGGGGTAGACATCAAAGCATCATCCTGCAACACCTTGTATCCTTCACCGTGTTTTGGAACATAGCTACAGCTACAGCGATAGCTCTAATTAAATTCCGAGCAATTAAGAAACCTTGAAAATTTCAACCGCTTTCATATTTCGTTTGGTTTGTTTAATTAAGCCGTTGTAAATTAATGTAAGTAATCGCGAGCAATTACATAGTAATTAGTGACTTAACAACCGACGCTCTTGTACACTGACGTCATCGCCTCGCTTCCCCTGTCTGCCTGCATCTGTTGTTTCGATTTTCTTTTATTATACTCCCAACCCGACTTCTACTCCATCCACCGTTCGTTCGTGTAATTAAACGACGGTTTTACTTTTTATAACATCCAAAACATGCTAACATGTGCCATTTCACACCCGACAACAAGAATACTCCCAAATGTTTTTGAATTCATGAATCTATAGACAAAACAAGTAACAAGAACAGCTGATTATGGACGATTTGCGAGCAGTTGACTAGCATTGTTTATGGATTATTTTGGAGACAAATACTACTAACAAAAAATGCATAGAATTAATTTTTCTATGAAATATGATGTTTTCTATCTCCCGCTACCCTTGGTAAGGGAGGTATAGGGATCGTGCTAAAAATCGCATATCGAGATTTTGGTAAATGACCACGTTTTAAGGTCCCTAGAATCCATTTTTAACATTTTCACGATGATGTCGTGTGTGTGTATGTATGTATGTATGTATGTATGTATGTATGTATGTATGTATGTATGTATGTATGTATGTATGTATGTATGTATGTATGTATGTATGTATGTATGTATGTATGTATGTATGTATGTATGTATGTATGTATGTATGTATGTATGTATGTATGTATGTGTGTGTGTGTGTGTATGTGTGTGTGTGTGTGTGTGTGTGGATCCTCTTTACACTCTAACTCAAATACTATCATTCAGAAAGTATTGAAACCATGTATTTCTACCTTATTCTGATATGGAAATAACTGATTAGATTTTGGGGGCAATCGGATAACTGGAAATGGCAGTTTACTTGAAGCTCAAGATAGTTTTTCTTCAAAAAATACCTTTAAATGTAATTTTTTCTCAATTTGTTATTATAAAAATTAAAGATTATTCTATTTTCTACAAGTTTGCTTTAATACTTTTTCTATATATTGTATGGATAAATTTATAAAGTAATATAAAAATTATATACACAGGTAAATGGCGGGAGGTACTGTGTTGGTCACATCAGATTTTTTTATAGATAGTAGGATATTTTTTATTATTTATAATAACATTAAATGTCAAAAAATGTTATTTAACAGCGTTTTTTCAAGAAAAGCTGTTAAAATCTTCAGATCAGGGTACTTCCGCTTGATCAATTATAACCAAAATCTCTCTCTTCGTATGGATGTAAAGAAAATAATTATTTATCTTTCTTATAGCATAAGTACTTATTTCCACCTCCTGGTCAGAAAAAATAGTATATTCGTATACATCTCAGGAGAGAATGCTATTTTTCCTTCCTACAAATTACACCTTTGTAAAAATCAAGCATTTTTCTCCAAATAAGTAAAAGCTTATACCAATGAACAATCAACAACACTATCTATAGTAAATTTATTAAATTATTTATTTGTTTGAATTGCAAAATATACGCCTCCACCAATTTATCTTTTTCTCTTTTCCCAGGTTGGGTGGGTTAAGGCAGATACCAAAGCCATCCAAGCCATCCACGACCACGTGATCACTCACAACCCGCGTGTCAGTGTCTCCCACGGAGATCACTCAACGTGGAACCTCCACATAAGGGCAGTACAAGAAGAGGACCGTGGACAATACATGTGTCAAATTAACACAGACCCTATGAAAAGCCAGGTAAGAGAATAACATTGTCTTATATTTTAGAGGTTAGATGTTGAAGTAGCGAATGTTGTGCGGTACTTCATACTTTGTTCTTTAACGACCAGTAAAATGAAGATTTATAACAACGACACGTGTAATAGAAAAGTTAATTTACTGCTAAATGATGGAGTAAAGATTACATGAGATTTATCTCCCAGTTGCACGTGGTAATACGCTTTTAAGTTTGAAATATTTAATCAAAAATTAAAATAATAATAAGGCCAAAACCATATGTGTTGAAAATGTATAACACTGGTTAATGCTAAAACCATTACATTGTACAAAAGTAGAGCTTCATTGAATAGTGGGAGTTTTTTGTATTCGACTTGCTGAATTGTTGCGTAAATCCTTAAGAAGATAAGTTTATAAAAAATATGTTGTAATAAATCGTTGATAGTAATTTAATAGTAAATGCCATAATAAGATTTTATAAAATATTAATGATTTTAGGTGATGTGACAGCCTTATTTTTGGCATTTTTTTTAATAGTTCTTACCCACTGGCAAAAGCTAATACAGGACATTTTTAAAAAAATTATGTATTGTACTAATTTCATTATTTCCCATAAATGCATAAACAATTTACCCAAATGCATATATACTTACACATTAGAAGAGAAAGAAAATAAAAATAAAAAAATCACGAAAATGCAAAAAACGAATTATTGAATTACTGCCACGGCTGTGATAACTGAGTTGAATTCTAAAATTCTAAGGCATGGAATGTGTAAACCATGTACGTATGGAATAAGTTATTTCAGAAAACATTAGGTATAAGATATATTTTACAAGGCGTCTACTACTGATACTTTTTGTGTCAACTACTAAAAAAATCATTGTGTCATTTTTTTTTTTATAAAATAATTAATTTTAATTATTATTACCTCTCGCTATGAGAGGTATTGGATTCATGCAAGCACGTTTTAAGGTTCCTAGAATCCAATTATAAATTTTTTACAATGATGTCTGTCTGTCTGTGTGTGTGTGTGTGTGTGAATGTGTGTGTGTGTATGTGTTTGTGTGGATGTGTTTCTGTATGTATGTGAGGATGTTGTAGGTACGATTTCTGTTCTAAATATTATTTTTTGAAAATCTATTACTACAAATAATAAAGATAATTAAATTTTCAATCTGACACATTTAATTTTTTTATTATATATCCTATAGGTTTGGAGATGTAGTATATAATAATATAGAATAATCTGTTGTAATAAATCTCGTTGCCCAAAAAAATCCATGGAAACCAGTTGAAATATGTAAATGTTTGTAATTGACAGATAAATGCGAAAAGTCAGCATCAAAAAACAGCATTACTGGAAGATTTTTCTGGGAGGTACGAATACATTTAATATATCTTATTATATTATTAATTAAATATGTTTTTAAAATTATATATTATAATTACATATATTCTTAAGAAATACCGTTAATACTGTCAATGAATTTGAAGAATTTTGAACATATTAGAAGGGTTGGACAAAATGTCTCAAAGAAAAGAAAGAGATAACATTTCAATTATTTGTGTGTACAAGAAATGTTAAATTCGTTACTTATAGGGTGCGAGCAATCATGTGACTTTGTAATGCATTAATGGTAAAGTTTATATTTTGGTTTTGGTCAATATTAAAAACTCCCAAGGAATCTTTGAAAAGTCGGCGCCCGTGCTACTGGTACGTTTATGTGTAAACTACTAAAACTTTATAACTGACAAAAGTCAACTACTAATGAATTTCATTTACTCATTTAGAGAATTTTTTTAATAGGTATAAGATAATTATTTATAATTTTATTTTTTTCATGCATATTACTTCTTATGATATCAATGATGTGAATAATAGCCTGTATTTTTGCTAAACAATAAACCATGTTTTTAAATAAAAGTATTTCAAATTTTCATGTCTTAAAATGTCAATTACTGATGCTTCTACCTTCCGTATATGTATTATAAATAATGCATTTTATAGATTAAATGACAGTACTGTACTTACGGGGCAATGGAAGCGATGCCTTCGTAAGAAAACACATTTAACACATTTTTTTTGTTTCACTTTAAATGTTAGTTTATACACACTTATTTAATACACAGAAATATACGTTTATCCACTACAATATATCACAATAAACTACTTGCCTTGCGATCTTTAACTTGTTTCATTAGAAATACGATAAGAGTGGACACTCGTACTCAAACATGGCTATGAAATGTGGTTAGAGAGAGACAGATTATAAGTTAAGGCTGCCTATATTACCGTAATATTATGGATATTTTGAAATATAAATACAAATAATACACAAGTAAACTATTTATTTAATATAATAATAATACTATACTTACTTGCTTGTCCTTGTTATAAAAATATTTCTTACATCGTTGAGTTTCATACATGTTTTTCAAAGTTGCTGAGTTTTTTCTGCGTTCAGCTAAAATAACACCTCGGCCGTATAGTGGTTCCCTATGTTACCTTTAATATTTGACCATTTCTGTAAGTATAAAAATCTGTTGTGGCCAGCATAATATCTCTCGCCACTTCCGTTTTTGCTTACTGTGGTGGAGTGGAAGGCTTTTTTAAGTTGACACACTGATATTTATAACTATGAGATTTATTGATACACGCACAAGTACAGTTACTGTCTGGCTGACGTGCTACGACTGCCGCAAGTAGTGTATTGATATTTAAATATTTGAAAAACAATATTGTCAACTTTATGATACACTACAATTACGTAACTATAAGGCGCGAGCAGTCATGTGATATTGTTGGCCTTGACAAGCAGATATGGGGGCCCGTGTCAGAATGACAATTAGTAATTATGTACATAGATGTCAAATGTCAAAATTTTTCAAGATTTTCTATATTTAAGTAGTTAATTCGTCACGAAGAGTGTGGAATTTACTTGTCGAGGAAAATAAACCGCATGGAATTGGAAAATCACAAAATTTAGAATGAAAACTTATGATATTTGACATCTATGTACATAATTACTAGATATCAATCTGTCACGGTCCCCCATATCTGCTGGTCAAGGCCAACAACGTCACATGATTGCTCGCGCCCTATTGTATATAACATTTTTTGTATACCTACACTCTACACCAAAAATTGTACTTACATCTATTCTTTATATTTAGATTTTTTATTTTAAATTCATTATATGAAGAAATTTTGTCCTACTCTTCTAATTTTTCGAAATGTTTCCAATTCATTGTCGGGTTTGACAGTATTTTTGGAGGTTATATATACTGTACCTACAATTTTAAATATTTAACTATTAATACATTAAGAAATAATATAATGTATGTAATTCCCACAAAAAATCGTCAGTATAGATTTTTGACACTAATATTTAGCTGTCAGTTACAAATTTTTCATTTTTCAATTGGTTTCCATGACATTATTTGTGTTGCTAGATTTATTACAACAGATTATTATATACCTTATAATTCTTTTTCTCTAAGTCTATGAAAGATATAATAAAATATTTATATGTATCAGATAGAGAATTTACTCTTCATTTACTAGAAAGAACAAAATTTATCAAAAAATAATATTTAGAAGATTTTTTTAAAGAATCTGCTACTTCCGGTTCTTCATTTATTACCCAAACATTTTCAGCTCTTCCCAGTAATGTCCGATTGACAAATACGTAGTTAAACAGATATTAAGTATTATAGTTTTTGAGAAATCGTCCGTCCAACCGACTCACATATATACACACACACACAAACACACATACATACACACACACACATACATCCACATACACACACACAGATATCATCGTAAAAATATTAAAATCGGATTGTAGGGACCTGCGATTTTAAATTGAATCCAATACCTCTCTTAGCGAGAGGTAAAAAGTATTTATATATATTTTGTGTAAATAAGTGTACTCTGTTTATGGTTGTAATTTTCATGTTTGTAAGTACTCAATGTAGAGTCCTGAAGAAAATTGTAGTTACAGTGGAAACGTAGACCAGGAAATAAATAATTTTCACTAGTCTGCGTGCCCGATTATTTTCCAATAATAATAATAATAATAATAATAATAATAATAATAATAATAATAATAATAATAATAATAATAATAATAATAATAATAATAATAATAATAATAATAATAATAATAATAATAATAATAATAATAATAATAATAATAATAATAATAATAATAATAATAATAATAATAATAATAATAATAATAATAATAATAATAATAATAATAATAATAATAATAATAATAATAACAATATATTGTCATAACCAAAATAATGGACATATGTACAAAAAAAAAATGTGTTGTGGCCACAATACCTCTCGCCATTTCCATTTTATGTTATATAATTATGTATTGTATCTAACATTTCTTGTACACACAAAAAAATCTAATTATATCTATAAAGCGCGAGCGAGCAGTCATGTGACTTTGTTAGCTTTGACAAGCAGATACGGGGGACCGTGTCAGAATGACAGATACTAATTATGTACATAGATGTCAAATGTCAGTTTTTCATTTCATGATTTCAGGTGGTTTATTTTCCTCGACAAGTAAATTCCACATTCCTGGTGACAAATTAACCTCGTGAACTTAGAAATTCTTGAAATTTTAAATGAAAAATTTAATTATGACATTTGACATGTATGTACATAATTACTGTCATTCTGACAAGGGCCACCATATCTGCACAGATCACACTTCACTAAAAATGTGAAAGTTGCGTATAATATCGCGTTATCGTGTTTGCACTATCCCTATGAACCCTATGAGCATACTTCGAAATAAAATGCAAAACATGGATTTAGTAGTTTATGGAAATTTATAATTATAAATATTTTATAGTCCTACAAAATTTGAAACAATAATCACCGATTTAACTATAAATAAATATTTTATTGTTTTTAGATATAATTGTATTGAGAATAATTTAAATAATTAATGATTTCGAACTACTTATATATGAAAGATTACATATTATTATTATTATTTTTTGTTTGTCCAAGGTTCTTTTAGCCGCTTGTAAAATTATTCTTTGGTATGATCATGTGGTAGTTTAAAGTTTACTCCCAGTTTTTCGATGAATTTAACGTTTGTATAAATTTCAACTTCAACCATATATTATTTTCTAATCTTGGCTGACGAGATACAGTGATTGATTCTTTTTGGTTCGCAGCTGATATTACAATATTTTCCTGCACATGCATATGCCCATTTCCCTTGGTCTGATGTTTACTCATTTAAATCTTTAAAAAGTTACAAATTTTCTTACTGTTCGAAATCATATTTCAAGAGATAAAATTTAACTTACCGCTCGTTAAAATATAAGCAAAAATATAAATTAACCCTTGCAATTTCTATTTTTTCATACATGAATATATTTATTTTCGTTTGATTAAGGTTCCATCACGGTTTCCATTCAATCAATCATTTTAATTTACATGAAATGTTATTTGGTTATTATTCAAACATTTCTAACGGTCGGTAAGGTAATGAGAAGCTATGTTAGCGCCAAATGGTCCCCTATCAACATACTTCGTACTACAAAAATATAACAGGCCGGCTATTCGAGTTTCATAGGCCTTCCCTATTCTTCCATTATCTGAGGAAGTTTCTAAATGTCAAGAGATTCATTGACGGGATTGACGGTATTTTTTATGTATTTTATTTATAATTTTAAAAATTTAGTTAACAAAACGATAAAAAAATATTAAATATACTCCCTGGAAAAAGCTTTTAGTAATAGCATTAAAATGACAATGACATTTATTTGTCAATTGCAAACAGTTGAATTTGTCAACTGGTTTCATTGGTGTAGTTCGAACTGTCTGATTTATTATATCAGAGTATTCTATGAATTATATTCTTTATTTCTAGATCTATAAAAGATATAATAAAAAAATAAATGTAACAGATTTAAAATTTAATGTCTTTTTCAGCTCTTCCCATTGTCAGATTGAGGAATACGTAAACAGGTCTTAAGTCTTGTAGTTTTTGAGGAATCGTCTTTCCAACATCCGTATACACAAATACACACACACATACACACACACGTGCGCGCGCAGACAAATATACAGACATCATCGTAATCGTAAAAATGTTAAAATCAGATACTAGGGACCTTTAAACGTGCTTATTCACTAAAATCACTATATGCGATTTTTTGTATGAATCCAATACTTTTCTTAGCGAGAGGTAAAAATAATGTAGCGGTTTCAAAACAATTATACTCTATTTTTAAACTAGGAGGAGTAGGTACGAAAGTCTGATTTACACTATAGAAAGTTACCAGAATAAGTTACTAGATTTTTTTTCGCGCGAAATACAAAAATTCCGTACACATCAATACTGTATACTTCGCATGGAACTTATTTTAAAATAAAACTGACATTATAGGCTCTTATTTTTCACGCCGTATATTTGATTATGTGAATAAAGATAATATGTAATCTAAATAAACACTCTTACTTGATTTATATCTATATTTTTTAATTGAACATAGGGATAAAATGCACAAAACCTATATATAATTTATTATTTAAAAATTTATACCATAGAATACAATACCAAAGGAACAAAATACAAAAAATATTACATTTAATTCGTTTAAAATTGAACATAAATTGAAACTGTGTATTATAATATCAATAAGGGGAAATTTTGTGCACAGACATTAACAATCTTCATCAGAAGAACTCTCCGATGAGCTGGAATCACAAATAATATCGATACAATCAATATTATTAGTTCTTAAAAGAACTGATTTATTTTAAAGTCACAGAAATGCGAAAAACCAAAACAGAAAAAGATAACCTCCAAACGAATGACAGCTAATACATCAAATGTAAAATATTTGTGCAGTGTAAACCTGACGAAGCACTAGCCAATCAGAAGCGTCAGTTTCGGCGCTTAAAATTTAAAATACTCCGCTTAGTTTAAAAACAGGGTATAGTAAGAAAGTAATTTTAAATTTTTCTTGTATTCTTTAGATTTTGATCTTATATTTTTTTGTTTTTATCTTGTGTTCATATCCCGATGAAATCTATGAATTTTTCACAAATAATATTCCCTAGATAAGTTTTGAACTCAGCATCTTCGCTGTGCGAAACGATAACGCTATAATTTGCGCTCCCTCCCAGACCTACGCCCGGGACATTTAAATGTAAATGCTATCATATATATGCATCAGAACAAGCTGTTTTATTACATCGTTATTTAGGGCATTATAATTTTTATCGCAAGAAGTTTATTGCCATGTATACGAATTGAAAAAAGTCAAATAGCGCTTGTTTATTTGTAAATATAACCATTTACCATACAGCTAAATCCGGCAGCAGCAGGAGAGATTCAGAAAATTTTATTGAGCAATTTTTATTTGTTTTGTAGTATATCTAGTTTTAAAGTTTATCAACATGGTCGCGGTTCCGCAGAGAGTAAGATAAGAAAGAGACGTTTTCTTCCGAGAAACACAAGTTTGTGGGTATCTATTTAAATGTAAACCAGCAAAGGTGGCGTATATTTGCGCTTCATATACACTAGGTTGCAAGTTTGTATTCTTCTGTTTCTGGAATATCTGTATCTAGAAATTTTATATTCGACAAAGTACAATTTTTCAATTTGACTATGTATTTAAATTAATTGTTATGTACTTAGTCAAATGCAAAAATTGTACCAAGTCGAATACATAGATACAGAAATTGGACTAGAAGAAAATAACATATTTTTGCTTTCGTTTAAGTTTAATCCTACATCTTCGGTACTTATTCAAACTAGTATAATTTTGCATTGGAGTAAAATTAATCCACTTATTCGACGCAGTATAATTTTTGCGTTGACTAAGATTAATCTACATATTAGACTTGGTATAATTTTTGAATATGACTAGGTTTAATCTATTTATTCGACTCAGTATAATTTTTGTATTTCGCTAGGTTTAATCATGCATCTCGAATACGTATTCGTCTTAGTATAATTTTTGAATTTGACCAGTCTTAATCTATTTTTTCGATTAAGTTTAATTGTACATGCTCTATTCTTATTCGACGTTTGTATAATTAATTTAGTTTCTTATAAAAATATGTATTTAACATTTGACTAAGTTTACAACTATATCGTACCAATAAGTATATTTTAAAGAAAATTTGATTATGTATGTATTTAAATATAAAAAGATTAATGAAGATATACCTATACTGTTCAGGACGCTTACTAGTCACTTCACAGCCTCTCAAAGTTATTTTAAAGAGTGGGCGTGTGTACGTGTGAGAGAGTGAGAGAGAGTAACCATTGTCGATTAATAAAACTTAATAACTTTTAATTTCTTTGTTTCAGGTGGGTTTTCTGGACGTCGTAGTGCCTCCAGACTTCATCGCCGAAGAAACTTCAGGGGACGTCATGATCCCTGAAGGAGGCACGGTGAAGCTGACATGCAGAGCCCGAGGATACCCAACCCCTCATGTTCTCTGGAGAAGAGAGGATGGCCAGGACATCATAGTGAGAGAGCCCAACGGCTTGAAAACCAAGTGTAAGTTATATGTAAAGTTTTAAAATTTTAAAAGATTGAAACTTTTAACGATGCCTTGAAATATGAACTTGTTGGAAACATTCTCAACATATGTTTTGCGTTTCATTAAAACACTGATAGAGTAGGTACACCATTTTAAGTTTCTGTAAAATGAATACTAAGTTTGAAAGAAGAGATACATGTATAGGAAAAACAATGATGTCGCACTATACGAGAAATCATGATTTTTAATATTATTTTTTTAAATATAAAGTTTAAAAGACACTATTAGACACTGATCAACAAAAGTAGGGGAAACTTTTCAGCGTTGATATAGAATAAACCGCGACTCGTCTGCAAAAAGCACAGACCTCCAGTGTCAAAGTTGCCATTGGACATGTTCGCGGGCAAAGTTTTGACGAATAAGTTTATAATCACTGCTCAAGCGAGAAACTCGCACAGGCCTGCGAAAAGTCATATTGGCTTCTTTGAGTCTTCGACAGCGACGACAAGAATTGACAATATACCTGTCGTCTCGATGGGTAGTTTTTCTTCTACGGCCCTGTCCATTTCTCTTGGAATATCTACCTGTTTCTTGGTACCTATGCCATGGTTTGCAGGTAACAAATGAACTCGTTTGTAGCTGATTTGTCAAAAATCGCATTGATCGTCTATCTTCAAGTAAAGCGACAGCTCTGACCACTTAAGAAACACTTAAAGTACGCATTTACGACTCACTCACACCCACAAGCAAGGAAATTATTAAAACTTACGTTTATTGTGACAAACATCTACTTTGATTAGTAGTGGATGTTTATTTTGTGATGAAAAACTATTTTATTTTGAGACATTTTCTACATTCAAGTGTCTATAAAGAAAATGAATTAAGGTATCACCGTAATTATGTTTGCAATTCGTCAATAACTAGCTAGAAACAAATATGAGCCCTGTCCCATATAAGTCCACACCCAATTTAATTCTATTAATCATCGAATTTTTCTGTAAAACAACTTAAATTTTTGCTATTATTTAATTAAATTAAAAATAAATGAACTGAAATACAACGGAAATATTTAATCTTATTTTACTTATTTAAAATATATAAGAATTAATTGATTTACAGGAATAGAAACGATTTACGCTAATTAGATTACATTATAATTACCATTCTGTAACGTCACCTTTTCTTTCTATAACGGCTTTTATACGTCTTGGCATGGTATTTATAAGATTTTGGCATTGTTCTGGAGTGAAATTATCCCAGATATCTTTTAAACGAGAATGCATTTCTGCCATAGTTCAAACTGGATGTAGTCGTGACTGTTTTTTCATAATATGACACAAAGTTTTCACGGCTGCTGGATGTCCATTTTACAAGTGGAATTTTAATATCAGATAGCCACTGTATAACTTTTTTTGCTGTGTGGCAAGCAGCCCCGTCCTGTTGGAAGATGTACTCGATGTCAGCAGTTTTGAAATTCTGTATTGTGGCTTTTAGATATGTTCCAATCGATGTATTTGGAAGCATTCATAGTTCTTTCTAAAAAGTATAGTTTTCCTATTCCTTTTGTTGACATAGATCCCCATACGATTACTGACGCAGGAAACTCAACTTTTATTTTTAAACATCCATTGTCATAGGCTTCTTCCCGGGTTCTTATAACCCTACGGCGACTATCACTTACGCATATTTCAAATTTTGCTTCGTTTACAGCATACCACTGTTCTATAGCCCAATTTTTATATTCTCTTGCCCAGATTATTTTATTTCTCTTCTGTTTTTTAGTCAATAAAATACGAGATCAACACTGTCTACCTTATAAACTTTAAAAACCATTTTGCTAGCTGTTCTGTGGCTAGTAGTCCCAGAGATTTTTCTTCCTGTGGCAGCAGTCCATAAAACACTCAATTCACCATAACTAGAGCGGCGATTTTGCTACAATATTCGTTTTAACGCTCTTTTGTGGATTTTCAAAATTCCAGAGTTTCTTCCTGGTTTAGGTTTTTGCGCGGTGGAACCGCTTGCTTTATATATTTGTACGATACTTCCAATAGTATACCTTGATAAATTGACCATATTTCCAATTTCCGAATAGGATTTTCCAGAATTTGAAAGAGAAACTATTATTTTTTGCACATCTTGCAAAACTGCTTTCCCTCGAACCATTTTAAGTAATATTTTTAAACCAAAATTAGTTAACACGTCATTTATTGATATATTTTGTATGTAATTTTCTGTAACCTGTTATCATATCATTTACTTGTTTTGGGTTGTACCTGTTTCAGTAATAAATATTATTATTATTATTATTATTATTTATAAGCTTGTCAATAATTTAGAAACGTCAAAACATTTTTATTTATTGAAATGAATGAAATAAATGAATGAAAAATAATCCAGTAAAGATTGGTAAAAATATTGCTGTTATATCATAATCACAGTGAAAGTTTCAAAATTTTAAGCAAATTAGACAACTGTGTGAACTTATATGGGACAGGGCTCGTATAGCAAAAAAATCCTGTCGATCATTCCCTTAATTTGTTGATCAGTGCAGTTATAAGCTATTAATTGTTAAGCCCGTTTGACATGGTTTTAGTGGCCAATTAATTGTACTATTGATTTACACCACTATCACACTTAATAGAGAAACTAAAACAGAATACAATTCCACGCATCGGTTAAGTCAGATGGTTCAATTTATTGACTTTCCACCACTCTCATTCTAATCAGCTTCTTTGTTTTTTGTAATTACTTTTTTACTTAATTCTTTGCAGAGCATTCGTATACATTTCATCTGTATTATGTCCATTCAGCATTTAACTTCTTTCTTTTCGTATTGCATTAAATTTAAATTCTTGGTGCACGTTTCTTTGGGCGATGATCGGTTGAAAAAACCTCATAACAGGGTTGAGAAGCTGGAGGCAGTGGTACGCGCCGCGCATCCCAACGACGGCCGATGAAATTTGAGGTTATTTGAAAAGTTTCCGTCGCGGGGCGGTGGCCATTGGTCGCACGTCCCTTCATATGGCCCGCGAATAATGGCCATTATTGCAGACTTACACGTGGACGCACACACATAATCATAAACGGAAAGAAAAGAAGTTTAACATAGGTAGAAACATATGTAGTAATAACATAAAATTAATCGACGATATATTTTTGAAGGATGTGCCATACTATTTATTTTAATTAAGCGGATAGTCTAAAGCAATTGTTATTTAGTCAGAAAAATTGACTTTCGGGTCTAGCAATGGAACTATACAGGGTGTTTCAGGACTAGTGTAACAAACAGCTTATTCCTGAGGTCATTTTGAGCCAAAAATGTCATATGAACATAGGTCCTATTCCTTCTAGTTACCAAAATACAAGAGGTTGAAGTTCTATAAATAACACGAAATTTTCTAATTTTTGTAATCAAGGTACTTTCGGAAAACAAGAGTTATTATTGAAAAGTCATACCTTATTTGTATTAATTAATTAATTGTCTTAATTAAAAATTGTTGCACTTTTGATTGTATTTTTGTTTTTCTCCAGACTTAAATCCTCTTGATTTCTACCTATGGGGACACTTGAAACAAGAAGTTTATAGGCTACAAATAAACACGCGTGAACAGTTACTTGAACGAATTATGAATGCATCTGCTGCCATTCGTAACGATCAAAATGTAATTTATCGTGTACATGATTCTATGATTCGCCGATGTCAAGCATCCATACGAGTTCAATGCGCGCATTTTGAGCACTTGCTGTATTTTTTTTTTAATTTGTTATCTTATTTCATATTGTGTTAACCTGTACCATGTTGTTCTGTGTTTAGAATTTATTTATTTGTCCATTTAATAATTGTGTCATCGTATGTTTTGTTGTCCAAATCGTATTCGTTAATATTAATAAATAAAATTAATTAATACAAGTAAGGTATGACTTTTCAATAATAACTCTTGTTTTCCGAAAGTACCGTGATTACAAAAATTAGAAAATTTCGTGTTATTTATAGAACTTTAACCTCTTTTATTTTGGTAACTAGAAGGAATAGGACCTATGTTCATATGACATTTTTGGCTCAAAATGACCTCAGGAATAATCTGTTAAAGTTTATTACACTAGTCTTGAAACACGCTGTATATGTATATTGTAATTATAACAAAGCCGTACATAACTGTCAGTGTTTGTTTTTACATGGAATTCCAACGTGCCAATATTTGTGTCGCTCTATTGAAATGAAGACATGCATTGAATGGATTTCCTACCAAATCTGTATATTAAAATAATCTTAATGTTCCTTTAACATTAATGCTTTTTTTTAAATAGGAGGACTGTTCTCTTTTCGCTGAGCCTAGTAAAGTAATATACAATTTATTGATACATTTCTTTATAATTTTTCAAATTTTTACCCTCCGCTGTCAATGCATTTTTGCATCCGTGAAAACCAATCTCCAAATCATTTTCTCCAATGTTAAATGTGTCAACCGCTTCTTCGGCCGATGTAAAACGTAAACTTATCCTTCACATGCGGAAATAAAAATAAATCATTAGGTGCCCAGGTCTGGACTATATAGCGAATAACCCATTATTTCAATGTTTTGGGCATTCAAATATTTAGTCGTTTGAGCGGCAGTGTGCGGTCAAGCGTTATTTTGTGGCAAGATGATCCTTCCTCTTGGACGTCTTTCGTGAACATTTTGGAGAACTTGAGGTAAACAAACTGTAGTGTGTTAGAGTTAACAGTACGACGATCTTCCAGTGCTACAGTGGAAACATATTCAGTAATTCCAAAAATGTGGCGAGCATCTTTTTGTTTCGGCTTTTATTGGAGCCAACTCATTCTCAAAGACCCAAACTTTTGACTGTTGCTTTTCTTCGGGATCATTTATTTATTTATTTATTTATTTATTTATCATTAATCACTCAAAAGGCACAAAAGTTCCCAATTACAGAGGATTATTTACATAAACAAGAATAATACAATGTAAGACAAAATGAGAAGTGACATCATAGCAATATATCCATGTTTCGTCACCTATAATGATGTTGTACACCATCTCACACGGTTTTCTTTGTAAACTGGAGTCAAATGGTAGGGAATCCAATGAGAACAAAGCTTACGTACCATCAAATGTTTGTGTAAAATGATATCAATAGCTGTCACATCAATCTTCAAAGTTGCTTGAATATTCGTGACTGAGTAACATGCCGGTCCTCTTTAAATATGTTCAGAATAAGACCAATATTCTTTTCAGTAACTGCCGTTTTTGGCTTAGGAGCCCGAAAACTGCCATTTAAGGAAAGTCGACCACGTTGAAATTCTTGTACCACCGATTTACAGTAGCTAAGGAACGCAACTTATCACCAAACACCCTATGGATTTCCTCGAAACATTCTTTACGGCAAAACCGCGCTTGAAATTGTAAAAAATCACAGCTCGATAATACTCTTTGTTCAATTCCATGATTTCTTGGGGAAAGGATTACTTTAAAATTATGTATTTAAAAACATTCAAGTATGCCAATCGTCACTATGTCACAATAATTAAACTTGCAAAAAAATGAATAAAATGTCAAACAAAATTTGTTTCAAAATATCATAGCCTAGATAGGCTCATTCAAAGAAAACAAGCCTCGTAATTTCTTATGGGAATGAAAACTGCAGTTCTAAAAATGATTTCAAATAAAAGTAGCATTTATGTTAAAGGAACAGTAAGATTATTGTACTATACAGAGTAGACAGATAATCCATTCAATGAAAGTCGTCATTTCAATAAAGCAGCACAAATAATGTTATATTGGCATTCAATGTACAAACAAGAAGTGACAGTTATGTGTCGCCTTCTCATAATTACGATATTTATAGTTTTATTGCTGGACCTGACAGAGTTAATTTTCCTGACTATACCATGTTTTACTTATCTAATTCAGCAGATGGCGCTTACATCATCGCCAGTTTTAAACAGACGAAATTAAAAAAATTACGATACTGCTGGCATTTGACATTTTATTAAAATATTAAAAAAGGTGTCATAATGCCATTGAAACTTTGTATGTTCTAGACAGTAAATGTGAAATATAAAGTATTATCTACTTGCTTTCCAAATCGGATAATGATATTTGACATTACACATACAAATGACACGAGTTGTCACTTGTCATGTACACTGATATTAGTCTAAAATTACAGTGCGTGAACTTGGCTCTAATTTCAGCCAATCAGAGTTCCAAACTATGCCCTATTCTCTACAATACTGAATTGATAAGATGTATTATGCGTTTTCGTAAAGTCAGTTGGAGTTATCCGACGGATCTGTTCGATGACGTTACAGATATATGAGTTCCATCCGATTATCAAAGCTTTTATGAACGCATCAGACCTGTATATGATTTTGACATTTAAATCTGAGGTTATAGAACTTTAACTGGTTAAAATGGATTAGAAAATTGCGCATGTTTGTGTAGGTGTATATAATTTTATATGCGACGTATTAAGTGAGACTGAAATTGTTTCATGTGGTCATTTATTTATTCGAAATTTCATAAAGTCTTCACAAAGTCCGAACTGCTATATTTTCTTAAAAACTTGCTATAATGCTGCAATGTTTATAATCAGAAACATGTTTACAATTTTAAATTTGCTCGCGCAATCTGTACTAACCCTGCACATGGACCAGGGTTGAAAATTTTTGATCGGATCGCTCGGTCTGATTGATCGGAGCGAGTTTACGAACGTGTCAGATTAACCCGATTGACTTTACGAACGCTTCAGATTGCATCGGATCAATCCGATCGACTTTACTAAAATTTAATCATTAGTACAGTTAAAATCACATTCTTCATCAGTCCAAACTGCATATCTTAACAAACTGTAAGTTAAAAACTTCATCCCCTTATAAAATCTTTTTAATATCTCTGTTGAAGTATCTGACTTCTTGAGTGTTTCATCTAGTGTTTGAGACATTGTTTAGTATCTCGTGTTTTTATTTCTCTTCATCCCGTTGGGCTAGTCTCCGAAGAGCAGTCACGTAGCTGAGCTGGCTCACTGGCTCACACCCTCACAGCACATCTGATTCCGGGCTAAGATTTGCCACTGTTTAATTAACTTGTCTCGAGGAGACTACAGTCGTAAGTGGACTGATTGCAATAGCAGTTTATTCGTTTGTTTACAATGAATTATTTATATAGACAGCAAAAAACATATTTTTCAACATGCATGCATTAATCAGACGGAAAAAATTCATATACAATTAATAATAAATTAATTTTATCTTTATTTTAATAATTCAAATGACAATTACTCTTATAAAATATCACAATAGCTGATAAACATTCCTTCTCGTGTTGCATTTATTACTAAATTTTGTAGTTCACTCATAATAGGAAAAATACTATATATTATTACAATTTAGATGCTTGATGTGTGAAATTTATCATAATTTTTGCGATAAAAGTATCTATTTATTTGTGAGCAAAAATTTGTCGGAAAAAATACTTAATTTGTAGTTATTTATACGTACTACACAGTAAGGTAGTTTTTACCACAATATTTTGCTTACTCTAAACAGCATACACAATTGTAAAGCCTACTACGACGTTCTAGATAAGATGTAACTTGTTAGTAAAAGAGAAACATTTGTAGGGTGCAAGTACTCGTACAACCTACTATTATTTTAAACGTATTTATTTTAACATTTAAAGTTACGAATATTTTGTGTACGTGGTTTTTGTATTGTTATTTATAACTTGGCAGACGACTTTATGGTTAAGATATTACCAAAATGGAATCTAAACAATCTGATCTAAAAATCCAAATTTTTAAAGGCAGGTCTATAGTTTTACTATTTTATCAACTATTGTATGTTTGACCATATTATTGTTTACAGTACGGATAAATACATATTGAAATAAAAGACGGCTTAACCGAAAAATTGTTTATTTTACAACAAAATCTCAGTCATAACACAATTAAAATATAGGTAACAATAATTTTTGTTTTTTTTTCTTTAGGTGATTTTAGTTCTAATTCATGTGACGAAATGATGAACTAATAAAATTTAATTTAAAATAGCTAAAGAATAATATTCAGCCTTGGACCACAGCCATTGAATATTGGTAATAATAATAATAATAATAATAATAATAATAATAATATTAATAATAATAATAATAATAATAATAATAATAATAATAATAATAATAATAATAATAATAATAATAATAATAATAATAATAATAATAATAATAATAATAATAATAATAATAATAATAATATGTCATACGGCATAATAAAATCTGCAATCTTATTCACTACAATCTCTACAATCATTATATAGGACAAACAAATGAACAGCTATGGTACAAATATCTACCAGAGAAAGTAGTGAATAATGCAAACGGAAATGTAACGATATTGTATGATATGGGAGTGCGAACTGACCGAACCATCAATGCTAATAGACCTGATATTATTGTTAGAACTCCTTGTACTACATACTAAATTGACGTCTCCGTACCAGCCGATGAGAAAATAATAACAAAGGATGCCGAAAAACAGCTAAAATACAAAGACTTGTGTATTGAGATTAAACGTATGTGGAAAACAAAATGCGAAATAATTCCAGTAATAATTGGAGCGACAGGTTATGTAAATAAGGAATTTATTAAAAATGTCAAACGCATCCCTGGAAATCACGACCCATATGAAATTCAAAAACAAGCAATATATGGAACAGCCCACATTATAAGAAAAGTACTTTCCTAAAATCCCATATATCCTCAGCTGTATGGTTTATAGCTGGAATATGGTTGAAACCGACTAGGACACCTAAAGACCACATCCTAGTCAGCAGAAGAGATCTCCATCCTGCCAACCCGAAGTTTAGGCCATCATTACGAGCAATCTTAGAGCCCTGAAAATGAAAAGTACAATTTTGCTAATGTATTGTATTTAATTATTTACCTTGTAGCTCTTAGATGTACTAGACTTAGGTGAATAAACTAAATAATAATAATAATAATAATAATAAGGCTATATTGGAACCGCTAGATAATCACAGATAAAACAATCAGCTGCAACATACCAGACATCGTATTGACTCTGAAAGAAAAGAAAACCACATACATAATAGACATAGGGGACAGATGAGATTAAAGATATGTGGAAGATGGATGTGGTAAAAATAATTCCCATAATAATAGGATCAACGGGCGAAATACCTAATAAATTGCACAAAAGCATTGAAAATTTAGAACTACATAAAAACATATACATACCCATGCAGAAAGCAGTGATACTGAATACAAGCAGCATAGTAAGAAGAGTCCTCGGAGAGTCGACCTGAGAAAATATTTTTTTGTAAATTATATAAAAAAAAATTACAGTATACTTACTTGCTTTTTAAAGCTGTTTGTATATATTATACCTGTAAATAAAATTGCAGAGAAAAAAAGGAGATAATAATAATAATAATAATAATAATTTATTGCCCAACAGTATAGACCATTTACAGGACAATACAAAATAAATATAGAATACATTTAGAATATATATGTGCATGTACAGAAAAAAACATAAGAAAAAAAAAAAAATTAGACAAAAATTACAAAAAAAAAAAAAATTTCATCACGGCATATTACCCATTGCTGGGTGTGCCAATCTGCTTCATACACAGATCTCGGTAATGATGGAATATTTGTACCGTGCGGGCGCTTACCAGGCGTCACCTCACTTGCACTCATTGCTGGCGTGGAGAGTGCGCCACAGGGGTCAATTTTGTGCCATTAAAATGCGATGTAATTTTTGGCGTCGGTCGGGATCGAACCCGGGTCCCCTAGATACAAAAATATATCAATATAACAAGTGTTCGCGTTTTTTGATATAATTGTTATGGGGACACGCTGGAGTACGTCCGAATTGGATGAGGGAAGTTGAAATGTCCTAGAAAACCTGGCTGCCTGATGTGGAACATGGATCTGGACACGTGACAGGAGGAAAGGCGCATCTATTTCACCACGTAGGAGAAGCCAAAGGAATTTAGCACTGCTCATCTCTCTTCGGGTCGCCAGGGAAGGCATGCTATGACGTTGAAGGAGGGCCTGCTGACCTACACCCCTTGGAGGATAAACTTTATCTATTTTGAAGGACAAAAATTTCAAAAATCTGCGATATATACGATCAAGCGCCAAGTGTTGGTACGTGTAATAGGGGTACCAGATGAGGGTAGCGTATTCTAATTTACTTAAAACGTAGGCATGAAAAAGTGATTTAATTGCATCCGTATTCCCAAAAATGTTGGTAGTTCTGATAATAAAACCAAGCATTTTGTTAGCGTCACACACGACATTGTTTATGTGTACAGAAAAAATTAAATTACTTAAAAAAGTGACACCTAAATCTTTAAAAGATTTTACTTTATCAATTACTGAATTAGTTATTTTGTAAGAATACTGCATAATATTAATTTTGCGGGTAAATGAAATTGTACAGCATTTTTGAACATTAAGGGTGAGTTTATTAATTTCACACCAGAAATACATAATATTAATATTATTCTGTAGCAATTGTGCATCATTAACCGAATTTATTGACGTGAATAATTTGATATCATCAGCATAAGCTAATGCATGACAGGTAAACATGGAAAGTAAGTCATTGATATAAAGGACGAATAGCAGGGGACCTAAGTTGGATCCCTGGGGTACACCTGAGGTCGATATGAAGCTGGTTGACGAAAAACCATTATAATAAACGTAGCAAGTTCTGTCACTTAGATAAGAGCCTAATAATTGGACTATATTTGGTGATGCTCCATACATACTTATTTTAGATAATAGGATTCCATGATCAATTGAGTCAAATGCACGGGACAAATCGGTATATATGACATCGACCTGGCCACGTTTATCAAGAATTTCAGCAGTGAACTGAGAAAAACAAGCTAAATTCGTAGTGGTGGAACAATCTTTAACGAAACCATGTTGATCATTAGAAATGATAGAGCTGGTATGCCTGTAAATACACTGATGGATTATAATTTCGAATATTTTTGCGAAATTATTAAGTATGGAGATTGGACGATAATTTGAAATATTAAATTTGTCACTTTTTTTAAATACCGGTGTAATTCTCTTTTTCTTCCACTTTTCCGGAAATATACAAGAAGAAATAGACAGATTAATTATAGAAGCAAGTGGTTTAGCAAGAGCAAAACGAGTGTCTCTAATTAAGAAGCTTGGAATCATATCCTCACCAGCCGTAAACTTATTTTTAAAAGTGTTTACTGTTATTCAGTAAATCACAAAAGCAATTTTTTCAGTGCTGTATTTGAATGAGTAGTGTACAATTTTATTTTTTAATTAAATATATTATCACAACGAATTATAAACACACATTTCTGAATTTACCAATGAGTCGGATTTTTAAACCGATTAAAAATTAATGATTTTTACCAGGATTTGAACACAGGACCTTCCAATATGTAATAGGATGTTATATCAA
Organism: Harpalus rufipes; assembly: GCA_951394225.1. Taxonomy (NCBI): domain Eukaryota; kingdom Metazoa; phylum Arthropoda; class Insecta; order Coleoptera; family Carabidae; genus Harpalus; species Harpalus rufipes. The sequence continues at coordinate 32,038,373 of OX596274.1, read as the reverse complement.
CTAAACTAAGAAATGATTATAAATAGAACCTCCACCATATTTCGCAAATGCTATACGGAATTCTGATATATGTAAATGAGTAATAGCATCGCTCCTCCACCACAAAATGGGGTGAACACCCTCATCTTTGTATCCGTTTCTCTATATGTTCAGCTTTAACCATTCACCAGTCCTTGAGTCCGTCGTTCTCACGTAATGTTCTCCGGGTTATCGCTCTTGTAGTGTGCCCTCACATAACACGGCAAGGTATTCTAGTGGCCGGACGGTGTGCGGTACGCTGACCAGAGTAATTTCGTGTAAAACAGCCGGCGTTAATCGCCAGAGCCGAACCAGAACAGAACTGGCCACGTGCAACGTTCACACGGTTACACATACGGCCTCTATCAAGAGTGCACTATGCTGCTGGTAGCAGAAGAGTAGATTATGTTTGCCTATTGTTATTTTAATTATAGAGTCAAATAGTTGTTTTATGAGGATTTGCTAATAGACTAATTAGGAATTCATTTATGGAATATTTACTCTGTTTTTAAACTGGAATATACAGGTGTTTTACAACTAATAATGATAGGTATTTAGATGCATACGAGAGTTTGATAATAAATAAATTAAAAAATAATTTGATGAACGCAGATCTAAGTCATACCAAACTCTAAACTATTTGATTTAATATAAATTTAAATTCTATTTGTTATTGGACGATTTATATTTTAATGATTTAAAATCAATGGACTCCCGTCTCTGGCATGGTTGACATGTTGAGTAATCTTAACTAGTCTGTTTAACTTTTCCTATTTTTGTACTACTGATGATGAGAACTTAGTTCTCGAAATATGTATTTAGTTTATATTACAATTTTAAGGTTAAGTAATAATTTTATTAGTTTTAGTTATTAGAAATTGAGAAAACCCAATTATTTTTTTGGTTTCAGTGTCATCATACCAAGGCGAAATCCTAAAACTCGTGAAGGTGTCTCGTTCCGATATGGGGGCATACATGTGCATCGCTTCGAACAGTGTTCCTCCTACAGTCAGCAAACGTATCACGGTCAGCGTACACTGTAAGTACCATCACCCCCTCTTTCCCGCTCTCCTCGTAAAACAAAACGAGATGTCCCGATGAATATAGTCTCCCTCGCATACGACGGTCGTGAGATCATGGTTATGGCGGGAATGCCTGGAACTCTGAAGGAATGCTAACTAGATGGTGACAGGATACTGGAAGGAGATGTAGGATGTTGCTTCTTAATTAAATTTTTAATGCCTCCAGGGAAACAAAAATTTGTAAGGATGTGTAGCATGTTTAATGGTAAATGCTGGAAAATAATAAAGTATTCATTTCCCAAGAGGGGAGATTTTTTCATTATTTATTTAATTTTCTTTTAGAGAAAATACGAAAATGGGAATTACAAGATTATTTACGGATATCACATATATTTGAATCAAATGAAAATTAGATAAAAATAATTAATTCATCTTCTACAAGGGTTACGCTAGAATTATTGAGAATAAGACATGTGTTTCATATTTTTTAGAATTTTATTTTTTATAATTTGAATAATACAACAGAAAAATTGATTCGAGTTCAGCCAGAGACAACCATCTACAGAGAAATTGGAAGCTCAATGCTTTTGTGTTGTCATAAGTTGGACATCTATCAACGTTTGCAACTAATTAAACCACGGTAACTAGATTTGTAAAATGTTGTTCGTGTGTTCTTTTAAATTTTTATTTTTTTAATATTTAATAGAAAAAGAAGAAAACTCATATTAATATGTACTATGAATATTTATTTAAAATATATAGTGTACAAATTTAAAACTGCAAAAGAAGAATGAGTAGGTATATAAATAATATTAATTTGAATATATGTTGAAAAGAGACGTACTCATTTAGTCGTAAGTTTATGAACGATATTGCCAACTTTTACATATGTTCCTAGTGTGAATTTTTAGTTCATTTTGCGTTTATTTCCTTTTTACCTCCCGCTACCCTTGGTAAGGGAGGTATAGGGATCGTGCTAAAAATCGCATATTGAGATATTGGTAAATGACCACGTTTTAAGGTCCCTACAATCCAATTTTAACATTTTCACGATGATGTATGTGTGTGTGTGGATCCTCTTTACGCTCTAACTCAAATACTATCATTCAGAAAGTTTTGAAACCATGTATTTCTACCTTATTCTAATATAGAAAGAAGCCATTAGATTTTGGCGGCAATAGGATAACCGGAAATGGCAGTTTACTTGAAGCTCAAGATAGTTTTTCTTCAAAAAATACCTTAAAATGTAATTTTTTCTCAATTTTTTATTATAAAAATTAAAGACTATTCCATTTTCTACAATTTTGCTTTAATACTTTTTCTATATATTGTAAGGATAAATTTATAAAGTAATATAAAAATTATATACATAGATAAATGGCGGGAGGTACTGTGTTGGTCACATCAGATTTTTTCTTATATCAACTTTGCTTTTCTTCAGATTTTATTTTTTCTTCAAAAAAGATTGTGCTAAAAATCGCATATCGAGATTTTGGTAATGACCACGTTTTAAGGTCCCTATAATCCAATTTTAACATTTTCACGATGATGTCTGTGGGTGTGTATGTGTGTCTGTGTATGTGTGTATGTGTCTGTGTGTGTGGATCTTCTGAGCACTCTAACTCAAATACTATCATTCAGAAACTTTTGAAACCATGTGGTTCTACTTTATTCTAATATGGAAAGAACCCATTATATATTGGTGTCAATCGGATAACCGGAAATGGCAGTTTACTTGAAGCTCAAAATAGTTTTCTTCAAAACATACATTTAAATGTTATTTTTTCGCAATTTGTTATTATAAAAATTAAAGACTATTCCATTTTCTACAGGTTTGCATTAATACTTTTTCTATATATTTTATGGATAAATTTTTTATAAAGTAAGTACTATAAAAATTATATATCGGAACTTATGCTATAAACACAACTCCATGCTCACACATTTCAACTCAAATGTTCGTAACTGACAGATAAATGTCACTGTCGAAAAAACAATGATTTCAAATTAATAACAGTAACGTTTTAAAAAGAAAATTGTATATAGAAGAACAATAGTTATATGGAAAGGGACTTAATATATATAATTTCAAATTCATAATAATAACGTTTTAAAACAAAAATTGTAAAGAGAACAATAGTTATATGGAAAGGAATTTAATATACCTAATTTGTAGCATTAGTAAATATGCAGGTATGTATTTAAATAAAAAAATATATTATCACAGCATATTACCCATTGGTGGGTGTGCTACTCTACTTTGTAATGATAGTGACATATTTATATCGTGCGGGCGTTTACCAAGCGTCGCCTCATTGCTGGCTTGGAGAGTGTAACGCAGGGGACAATTTTGTGCCATTGTGGCAACAACTAAATTTGCTGAACGCCGCTTCCACGGGGGCATCTCCTTGCTTAACTATAGGCAACAACATGATCAACGAGAAGATGTAAGAAAAGCAACTCGAATGGTAGAGTCTCAGTAACATCTCAGCGGAAGACTAAACTACTGCTGGCCAGACATAATCAGATATAAAATAGAAGAACCTACGTCCCAAAAATACATGCGCTCGTTTGAAATGGCACTTCAAAAACCACGCAGAACAACGTTCTGATAGGAGGAAGACCAAATAGATCGACTACAATTGATATATGTTTAAATAATGTGTAAATAATATGAACATGCTCCAGTAATCAAGAACGAGAAGAAAATACTTTTATATAAAATATTTTGTTTAAATAATGTAATTTGTACATATAATAAAAATAATGAAAATTTTTTTTTTTTATTTAAATATACTGAAAATATAAAAATTAAGTACAGTCAAATTTTTGAAAGATGTCCGATCAAGGGCACCTGTATCACGAACGAATTAACAAATGGGCATACATTTATCTCTTTCTTTTGCGAAGGCTATAAGAGTGTGTGATAAAAATGGATATAACACGCTTGTCTTTCAAAAAATCATATTTTTTCGACTAAGTTAGGACATTCCATTTATAAACGATGCTCGTTGTTGATAATACTTTCGCTGTAACTTAAGTTTATTTATTAATTCAGATACATAGATTCATAGCCGTACGTATAACGTTATATTCTGTCACAGTCACTGACACTGACATTGTGCCAGTATCTTATTTTGAACATATTGGTTTTACATTTGCCTATAAACTTACCATTTGACTTATTTTTGAATTTTGAATGCTTTTCCTGTAATATATATTTTTATAATAATAAAATAACAGTAGTATCTTACGTACCCTCATAAAAACTAATCAAACGACACTACTGAATTTGTCATGATGGGCGGAGCAAAAATCTGAATTCATACAATTCGTAGACAACCTTGATCGGACATCTTTCAAAAATTTTACTGTAATCACTCTATATTAAACAAATGAACGTTGATAGGTTCATATGACAAAAAAATTGACATTTACTTGACATGTATTTGACATATGTCAAAAGTTGTGTACCCAATGTCACCCAGGGGGTAATAGTTCCGTGCTGCTCACTTGTTGCACTTCTCGTTTACGTTAATGTTTTTTGGCAAAAGCTCCTGTCAATGTCATGTGTAATATGCATAATAAAATATCTCAGTACAATGATATATGTGATTTGAATACATGCAAAACTACATAAAATTTTGTAACTAATCTTACTTTAAATTTATTTTTAATTCTTTTTTTTGTACTGTATATGCTCTGTAATTGGAACTGGTTCCTGTCGTTCCTGTAGAACAATAAAGGGTATTATATTATGGGAAAAAGTTTCAAACAAAGTTTATTTTAAATATAAATCTGCATACGCAAGCACTACTTTCTTAATCTGTCTTAATCTCAATAGAAATGAAATTCGCATACATCTAAAAATGTTTTACCTTCGACTAATTTCCATATTCAAAGTTGGTTAACCTATCTTGTTATGTCATAAATCGAAAATATTAAATTTCTTTGTGCTGTTCTTGCTTGTATTTGTCCGTATTATAATAGTGCAATAATTACTTTTCTTTTTTAGTTCAATTATTTCAATTTTGAAAGCTTAAACACAAAAATAGCCAATCTCATCTGTGACAGTCAATGTAAATTAAATGGGAAGAAATCATGTACACAGACCATATATACTCTATCACGTATCCTGGTTATGACGTCATACCAATCACAGCGTGCTGTATTTTAGTTAATTTATTTACTCACTATCTGATGTGGCCAGCACAATACCTTCCGTCAATCCTGTGTATTATGTACAAATTCCATTCATAAAATGTCTTGCAAAAGATTATAAATTTCCAGTAATATTATTTCATGCAAATGGCACTTGACACTATCATTTTCTTCTTCTTTAGCTTTTCCCATTCGTTAGGGGTCGCTATTTTTTATTTTTTTCTTCCATTCATTTCTATTTTGCGGGTCATCCTCATGTCAAAATTTTTCATTCAAAATTTATTTTTTTGGTATTTTATGATTCCTTTTCTCGGCAACTGAATTCCACACCCCTGATAATAAATATACCACATGAAATAAGAAAATCATGAAATTTTGAATAAAAAATTACAACATTTGTCAGTTATGACAGTTAATAGCTGTCATTTTGACACGGGTCCACATATCTGCTTGCCAAAGTCAGCAAAGTCACGTCACTGCACTCGCCCTACACATAATTTTTTTGCAAAAGATCCTATATTTCCAGTTAAATTATTTCATAAACAAACTATTCGCATTGCACTTGACACTAACATCTTCTTCTTCTTTAGTTTTTCCCATTCGTTAGGGGGTCGCTATTTTTTATTTTCTTCTTCCACTAATTTTTGTTTTGTATGTCGTCCTCATTCAGATCCTTTTCTCTCCTTTCATATTATATTTGGTCTTCCTATGTTTCTTCTTCCTTCTGTTATAAGCTATTCATTCTTCCAATATACTCATCTCTCCTCATGACATGTTCAAACCAATGGAATCGTCTCTTTTATATCTTTCTAGAAACGCCTAAAACTAGAGTTATTTCCCTTATTCTTTCATCATTTACTTTTGATTGATATTGACATCTGTCAATTTGAATTACCTGAATATATTAGCAGTCTCCATGGTTAAGTTAGCACAGCTGGCTGATTTATGAAATTTTATAATTTCTATAATCTTTATAATTCTATAACTCCATATCTGTTGAATATGAAATATAAAATGAATCAAATCGAATGGAGAATAATATATTCTTTAAGTTATAATAAAATTTAACTGAGTTTTTCAAGATAAACTGTTAAAATCTTGAAATGAAGATACTTCCGGTTAACCAATTATAACCAAAATCTAATCAAGTTTGCATATGGTTGTAAGGAAGAGGAATATGCAAGAATTGCAATTTTTGGAATTCTAGTATTGGAGATATCGATGACGACCCGGCGATCACATACACACACACATACACACACGCACACACTAACACACATACACACACACATACAGACATCATCGTAAAAATAGTAAAATCGTATTGTAAAGACATTAAAACGTGCTTATTCAATGAAAACTCACCACCGAATTTTTTGACCAAAGACAATACCTTCCTTACCTAGAGGTGACGGAAGGTAAAAGGAAATTAAAATTTAAGAAATGACCCTATTGTAGCCCAAGAAGAAGCTTGGTTACTAAAAATTAAATCTAAACTTTCTTTGGACACATAAGCACTTAAACCACTGCATACCTGATTTTCTTATACTCAATAATTCTAGTTTGACCCACGAACAAAATATTATAAATAGGTCACACTATAATCATTTGTATTTTGTCTAATTCTTTTTTGATAGTTCACCCTGTGATTCAAGTCCCCAACCAGTTGGTGGGTGCACCACTTAGCACAGATGTTGTTCTGGAATGCCACGTGGAGGCTTCTCCAAAGAGCATCAACTACTGGGTACGAGATACTGGAGAGATGGTCATATCCAGCGAAAAATACGACGTTCAGGTAGAAGTACAATCACATATAAAAACAAAACATGTCACACAAGTTGTCAGAAAAAAATTCAATTTATGATACTGTGGTTTAAGGAAAGTATATTGAACCTGATTTTTACTACTACAATTAACATAGCTTAAACTTCAACATTCATATTTAATATAGAGCTAGTGTCTTCTTCGATATGACGAAGTTTAGTTTTGACTTGCCCGATGAGTCTTTGGCAAGATTCAAAGCTCATTTCAGGCACCTTTTGACAAATCCGTCTCCTTAAATGTTTTCATTTTGCGGCTCCTACACATAGTTATACATATTTCTTATAAATAACACCCAAAAAAAGTTCAATATAAAATTGAATGAAAGATAATGATATTTTTGGAATTCAATCAACTTTGTTTCATTCCCGACTAGTTTCGACACCACATGTGTCCGCCATTTACAGAATAATTTTTTTCAATAATATACAGATGTTCATTTTATTTTGTCCACTATTGCTATCTTGAGAACTATAAAAGCTACGAGGTCGGTTAAATTAGCAAACAATTTCTATTTTACAAGACTATTTTAATGAGCATAATGTTTTTTCAACCAGTGGTTCACAAGCTTTGGATACTAACTATGTTTTTTAAAAATACAAGAATTGTCAAAAATGAACAATATTTTAAGACACAAGTAATTACACTTGTACAAAAGTGATGTAAAAAAATAATATGAAAATTGTAAAAAAGGAAATACTGAAGTGTCAACACCCTTAACGGCGTTAACATTTTTAAATAAGTATATTTCACTGTACAGGTCAAAACTTTACTTAGTACTAGCCGTTAGTGTGTTAACACTTGAATATTTCTTTTTTTAATCACCTCTTCTTCTGGATGTAAATTTGAGGAATTTGAAAAAGTTATAATTTTTGGAATCGTGGTTTTTAAGTTATGCGATCCGAAACTTTCGTCCCACACACAAACACACACACACACACGCACACACACACACACACACACACACACACACACACACACACACACACACATACATACATACAGACATCATTGTAAAAATTGTAAAATCGTATTATATGGATCCTAAAACGTGCTTATTCACTAAAAACTCATTATTGAATTTTTTGACCGAAGACAATACTTTCCTTACCTAAATGTGACGGAAGGTAAAAAAAATATTGACAAAACTCGCAGTAATTGTCGAGAATATCGATATGTAAGTCTTGTCTCGTCTTGTGGGTTAAAAAAGCTTTCATTTCTATGGGAGACGAGACAAGACGAGATTATTGTAGTAATAAGCAAGTTCAATTTTCTTTCGTTAAACCACAGTAACGTCCATTCTTTTTTTTCCCAAATATTTAAATGGCGCCTCTATTATCAGCGTTCTTTTATAATAAAAGTGATTTTATGGGGCGCGCCTGTATATTATTGTCTTGTGATGATTATGTTTCATAAACGCAATGGCCGCTAGTTTGAACAGTGATTAAGGGTGATTAGCGAGGATTTGATTAGCATTGTTTTATCTCTGTCAATTATTTATAGATTATTTTAGAGAAAAATACGTCAAATAAAAAATGCGTGCAATTAATTTTTCTATAACTTTTATTTGAAGTATTTTTTCTAAAATAATCTATAAACGATTGACAGAGATAAAACAATGCTAGTCAAATGCTCGCTAATCATCCTTAATCACATGTTCATATTAGCGGCCAATGTTATTAAAAAAAATGCGCTCGTAAATGCAGGCCATAAACTTTCAATAATTATGTATTTACTTATAACAATGTTATGTTTTGATCATTTCGAGTTCAAAAATTATTTGTGGTCTATAATGTTACATCATATTAAACAATTTTTTATTGCTTTTCTCCTCAGATGATGAGCAAATCAATGTTCGAAGTCAGAATGACACTAGTAATCCGCAAACTGCAACCTGAAGACTTAGGTTCCTATCGATGTATCGCCAAAAACTCCCTGGGAGAAGTAGAGAGCAATATTCGATTATATGGTAAGTTTTATTATTCCCTAAATGTTTTCTTATACAATTTAAACACTGCTGCGTTTACCTTTTTTGTTTTTCGATCATTCGTTTGTTAGAATATGTCCGTATAGGGAGAATCATAGTCGAGTACGCCCATTTCGAAACATTAGGGAGGAGGGTACGTGTGTGTTCGGCGTAGAGGAGAAAAGTTTTGTTACATGGGGGAATATTTTACGGTAATTGTATTCAGCAGTAATTAATTTCATTAAATCCATGCAAGTTGCAAATTATACTCGTGGACTCGTGGAGTTGATTAATAGAGTACCCGGAAAACTATAATATAAAATAACAACGCTTTGGCAATATAAAAAAAACATAGTTGATTAAATTAAATGCAAAATAATCGAGGGAATTATTTTTAGATTTAAAGTTTTTTTTACTAAATTATAATACAAAGGTCACATTAGAATTACTGGAAATAAGACACGTAGTTTATTTTTTTTAGAATTTTATTTTAAATAGTTCTCTTCAACTATACATACAACCATTCTTCCCTCCCACATTCTCGGAGACTTAAAAACTATTAAAAATGTTAAATGGGGTATTTTATCAATTTTTTCCTGATAGTATACAGGTGTCTCATTTAAATGTATCACCGCGAATGATTCGAGAAATATACATCGGGTTAAAAAATGTCCCGAAGCAAAAGTTTGATGTTTCGAAGAGGGAAATCCGATTCTGACCCTTTTCTCGAAATTCTCGACAATTTCACTGAGACTGTATTTAGCCAAGGTCACTATTTAATGCGACTTTGGGCCCGATTCTCCTTATCACCGAAGTGATATCCAGTGAAAATTATCACCAAATATCACATTATCACTTGGAGCTATTCTCAAAAATAAATTTATGATATATGGTGATATATATCACTCACTTGTGTCCCCTGGTATTTCGATGGTGGGATAGGTGATATTTTGTGATATCACATTTCGATAGTAAGCTTTCATTGCTTTCAAATTTAAAAATGGACGAATACCTTGAACACGTTGAAAATGAAGTGCATAGGCATATTCGGCCAAGGTTAATGCGTTTAACTTCAATGAAAAACGTTTTATAAAATTATTTAGAGTGAATCACGAATTGGCAACATTATTAATTGAAAGAATGAGGGAACATACATGTCCTCCTGGTAAAAGAATGGGCGTTAGACGTTGGAACAAAGGTATTATTAAGTGTAATATTGTTTATATGTCGATCACGGGCGTAGCTATAGGTTTCTAATAGTGGGGGTTCTGGCAAAAACGTGTTCCCACCGGCATTGCGACCCAGTTTAGTTTCCATTTTAAGAAGCTACATAATATTTAATATTATTGTGACGTGTGCCCCGGAGAGAAAAGTATACGTGCGCCGCTGAAAGAATGTACCAGAACGATGACGTAATCCCGGAATTTCCCAGATCTTGAAATCCCCGCGACGCGCCGGCCAGAGATTAACTACGCCGTGACCCAATTCTTTTGTATACAGGCCATTGTCGCTTCAGAGGAGTCTAGAATGATATAAGCTGTATAAATACCGGCTGAAAGAAAGCGGAGAGACAGTCTGATATATATATATATATATATATATATATATATATATATATATATATATATATATATATATATATATATATAAGCAACGAGCAATGAACTTGGTGATATAAATATACAGTTTACCAGTTGTTAACATAAATAAATGTAGTTATATAAATAAGTGTAGTGATATAAATATTGTATAGATAAATAGTCGTAGTGTTTAAGATAGTGTTAATATTTATCTACGTTTTACACTTCACCCATATAAATAAAACGTTACATTATTATATCTTTATTAAGAAAAAGGAAATAAATATTAAAAGATGACAAAAATGATCTGTGTACATTTTATTTTTAAAGAATTATATTTAACCTCTTACGTTTAACTTGATATCAAACGTGAAAAAATATAATTGGAGGGGAGGATTGAACCCCCTAAACCCCCCACATGTACGTCGCCATGATTTCGATGCTCATTGCTCTTAGGTTTTTTGCAACTGGTGGTTTTCAAACGGCCGTCGGAAACGACAAATTTAGCAGGTCATAATAGCAAATTATTTGCTGGCACCATATCTAATGGTCTCCAAATATCGGAATGCCCATAAATTACAGAGTTACCCACAAATGGAGGGATGTGTTCTTCCACATTAGTCAATGAGGTTTCTATATGTGGCCCACCTCAGTTTATCCTTGCTGTCTAGCATTTTTTGATAATTTCTCTTTTACATTTCTTTTCATATCCTGTCAGTACTTTAATAAAATGTGTAAATAAATAATGTAAATTACATAAATTATTGTATTATTTTAAACGGACATACTTGTAATATAAACTTTATAGGCACTTACTTTCCTCCACTCTTTACTCGTTTTATTGGAACCCCCATAAGCATTTAATTTTTTTAGAATTTCCAATGAATTTCCGTTTGATTTTAAATCGGTAAACGTACCACTATTTAAATTGGTATTTTCCTGGATAATTTCAAGAAATTTGCGTTTTTCTTCATTTGAAACGTAAGCTATCCGTTTCGATAATATTTCGCTTCGTCAATAATATTTAAATATTTTATTTTTTTTTAACATTAAACTTTAAATTTTGTAATATTGACAGCTAATGTTGCCAACGTACTGAATATATATCACATTTTCATACGTAATATAACAAGTGATATGATTATCATCGATGATATTCTCGAGTGAAACCGAGCTGCAGATTTCATGAGCAATATCTTCGATTATTAATCATATCACGAGCTTATATTTTAATGAGAGAATATAATGAATTTTTGTAACACATTATGTTACCCTAACTTTTGATATACATATTCATAATGTATTAAAACATGGTACTTACGAGTTTTATTTAACATATCGGAGTTTGAATTATTGTTATTACTTATTTTATAATCAAAATTAACTGTCAATGTCGTAAATAAAGAAAACAAATCCCTTAGTAACGACTATAAATACCTTATTTATAGTCGTTACTAAGAAATTATAATCTTGATAATTTCTTTGTTTTTTATCATCGCTGTGATAAACATGTAACTAGGGAGATTCTGAATGTTGATCGGCGGAAAACATATCACGTGACTAATGAATTATATTCTGTCATTTATATCATATCACCTTGTACTTGAGAATAGCATTTAATATTGACAATTGATATGATATAAAATTATCACCATTGTGATATGATATGAAGTGATAAATTGAGAATCGGGCTCTTTGTGTACTAAACAAAAAAATCCGTGGCTTGCTTGTTTTCTGGGTGCTTAATTTTTGACAATCTCTCCGAATTTGCAATAAAAAATTGGGATTCCCATTTAAGATTACAAAGTTGCCTCCCTACTTCGCCCCCTGGGGGTCGGAGGGGTGATAGGATTTTGACGGAATCATCTTCCCCCCTTCAAACTATCAAACTTTTGTTTCGGGACATTTTTTGATCTAATGCATATTTCTCTAGTTATTCCTGGTGGAACATTTAAATGGGATATCCGGTATAAAATTCTAGAAATATTGGTAAAACGCGATGTTAAAATTCGAATTAAACTTTATTTCACGTAAGAAAATAGTAGATGGCGCTTGAGAGCCTACCGTTTTTACATGCATAATTTAAATTTGTAAAACCAAACTTAGGTCAATAATAAATATTTTATCTGCAAAAATGTACAAGATATGAATATTAAAAATTATAACAAAACATGGTTAAACATCACAATTCTGTAGATTTTGTTTGATAACTGACAGGTGATATTCTTTTCGAATTTGTATCCCTATCTAAACCAATGCTCTTTTCTTACGTGAAATCAAGTATAGTAAGCGAGATATGAATTTTTAAATATCTGAAATTATTTATGATATCATACTCCCGAGATGGTCATGCTTCTCAAACGGTTAATTTATTTTTGGTGTTTCTGCATTGTCTGCATTAATCAAATATTTCATTTATTTTTATTAAATCTTTTTTCCTTATCAAATTAATTAATAACGAATACAGAAATAAATAAAAATGTTTAAAATAAATAAAATGTTTAAATTAAATTTTATTTCAATCTATTTCATGAAACATTTTGACAATGTCATTAAGTTGACAGTAGTGTTATAATTTAAATTCAAACAAAAACAGCGAATAGTAGGGTTAGGTCTAGCCTGAATTTATCCGAAATTTTTCGATAATAATCGATTCGGACCTATGACGTTGCATTTTTTTACAACGAAGTAATATTGCAACATTTTAATTTTACTAAACTTCTTAGTAAAGTATGCTATCTTATAATTACTAAAGTTTACTATTTCTTTGCAATGATTGCTCTTGGCAAAAACAACCATAACCCAAATATGGGGCACTTGTACGTGACGTTTAAATATGGCGGCCAACAGCTGATTGTGGACTAGCAAACCTTCAGTTTACATTGCGTCTTATGGAGAAATGTCGTCCCCTAAACTTTTATTGTTTTTATAGTACTTATTGTTTTCTTATGGAAAAGCGATTAAAGTGTGAAAAGGTGAATGTATGAGCGGTGTTTTCCCTGAAAAGTATTTGAGGATATTAAATTAAAACTAGCCTAAACGTAGATATTTATTCTTTAATTACCTACATATGAAGCAATTTAAATATAATCGGATAGGAATATATTGTACTAATATTTACATACATGTAATTTTATTTAACAATTTGTATAAAAAAACATGAGAAATTATTTTTTAAATAAAAACATAAAATTCAAATGATTTTTTTTAGTATGCCACTTTTCTGTGCCGTTGTTGGTTGTTCCAACAGAAAAATATATAATTAGATAATTATTGATTTCATATTATTTTTTGAGAAGAAAATATAATTCTCGTGTTAATGTATAAGGATCCACATTATTTATCCATTTAAATTTATCATCTGATTAATGTACTTCCAACGATAAATTATTTGCGTATGAACTTAATAATCTCATCTGTAATAAAAATACCAACATAAATACATATAACGTTATAGATATTTCAGATTTAATTTTCTTTCTAAATAAAAAAAAATCTGATGTGGCCAGCACAATACCTTCCGTGAAGTCTAAGAATTTTGTACAAATTCCACACAGATTTTTTTGCAAACTATTGTATGGGCGTTTTTCTTTTTAGGGGAGAAATGAACTGATCTTACCTCGTACTGAACTGAACTGAACTACTCCTAAAAAGAACATTACGTTTCTTAAAATAAGAAGTAGAAAATAAAAACATATATAGCATTATAATAATCTGCTGAATTGCCTTATGGCTATAATCTGTTGTACGAGTATTACCTTATGTGATTTGTTTTTGCCATTTGCCTATTATGTAAATTTTATTTGACACTGACATCTGTCAATTAGTAACATTTAAATATTCTAACTGTTTCCACGGTGCAGTTTTAGCAGCATTAGGTTGCAAGTTATTTTTTTATAATTCTTTATCTCTAAATTCATTAAATATGAAGAAAAAATATAATTAAATCGAATAGAGAATAACATAATCTTTCATTTATAATAACATAAAAGGTCAAAAAATGATATTTAACAGCGTTTTTTTCAAGAAAAACTGTTAAAATCTTTAAATTATGGTACTTCCGGTTAACCAATCATAACCAAAATTTAATCAACTCTTCATGTGGACGTACGAAAGAGGAATATCAAAAAATTATAACTTTTGGAATTGAAGCATTGGAGTTATCAAAGGAGAAACTTTTGTCACACACACCTATAATAGGTTACATAAGGTAAAAACCTATAGTTCAATTTATATTTATGTATTACACACAAAAAATACTTATACAAACTCAAATGCTACCTGATGCTAAAATCTACTTATTTCAACTTAATATTGTTTTACTAGTAAATAATTCATACACTTGTCTTTAATTATGGTAGCATGTATAAATTTACGAAAAACTGAATTTCTTGCACAGACAACACATTCACTGCATAAGACTGAAGCTTGGTTGTCCAGAATCAGCTGTTCACCTGCTATGTTGTCACGTAGGTGCAAGTGCTCTATTGTACATATGAGTTACAGCGACATTGTGTACTTTAACTTTAAAGGATGCCAAACAGTTTGGTAGAACAGTTTCTTGAAAAAGGGAATGCATATAAATTCCTAAATGCACACATAACACTGCATATTTCTTGGCATATTCATTTTTATATCGTACAAATATGTCCTTTGAAGTTATATTGCCCTGTATATTTCTCGCCTTGTACATTTGTCATTGTGTACAAATCTATACCATGAAGCTGCTGCGCTTCAAAGAATTCAAACTTGGCGCGTTCACTGCATCTCGAATTACGCTTCAAAATCAAAACGTATTTTAATTTAAACATGTGTAATTTGAATTGTTTTAGGATAGGTTTACTTTTATATTTTTTTATTAAAATGAATAATAGTATATTATGTTATTAGCAGTAGAAAGCAGTCTTTTTGTGTTGAACCAAGCTATTGCGGCCGAGGCGCTAGCCGAGGCCAGGCAATATCTACCGAAGTTGGCTGTGTACACAACAAAACACAAACGATCAAACAATACAATTGTCAAATAACAATTTTCAATATGGTTTGTGTTGCTGTGACGACTACTGCCGCCAGCGGTGAACTAAGAAGCTATCATTTTTTTACTAGTACAATAATGAACAACATCGTTGTACTAGTAAGAAAATGAATATCTTCTATAGTGCGTGTACAGTAGCATAATATGTATATTATAATACGCTTGAAGAAAAAATACATTTTATTTTCGAAGTGTACTTCAATATGAGATAAGGTTCAAGTTCGAAATCACTGATGTGCAACAACTTCATAGTGGTCGTAGTTGTTGGCCATTCTGAACTCTCATCATTAACCCAACTGTTTCTACCACGTTTAAATTCAGCTGTCCATCTTTTCACGGTGCAAATAATGGAGCAGAGTTCCCGCAAACAGTGTCCACGTGGGTTTAATTTGCGCAGACGTATTACCTTTTAAATACAAAAATTTAACGACGACATGATTTTTTATTTTTTCTATATAAAAACACTGAATTCGACTGACATAAATGACTCTAAAACAATAACTAAGAGTTCAAAATAGGTGAAATTATTATTATTCTCTTCTTTGTAGAGATTCCTGGCCCAACTCGTTTATCGCTCCCATCCCGCGATGACGAAGACGACTACTCGGACCAATTCGGTTCCGCGGAAGAATCCACCGACTACGAGCCCATTTCATCTGGTCCAGCCATCCCTGCTGGAGGTCACGCTCACCCCCCACCACCCCCCGTGGAGGTGGCACCACCTACTCCGGCCCGAGGGTCGCACATGAGCTACGTGGAGAACCACGTTCCCGTAGATTTTCCTACGAAGAGACCGGAGACCAGGGACTCTGTGGCCTCTGCTAGAGGTCATAGGGTGAGGCCTGCTTGGTGGGTGGTGGTGGTGTTGATGGTGTAACATTGGAGGGATGATGTGAAGTGACAATAAGTATGAATGGGTGAGTGGGGGTAGATGAGGAAGAAAATTTTGGGGAGAAAAACAATAGAAATATTTTATTTAATATTTCATACAAATACCACTGTTTAAAAGCTTCAAAAGATCTCTACCTTAGCTTCAAATACCCGTGAAGTATTACTTTCAAAAATATAAAATGAATGCAGCAACTTTTACGAGCAAATTAATGCATCCACCAATGGGATCAACGCCGTTATGGGATGTAGTTTTTTTTTTATAAATTAATATCGATTGATAAATGATTGATTATTTTATAAATTAAACCTATGGACAATCAATATTATTGCATTTCAATCTTGTGATATTAGGTTGTTTAAACGACTCGTCAAAATGAAGACATTTCAGTTGCGTATTTATAATAATATCGAATAGGCGTACGTTTGAGTTTTTTTTTGTATAAATACGTAGGTCACTACAAAAGTGAGATATAAATTTATTTATTGTATTTTTTCAAAATATTTTCCATCATGTAAAATACATTTCTCTATACGTCGAAACCTGTTATATTAAAAATTTCTTCCCATTTTGCTTCAGACCTACCGATACATGCTTGGTCCCATGTTGCAATTAGCTCTCAAGCATTATTAAATCGTCGCCCTTTCAACTGGTCCTTGATGTAAGAGAACAGTGAAAAATCACAGGGGGGCAAGATCAGGGCTGTAGGGATGATGTACCAAAACCTGCAGCCCTGAGTTACGAAAAATTCTTGAGTAAAGGCTGCATGCTGTGCCGGAGCATTGTCGAGGTGAAAACGCCATGTGTCGAGGGGGGAGTTTGATGAAAGGTTCTTAAGGACCTTAATTAATATAAGCTAGCAAGACTCGGTGTACCACTTAGCTTAGCTGGTCTTTTGTTCTTCTAAGATGATTCGAGTAATAATTTCCCGTCTTCCGAAAAATACAACAAGCATGATCTTTTTGCCGATTTCGTTTTCTTAACTGTCGTTGACGTGGGCTCATTTTCAAAGACCCAAACTTTATTTTTAGATTTCGACCGTACGTCATAATAATATAGTGAAGTTTCATCTCCCGTTACAATTGAATTTACATGTGGCGAAGTTCGGGATTTGAAAGTTTTGAACATATATTGACACTTTCTTCAATTTGTTGGTAGGAGGCGCGACAGTTTTCATATACATATTAATTTTTTCACAGCGGCAGTGTTTTCAGAAGTAACAGCTTCTGACGGTCGTTCAGCACGTGAGTCGTCCTCTAAATTAAACAATCCCCTTTGAAATTGTTTATACCAGCGAAAGACAGTGCTACGACTTGGACAATTGTCCTCAACATGATTTTCATTTCATTTATACAATCTTCCGCACTTAAACGTTGTTTAAAATTATACCAGATAATGGTCACGACGTAGTAATTCTAACATTTTTGCTTATATTACTGCGAACTGTACAATAATTACAGAACCTTATAAAACCATTTGACGTTTATTTCAAACAATTGAAATACCCTTTCCAGGCATAGTAACAATTTCTCGATTGAACGCTTTTTAACTGAGTATCTTAAAACTTTTGTAGTGACCTACGTAATAGGAATATGTTTTTATAATAAATAATAATTATATATATCAGACTTTGTTAATACTGTAGTCTTGTCTTCCAACTTCAGGTAAGTTTTCTGTTAATATATTTATTACCTATTATACGATATTTGATTACCTATTATACGATATATCGAATCAATAGATAATTATTATTAATTGTTCCAAAAATATGTAGTAGACAAAGTTTTATATTAAATAATCATATGTTTGGTTCAATTGTGCAATAGCCATATGGTTGTGATCAGTCCTTGATTCATGGAGTATGACGAATCAGTTGATTATTGATTTTGATTAGTAGATTAGCTTGATTTTTAATGGCGAATTGGATTGATTCAGAATTAGTGTTGATCTGTGGATTATGATTAAGGAATGGTGAATTCGGCTTATTATTATAAAACAATATCAAAAATATAACTCGGAGTAGGCTATGAACAGAGGTACGTATGTCTGACCGTGGTCATTATTCAATTCAAAAGTGAAGTTGTCAAAATTGATCTTGAATTGTAATTTTAAGGAGAAAAGATAATAAAGAAGGATACAGTATATTGCCAATCGTCGTTTTCTAATTTGTTTCCATTACCAAAATAAGATTCAATAATAAAAGCTATGATTTCTTTAGATAACCTTTTTGACAATACGTCGTGTTAAATTGACATTTGATTAAATATTTTTAACTAAAACTAATACCATTACCCCTTAACTTTAAAATTATAAAACAAGCCATATACATATTTTGAGAACTAAGTACTCATCAGTAGTAGAAATTTAAGCATTACTCAACATGTAAACAATGCCAGAGGTCCTAACAACTCTGAAAAAATAATGGTGAGAACTGAATTTTTTTAGGAATGGGAGTCACAGGTGAATGACTACCAATTATAAACTAAGATTATAGCGTCTAATGATATTTAAGATTTAAAACGTCCTATAAGAAATAGGATTTAAGTTTATATTAAATCAAATAGTTCTTTGTTAGTATCTATTTTATCTTTCGGATTACCCAATAAAGATTTAATGGTTTATTTGATTTGTAAGTTACGGTTAAATTTTGATTTTGAAAAAAAATGTTTCAATTTTTAGAAGCGGTATCGTACGGTCGTGTTATGTATTTATTATTATTATTTTTATTATTAGATGGTGTTAATGTTGTAAAATTAGAAACGGATTGGTGATTTTCAAATTTATGAACTAATTTATCAATAGTTTTAACCGGGATACCGTTATACTTAGCTATTTATTTAATATAGTTTAGTTTAATATTAAATCGTTTTTTGTTTAAAGGAAACTTTGTTAATCTGTTTATTAAAAAATGTTGCCAGAAATGATTAGAGTCTGCAGTTATAAATCTGTTAGGGTTAGTAAGATTTTCTGTAAATATTAAACTCTAGTTTATTTTCGTTTCGAATAACCAGTACGTCCAGAAACGGTAATTGTTTATTGGTTTCTTTTTCGATAGTAAATTTAATTGATGGTAAAACTGAATTTAAACTTTCTATAAACATTTTCAAATCGCAATTTTTGGTATTAACTATGGCAAAAATATCATGTACATATCTGATCCAAACTCTAGGACAATATTTGTTGTTTTTCTTAAATTCAATTTCGAAATTACTCATAAATAAATTAGCCAAAAATGGTGATAAACTATTTTCCATAACTGTATCTTCATTTTGATAGCAAAATTTATTATTTACTTAAAATTTTCAAGTAAATATCATTGGACGCTATAATCTTAGTTATAATTGGTATTCATTCATCTGTGACTCCCATCCCTATATAATCCCTGTTCTCTACCTTGGTTTTTCACAGTTGCTTGGACCTCTGGCATGGTTTACAGGTTGAATAATCTTAGCTACTCTGCTTAAATTTGTACTACTGATGATGAGAAATTAGTTCTCGAAATACGTATAGGTATAACTTGTTTTATAATTTTAAGGTTAAGGGGTAATTGTATTATTAGTTTTAGTTATAATTTAACCTTAGACTTCTATTATTATTAATCATAATTATTTTTAAATTGACATACGTTTATTTGTTCATAGTCTGCTCCGAGTTAGGTTTTTTTAACAAACTGTATTATATATTTGTTATGTCAAAGTGACAATTATATTGGACTTTATTTAGGGATAAAATTTTGAGAATATTTTTTTCTCAAAACTTTTATTGCATACGTTAAATATGTTAAAATTTATGTCGCCCAATTAGCCATTGCTCAGTTGTTAATCACACATTTCATCATCGTCAAATTGTCACGTATCATTTCAAAATGTACCTGGTCACATAGCGAAAGGTCCAACTGGAATTTTTTAACTTTTGAGTACAATTTAATTTCCTCAATATAATACCTAAATTAAACATGGGGCTAACACATTTTTTTTATTTCCATATGCTGAAAAAACTAAAATATTTCATCTATAAAGATCAGTCTGAGAATAGAGATATTACTCGCAAATACCAGTGGCTTAATGCAAACACAACTTATGTCATTATTTTGTGATTTGATAATGCGTGATTTAAAATCAATAAAAAAAATTCAGTGTTAATAATAGGTACGTGAAGCTAGCACAATCATTCAGGCACAATCACGGAATCAAAGAGAAAATTTGGTAGTCATTAGTTACTAATTAAATACCCACAAACCAAATTTAAATCTAACCGTTACACTGGTGATCCACCGGAAGCTAATCATTCCGCCTCGCTCCGTATTGGCTCCCATTGATGCTTAATATAATATCCGTAACTTTTGAGGGACGGCAAAAACTACATTAATCGTGGTTTTAACTAGGATGAAGCAGGGGCTGGAATTTAATGTTGGACAGAAATTAGTTCGGTTGGACCCTGTACAATACATTTGGTTTTGGGTAATTAATGAGTACAAAATTTTCTGATTAAATTTATGTGTTTGTGCCGGAATGGTTGTGCCACCTTCCCGTACCTGTTAATAATACCGAGAGTAACTTTCTATGAAACTTAACAGCCTGCACTATTAATGTTGTTTACAAAACGTTAATTCAGTGACTAAAGCTGTCTATAACACTAAAACTTATGAAGATTTTACTGATGTCTATTGCATTAATAACCAGTTGCACTAACAAAGCTTAAATTATAAGCGACCCCTAAACAAAAGCAGGCAGATAGAAATTTTGACAGCAATGTATAATAATTCAATTGACATTTCATGTTGATGCTATATTATTAATATCAGAAACGCTTAAAAAGTTACGTTGGTGCAATCGGGCGTAAATATTTTTGTTTTATGTCATTGGTTCAATGGATGCCGAAAACTATTATTGGTTCCTTCAGAGTTAGACTTTGGTTGTTCTTGCATTAAACCACAAATATATGTATAAAATATATGTCCATACAAATGTGTATGAAGAAACCAAATGTATATGTAAGTTGTTTCCCAAAATTTTCGATCCCATCTACTCTATATTTTTATCTAAACCCTTCTTTTGCTTGAGATTGTTATATATCTAGAGATTTTTATTTATGAGGCAAATTGTTTTGTAAATACTTGTATATAAGTAAAGAACCCTATGTATAATATGGTTGGGAATATATTCAACGAATTATTATATTGTAAAGTAGATCACATACGGATACGACATACAACTGTTCTCAGAAAACAACTCTATTTTTACATTTATAATGAACATATTTCAAATTCAAACACAAACAAAAATTATCAAGTTTTCATTTCCCACGATGACGCATAACAGAAAGATTGAATTCGTTAAACTCTGACATTTTTAGGTTTGCAGACATAATTAAAAAGAGACTTTATATAAAGGAATGTCGCCCATATACGAGTAGTAGAATAATGTGTTAACTGTTTAGTTTTCTTTATAGCTATACAGTACATGCCAAAAACAGATATGTTACTTTTCTGTTAATGTATAAAAGTAAAGTACATACGAGCCCAAACCCATAATATTTCGGCCTGTTTAAATTTTCAACAAATAAATTATAAAACCTATGCAAATGATGAGAAATTTCTACAAATTTCCTTCAAGTACTAAAAATATAGATTTTAAACTTACAAAAACTAAATATGTTATTCAAATATTCCGCCATTTAATATTGGGTTACATCGACTTTATTACTAATACCAGATTTAATTCTATCAAGCATTGTATTCCTAATCCCAACAATTTTTCTGTATTGTCCCATAAGTCTTGCAAGGTAGGTTTAACTGGATTTTTACGAAGTTGTTTTTTATTGTGACAAAAGTAATAGGTTTCAGCAGAAGCTACGTGTGGACTAGAAAATGACCCTTAAAATGCAGCTCGAAGTATTATCACCCGTCATTTGGCCCAGTTTTTTTTAAAGTTTAATCGGCTGAAATATATTTTTTTTGCTCGTACGAACTCAACCCCAAATGTATTCATATACTCTGAAAAAAATATATTAACAGCAAGAAAAAATAAATTTTTATGTTACTATATTTGGCCAATTTTTTATTTTATGTATTAATAAAGTGTACTGGATTTATATATAATGTTATTACCTAAATGTATCATTTTAACATTAATCTACGGGCAAATATATGACAACAAACAAGTGCTAACTTTTTTAGTTCCACAGTAAATAATACAATATTTATTTTTATATTATTTATAAAACTGAAGGTAAATGAAACTGACAATATTTTTAATTAATTACTGTATTAAATTTTATTTTTTTAGTAAAATTATTTGCAAAGTGATATTCATTTATTAAAGCCACTTACAAT
Organism: Harpalus rufipes; assembly: GCA_951394225.1. Lineage (NCBI taxonomy): Eukaryota > Metazoa > Arthropoda > Insecta > Coleoptera > Carabidae > Harpalus > Harpalus rufipes. Next base: position 32,015,550 of record OX596274.1, on the reverse strand, counting down.
TATATTAAAAACAAGAATAAATAAACTTCTGGATGCTATAATTATTACTTCAATTCAACAAATTTTTATATGGTGTATTAATATAGCATATACGAGTAGTACTTGAATACGTTGCTTACAATAAAATTTCTTAGATTGAATAATAATTTATTTATAAATAAACCATTGTCTGCTCGTGACAAATGTTTTCGTCTTCAATAATTCGCTTATAATTTTTATTAAAGTAATAAAATTCAAGATGGCATTTAATTGAGTATATTGTCTGTTACCTTTACCCTCAGTTTTATAGATAATACTAACATAAATATTGTATATTTTACTGTTGGAACGAACAATTTTGGGACTTGTCTTTTGTTATATATTTGCCCGTAGATTATTGTTTAAATGAGAAATTTAGTTAATAACAGTGGCTGGTAACACGAGCGTGGCTCTAACAGCGGTATTAACTAAAACGATGTCAACGACTTGGCACACTTCAGGGTTATCAACAAATCAGTGATACCAATATACATTATACTCTAGTACACTTTATTAATACATAAAATAAAAAATTCCCCAAATATAGTCTTAACTATTGTAATATAAAAAAATTATTTCTTCTTGCTATTAATATATTTCTTTCAGAGGATACGAATACATTTGGGGATGGGCTCGTATGTTAATCTCATTTTTTTAAAGTATATAATATAACATTCGTGGTCAATAATTGGAAATTATAAGTAATTTAATAAAATGATTATTAAAAACTACGTACCTATATATTAGTTAAATTTTTTATTACCATTAGTACGATAATGCTGTCTATGCAGGCCCGGTTTGGGCTGTATTTTTGGCCTAAGCTGAAATTATAATCGCCCCTAAAAGGAAGTGAGTCAGTAGTGGCTTGTGCACTAAAACTTTGGTAAGGCAAGAGGAAGGGGACATAAGTCATTTGAAGGTATCCAGATTCATTCAAGGTCAAATGCCTTATAATTGAAAGTTACATTTTTTCAATGGATGTGAAGCTGCATGATCGTAGAGCCAAAATGGCTTTAAAAGAAATTAACTTTAACAGAATAAACAATAGTTCCGAAAAGTATCATCAGTTGTCAGGTTCTTAATAACAATCATTTGTAAAGCCGCGAGCGACTCTAGCGGGAGCGGCCTTGGAATTCTTGAAAAATGTTTTGACTTTTTTGATATTGAGCTGCTAAAAGTTATTATTTTCAATTTCATGCCTGAAAATTGTGAACTAATAACTTTTTAGTAGTTCAAAATTAAAATAGTTCAAAATATTGTTCTTGTCAAAGTGACAAGTGCACACAAATCAGCCGATTCCAAGCATGTCAAGGTCGCTTGAATCACGTGTCTGCTCGCGGCCTATACTGTTAATCTACTATCATGGCAATATAAAATAAATCACCATTTCTCATTGCTGCGCATGTCGGAATGCCTTATTTTCAATTATTGAGTATCATACCGAAAATTTTCATCGGCCTTCGTGGCTCCGGCCAACCGAGCTTAGCTCGGTAGCTCGCCAGCCCAATCCGGGCCTGTGTCTATGTCATTCAACATATCTTTTATTTCCATAGAAACGCACGTGATTTGTATCTGGCGTGGCATTATAAACTGAAACAAGAATTGTGTGGTTTACTTTTGATGTTAAGCGTATTAAAAACTCAAATATTTTAAGAAAGTGATTTCAAAATTTGATTTTCTATACTCCGACAATATTAAATTTGATCTCCTGATATATTTGAAAGGCTAGTATTTATTGGATTAGTAAATTACAATAAAAATGTAATTCAATCTAATTTAACCTAACCCATTTTAATTTAATCTAACCTCATCTATCCTAACCGTAACTTAACCTAACCTAATCTAACTTGAACACAATATTCACATATATTGATCACTTATTTTATAAATTACTAATCATTAATGTTAAAAATACTACTGATCGAATAGATATAAATTTATTTGAAAAACTGTCATATATGTTTTTGCCATAAAACCACAGGTTGTTCATTTTATCTTGTCCACTATTTCTATCTCGGGAACTATAAGAGATACGAGATTGGTTAAATTAGCAAACAATTTCTATTTTACTAGACTATTTTAATAAGCGTAAAATTATTATTTCTAACCAGTGGTGTACAAACTGTGGGGACCAACTTTGTTATTTTAAATGGGTCCATTTATTTACTTAGATTTTACTTATTAGATAGAGAATATTATTCCTTATTCAGTGATGTAATATTCGCATGCCCATAGACAACATTTTTTTGAGAAAAATTCATATAAAATTTTATATTAATTTGATTAAAAAATGGCTACAATAAGTGTACCGCGAATGGAAAAAATGAATACAAGTTACTTTTTACTTAGAATTAGGGTGCCATGACAGAAAGAAGTGAATATTTTGTTCTTTTAATTGATCATAAATGTCAACGCAAACATAATATGCACATATTGTCGTCATGACATTCTAATTCTATGTTTAAAAAATCTGATGTGGCCAGCACATTACCTTCCGTCAATTTTGTGTATTATATACAAATTCCATATATAAATTTTCTTGCAAAAGATTATATAGTTCCAGTAAAATTATTTCATAAACAAACTATGTAAATTGCACTTGACATTGACAGTTCTTCTTCTTATTCTAATTCTTCTTTAGATTTTCCTATTTGTTAGGGTCGCTATTTTTAATTTTCTTCATCCACTCATTTTTATTTTGCTTGTAGTCCTCATTCAGTTCCTTTTGCTCTTAAGTCTCTCTTGTATCTAGAAACTTCTATCACTCGAGCCATTTCCCGTATCCTGTTATTCCTTATTCTATCTTTTCGTCTCTTTCCCAACATCCATCTTAACATCTGCATATCTCTGCCACATTCATTTTCTTTTCATTGACACTGACATGTGTCAATTAGAGTTTTCTTAGTAAAGTAGCTGTTTCCATGGTTATAGCATAGCTTGCTGATTTATGAAATTTAATTTATTTATAATTCTTTAGCTATATCCATTGAATATGAATTATAAAATGCAATTAATTATTATAGATAATAGAATACTCAATATGTCAAAAAATGATACTTAACAGCGTTTATTCATGAAAAACTGTTAAAAGCTTCAAATTAGGGTACTTGCGGTTAACCCATCGTAACCAAAATCTAATCATATCTTCATATGGATGTAAGGAAGATGAATAGGAAAGAATTATAATTTTTGGAGTTGTTGTGTTGGAGTTATCGTCTATGAAAAAATCGTCACACACAAACACACACACACACACGGAAAACCTTCCTTACCTGAAGGTGACGGAATGGAAAAAATAAACACGTATTTTTTTTCCTTCGTGGCACTCTTATTATAATCATATTTTATTCAAAATAATATAACACGTAAAAAAAATCTCACAAAAGGTGCAAATATTATATCACTGAATTCAAAGTAAAATTCTCTAAATTCGTAAATAAAAAATATATGATCACTTTTAAAACAACAAAAGTTGGTCCCCACAGTTTGAAAAGCACTGGTTGAAAATATTTAATTTTACGCTCTTTAAAATAATCTAGTAAAATATACATTGTTTGCTAATTTAACTGATCTCGTAGCTCCTATAGTTTTTGAGATAGCAATAGTGGACAAAATATAATAAACAGGGGGCCCATTGTACCTAATATTGAGAACCAAGTCACTTATGAAATGTATTATGCATTACCTATTCATGAATTTTCAGGCGGGTACAGATAAAATGGGCACCCGTATATTTGTTTTATAAAGTTAGTTAACGCACTATTATTCTACTGGGCGATATGTGATCTCTGTGGTGCTTTCTCCACGACAGATATGAGTCTAAAAATTTCCTAAACAATAAAAATAATTATTGATATATTTGTAAAATGGTCAACAGCAGCCATGATGATGCATTTATTTTATTTTATTGTGTAAGAAACGTATGTGAAATATATGTTATATAAGAGATTGTATATATGAAAGATTTATGAAGAATAAAGAACTACAGATAAAGTTGCCTGTCGTATATCTGTGAAGGATCGTGTGTTAGTGTGCCATGAATATATCAATAGGAAAATATCCTCGCAACAGGTGGTAGAGTGACAAATCGAACTACTCCCTGGATTCGTCTGTCCTGCAGGATGACAGCGCACGATTGATATTTATGTGAGGGAATCAACAGGACACAGACACAAGGACCACAAATCGCGGAAAGAGATACGGACATTGTGATCAATAAGAGAATACAAAAAAATCTGTTGTGGCTAGTACAATACGACTACCTTTCTCCATTTCCATTTTTTGTTACATATGTGGAGCATTTAACAATTTGTGTAGACACAAAATTATTCTATACTAGGGTGGACCTGTTGGTGCACACTATTTTCATTGTTGAAAATAATAGTACAATTTATTTTAACGTAGGTCAGATTTCCAAAGTGTTAAATCAGTTAAAAAATCTGTCAGTTCTATGTATTTTGTGTGTGTGTTATTTCACATACATATTGTGTAAATTTTACTTGACACTGACATATATCAGTAATATTGAATTATTGAAACTGTTTCCATGGTGACGCAGCAAAGATTACATGATTTATGAAAATTAATCTCCTTATGATTTTTTATCTCTAATTATATTCAATATTAAGAAAATAATGCAATCAAACCGTATAGAGAACAAAATAATCTTCAATATTTATAATAATATTAAATGTCAAAAAATGACATTTAACTATTTTTTTTTAAGAAATAACAGTTAAATGCTACAAATTAAGGTATTTCCTGTTGAGTAGTAGTAAGCAAAATCTAATCAAATCTTCATTTAGGTGTAAAAATGAGGAATACGAAAAAATTGTAATTTTTGGAATTGTAGTATTGGGCACACACACACTGGCACACACATCCAGACATCATCGTAGTATAGTAGTATATTGTTTCGGGATTTTCAACCTTTACAGGTTATATCCCTAGAATGGTCTCACACACATCTATTTTAATTTAATTTTTACAATTGCCACGAAGTTTCTTACGTAGATGTCATGTGTGTTGCCCACCCGAGCAAGCCCTTGTTACAACCACCAGCCGGTGCTAGATAGCTTAGTGATTGCCAAGTTAATTGTATCCCAACTTGGAAAGGTAACGGGAGTAGAAACCGTTGATCGAAAAAAATTCGACCTGACCCGGATTCGAACCTACGACCTTTGAGTCCAGAGGCTAGCACTCTACCACTGTGCTATCCCGCCGACATCCAGACATCATCGTAAAATTATTAAATTCGTATCCTAGGGATCCCAAAACGTGCTGGGAAATAATTTTTTATGTGAAAATAAACAAAATATAACAATATTATTATCAACAAAGTATACATTTGTTTATTACTTATTTATTATTACTTACTTATTATTTACTTACTTATCTATTTATTTACAATATTTGAATAAAAAAATTCTTATATATCTCAATTATCTTATTTTTTCAAATGAAATAATAAATGTTCATACATCGTTGGAAAGACAAGAAAAATGGCGGTTTATATTTTAGTAAAATAATTATATATTCCAATTTGAAAAATAAAAGTTGTCAGTCGTAGTAAATTTGCATTTATAAAAAATATGTCCATCTGCCATAAAATGGAATATTTAAAATAATAAAACTTTAATATTACTTATAATAAAAAAAATTAGAGGCGGGGAGCGTCTACCCAGACTCACTCTGTATAACAAGTCTACATTTTTTGATTTTAGTCCCACATATAAATTTTTAGTTTTTTTTTTTTGATAAACTATGTCAAAAACGCGGTGCTTGTTAGCGTCGTTCAGGAGATCTCAAAGATAACGTGAACAGATCATTTTTGTGTCGGAATTAAGCTCAGATCGTCAGAGACACAGCTAATCACATAACGTCCTAATGGTCCTAACATCCAGACACATAATCCCATAATATTTAAATACAATTTCCCTATAAGAGAATTAATACTTTCTCTGTTACTATCTAACCCCTCCCCATTCCCCTCCGTGCCTTTGGTTAATGTTGCGGCAGTAAGCAAGAGTTATCTCACGTGATGTTCGTTCCTTGTGTCCGCTTCAGCTGTGTGTTTTTTTTTTGGAAGCGTAACGGGAGCCGAAGCCTGAAACCCGGAGCCTGAAGCCCGAGCGACATCTTGCGCTCTGCTCGTGCCGTGGCCAAGTGATAAATCGCCCAGTCACAAATATTGTGTGCACTGATTCACCCCGCGGTCGACTTCAATCCGATTTACTAAAAAATCCCACGATGAATTTGTTATCTACTTCTTACACGGCGGGTCGCTTGTCCACACAAGAAGATTTATTGGGAGAATGGATAGAAGATGACATTATTTCGACGCAAATTTCGGGATTATTGTTACATTAAGATTGAAGGAATTGAGGAATATTGAGAGGATCACAGAAGAATGGGGTACTATAACAATCAAATTTTAACTATTTTAGATAATAATGCGAAAATATACGTAAATTAATGAGTATTAGTGACAAAAGTTTGTTTAAATATTAATAAGTTTGCAATGTACAAGCGATTGAAGTAGATTAATAATTAGTATGAGGTATCATGTCCCAAGTAATTTGATTACTTGCCTGATTTTAAAAGCGAGATTCAGGCATCTGGTTCCGCCGCCCGCCGTGAGACCGTCAGTGGACAAACACTAGTCCCACCAACTGCCATTGTTTGTGTCACTATATTGTCAAACAAAGATCTCACTGTTTCAATGTTGCATGATTTATTAGAAAAAATGCATTTTATTCATTATTTATGCTTAACAATAATTTATTCATTAATATAACGTATAAGTTTATGTACGGTGTTATTAAGTAAGTGTACAACGCTTAACCGATGGTAGAACTAACTAAATAACTTTAAGAACTGGAGACCCTTAAAACTGACCAATTACGTTATAGTTCAAAATTTTGCAAAAAACTAAAAATCAATGTGTTCTCTGGAAAAAATGTTGATTGTCAAAACTGACATACATTTTTTTTGCATAGGCGTATACAATATATATTCTGTTTATTTATTTATATACAGCCATGCATATCTGTATATATCCAGATATATTTAATTACTTGTTATACCCATGGGTCGTATGAGGGTTCCCCATGTTATTATCTACAATTGATAATTTCAAGTCCTGATGAAGACTTTAGTCAAAGTCGAAACGTAGGCCAGGAAATAAATTAATTTTACACAGACTGCGTGTCCAATTATTTCCCAATTTTCATTGTATTTAATATTTATTATACACACAAAAAAAAATTAATTACACCTAATCTTATATTTACGTATTTTCTATAATTTTAAATTCATTCTATGAGCAAGTTTTCTGCATTTCTTCTAAATGTTCGAGGTTTCTCTAATTCATTAACGGGATTGGCGGTATTTCTGAAGGGTTCATGTAATATACCTATAATTTTAAATTTATAATTAATAATACGATAAGAAATATTAAACATCGTTCCCAGAATAAGCTGTTAGTACTATCTCTGAATTTTTGACACTTGCATTAGTGACATTTATCTGTCAATTACAGACATTTTAATTTCTCAAGTAGTTACCATGGAGATGTTTGGGCTGTGAGATTTATTACAACAGATTATTTTATAGAGAATATAATTCCTTAGTCACGTGATATGTTTTCCGCCAATCAACATTCAGAATCTCCCTAGCTACGCGATTATCACAGCGATGATAAAAAACAAGGAAATTATCACCGTATTTACAGTCGTTACTAAGGGATTTGTTTTCTTTATTTATGACATTGACAGTTAATTTTGAGTATGAAAATATATAATAACAATAATTCAAACTCTGAAATATTAAATAAAACTCGTAAGTACCATGTTTTAATACAATATGAATATGTATATCAAAAGTTAGGTTAGGTTAGATTGCAAAAATTCATTATATTCTCTCATTAAATATAAGCTCGTGATATGATTAATAATCGAAGATATTGCTCGTGAAACCGAAGCAGCACATTTCAACTCGTCCTTCGGACTCGTGAAATCTGCAGCTCGGTTTCACTCGAGAATATCATCGATGATAATCATATCACTTGTTATATTACGTATGATTATATATCTATATCTTTAAATATATAGAAGGTATAATAAAAAAATTAAATATGCCGGATAGAGAATTTTGTTTTGTAATTTTTGTAATAACATAAATTTTCAAAAATAATATTTACAAGATTTTTGTTAAAATATTACTTCTTCCGGTTGTCCAATTGTTACCAGAATCTATTCAATTCTTCCCATTACTGTTGAGGAATCCGTAGTTACACAGGTCTTTAATCTTATAGAATTTGAAAAATCGTACCCCCAACAACCTAACACACATACACACACATCCATACACACACACACACACACACACACACACACACACACACAGACATCATCGTAAAAATGTTATTATCCGATCCTAGGGACCTTAAGGCGCGCTTATTCACTAAAATCTGGATATGCGATTTTTAGCATGATTCCAATACCTCTCTTAGCGAGCTCCATTATTCAGAATAATAAAATCACCGAGGCAGTGAAAAATATTTTAAACATTATTAATTAATTAGGGAGTACTCGAAATTTGATTTATTATGTTTCCGAAAACGGTTTACGTTCATCTAAATATTTCATTTTCTCATTTGACTTGGACGTAGAATTCTTTGGCGATGCATTGTTTGAGAAATCGACTAATAATTTCCCCAAGACTTTATAACATATCGGCAATTGATATCTGTCGAATTCCCCGTAACATCTTGGTGGCTGTGGAATGGTTCCTCCCCACATATTAATTCCATTTTAATTAAAACATGGAACGAATTAATATTTAAATGAGGTCTGGAAGGGTTGGTGTTGGACGTGAGGAAGAAGTTTAGAGAGTTGAGAAATTAGCAGAAGTTTCTTCGGCTCGGCGCCAGTTGGTACATCGGAATGTGAACAAACCCTCTATCGATTCAGGATATAACGTGACAGATTTATCGCTACATGTTCGACACTTTGATACGACCAGCGGACATAGCAATCGCACTCATTTATAGTAATTACAAAACAATAGCAACACGGGGAATACAAACTAGATGTGTTCAACTATCATTAGAAGTGTAAGGTATCAGATGGTATTTCACCTGTTCGCTATAACTATATTTATTTGGAAGATTTCGTACTTCGAACTTCAAAGTACAGATTAAAAGGTTACAGCCTCTCACAGAAACTAGTAATTGTATATGTCTATCTTCAGAAATGTACGAGACGACACCTTCACCAATATAACGAAATGATGTACAGTCGAGTTTTTAAAGATGTCCGATCATGGTCATCTACTAATTGTATGAATTAAGATTTTAGCTCCGCTCATTCTGTCAAATATTTTGTTCTTTTATTTGATATATGTCAACGCAAACTAAATATTTCCGTGTATCTTTCATGATTTGTAATAAAATTAACACGTATTCATTTTTACCTTCTGTCACCTATAGGTAAGGAAGGTGTTGTATTAGGTCAAAAAATTGGTGGTGAATTTTCAATGAATAAGCACGTTTTAGGATATTTACAAAACGATTTTACTATTTTTACGATGATGTCTGTATGTGTGTGTGTGCGTGTATGCGTGTGTGTGCTTGAGTATGTGACCGCGGTTTCGGCCGCGATATCTCCAATACTAGAATTCCAAAAATTACAATTCTTACGTATTCCTTTTCCTTAGAACCATATGTAGACTTGATTAGATTTTGGTTATAATTGGTCAACCGGAAGTACCTTCATTTGAAGATTTTAACAGTTTTTCTGGAAAAACTCAGTTAAATATTATTTAACGTAAAGAATATTTTATTCTCTATACGATTTGATTGCATTTTATACTTCAGATTCAAAAGATATAGAGTTAAAGAATTATAAAGATATTAAATTTCATAAATCAGCCAGCTATGCTAACTTAAACATGGAAACTGCTAATATATTCAGGTACTTCAAATTGTCAAATGTCTGTATCAATAAAAAGTAAATGAATGAAAGAATAAGGGAAATAACTCTAGTGTTGGAAGTTTCTAGAAAGATATAAGAGAGACTATTACATTGGTTTGAACATGTCATGAGAGATGAATATATTGGAAGAAAAATGAATAGCTTATTAACAGAAGGTACAAGAAACATAGGAAGACCAAATATAAGATGAAAGAATTGTATTGCGGAAGACTTGAGAGAAAAGGAACTGAATGAGAACGACACGCAAAACAAAAATGAGTGGAAGAAGAAAATAAAAAATAGCGACCCCCTAACGAATGGGAAAACTAAAGAAGAAGATGTCAGTGACGTGACTGCTGACTTTGGCAAGCAGATATGGGGACCCGTGTCAAAATGACAGTTATTTATTACGTCCATAACTGAGAAATGTCATAATTCTTCATTCAAAATTTCATGATTTTCTTATTTCATGTGGTTTATTTATTATCAGAGGTGTGGAATTCAGTTGCCGAGAAAACAAATCATTCTGATAAGGGCCCCCATATATGCTTGCAAAGATCAGAAAATCACATGACTGCTCGTGCTTTATACACAATTTTTCTTGCATTCCAATAAAATTGAAGCTAAATCTTGGACTAGAAGATGACCTTTAAACTATTATCACCCGTCATTTGGCCAACAGTTTTTTTTTTAAGTTTTAGTCTGTATTTAAAGTAGCCAAAAACATATTGTGGAAATTTCTAACCAGTTATGCAGCTTTTATAATTTGTTGAAAATGTAAAACGGGCGAAATATTATGGATTTGGGCTTGTACATTTAAACTTAGTTGGATTAATGTTGAATTATTATTTATTCTTGGTGAGACAGCCTAACTAATATTAATAAGCTGAAGAAGAATTATAAAATAAAAAGAGATAATGTTGGACTAACCTCGCCCACTATCTGTCCAAATTTGGCCAACAGAGGCATCGCAGATGTCAGCATCTCAAGAAATCAGCTTGCTGTCACCAGGAACGTTTACTGGAACAAAATTTCAGTTATTTCACTATTTATTCCACTGAAAATCAACATACATTACAAATTAATATAATTAAAATTAGTTTGACACAAAAAGAAACAAATATGCATTATTTTAACTCCCCCAATAAAAGTTGTTCACTATAAATGCATTTACTACGAGTAGAACACATTTTCATTTGTAGGTACAAATACACTGACAAGAGGAATAATAAACATCAAACACCGGTCTCAGTATTAGCTAGAACTTGTCTGTTAGTCGGTCTGCAGTTTCACTGGTCGATACGTTTTTAATATTTGATGATTTTCACTCTGTATTCCGTGATTTTTAACTAATTATTTACTTATAATTTTAAATGATCGTCTTATAATGTATTTTTTCCTTTATCCACTTGTAAATTTTTTTTTCAACTCAACAATAGTTCTAGCCCGGAACAAGACTATGGTATAGTCGAAACGTTGGCGTGAATAAATTTTATTATTGACTGCAAGTCTGCGATATTGTTACTACCTCTTTCCATCTCCATCCCAAACATAGTCGAACATCGTTTTTGAATTTTAAATAAAGGTCTAATTTGTGGTAAATATATCCTGTAGTACCTATATACCATTTAATTTACTTTGTATGTAAAGCGTTAAATAAATTTAAATAATACTTATTTAAAGTTTTACAAATCACAATGGCTGGTTGCGTACAATTTAATTTTCTACAATATACACACTGGCTATGAAATGACCCCCTTTCATAACGATTTTGTAGTAGGTGTCAGCACAAAAATTTAATTTTTACTTTTCCAAATATGAATAATATTTTTAGTATATATTTATGCCTTCCTGTTACAAATTGCAAACGAGAAAGGTTTCTTTCTACATTTGGACGAGTAAAATTTATTTACGTTCTTTAACGAATGACAAAACTGCTGATCTCTCTTTATTATACAGAATCAGCAATCAGAAGTTATAGAAAGTACAATTTTGAAGACATTATTAAGTTATAGAAAGTACAATTTTGAAGACATTATTAAAAAAAATTTAAACGTTAAATGTAGAAAAATTACCTAATCAATATTGTTTCGTGTTTAAATACATATAAATTGTCAAAACATGTTTAATTTTAAATACATACATATAGCGTAGGCGTCGAATTGTTATAAGCCTAGGGCGCCCAGATAACTTAATACCATCAGGGATGGGATAACGTTAACAAATTTTTACGCTATTTCATAACGTTATAAATAAAAATTCGTTACGTAACGTTATATATATATAACTTAATAAAAAACAAAATAACGTTATGTAACGTTAAAATAGCGTTATTTTTATTTCGTTATTATAACTTTACAACAACCGTATTTTTCTCAAGTTTGCAATAAAAATTCAATAAAAATAAAAATTAAAAACTGTATTAAAAAAATTACACACTTACAGTAAAATTTTCGAAAGATGTCCGATCAAGGTCATCTGTAGCACGAACGAATTAACAAATAGGCATACATTTATCTCTTTCTTTTGCAAAGTCTATAAGAGTGTGCGATAAGGATGGATATAACACGCTTGTCTTTCAAAAAATCATATTGTTTCGACTAAGTTAGGACATTCCTTTTTAAAATGATGCTCGTTGTTGATAATACTTTCGCTGTAACGTAAGTTTATATATTATTTCAGATACATTACCTGGATTCATAGCCGTACGTATAACGTTATATTCTGTCAGAGTCACTGACACTGACATTGTGCCAGTATCTTATTTTTAACATATTTGGTTTTACATTTGCTTATAAACTTTTTGAATTTTGAATGCTTTTACTGCAATATATATTTTTATAATAATAAAATAACTGTAGTATCTTACGTACCCTCATAAAAACTAAGCAAACGACACTACTGAATTTGTCATAATGGGCTGAGCTAAAATCTGAATTCATACAATTCGTAGACGACCTTGATCGGACATCTTTCAAAAATTTTACTGTATCTTATTTTAGAAATGAAATAAATTGTTCAACAATTAAATTTGACCACTAGTGACATTTATTCATTATAAAACACGAAATAAATTATCAGGAAATTATACTTTCAATCGGCAAAAATCTTGTAAAATTTGTAAACTTGAAAAACGTTATAGTGAAACTTTATTAGGAAGTTTTTGCATGACGTACTAGAAGATTCTGTCACCGCTAACGTTACGTCTTTAATAACGGACGTGCAACATAACGGGTTTTCGAAAATTTAGATTTGCATAACGTTTTTATCACACGTAACGTTGATTTTGACGTTTAAATTGCAGTCGTTCAAAAATATTTAAGTTTCATTGAATTTTGGAAAATAAATTAAAAACAAATGGAATAATGATATCTTGTTTGCTAAATAACTTTAAAAGGTGTCCTACACGGTGTCTGACAACACTCATAGAAAAAAAAATTGTGATCTCATTCAGGTTATTTTAAATGGTCTTCCAACTCCACAAATTTTCATAGGGTTCATTCCTGCCACATCTCTTAGCAATCTTAAATCATCGTCAATGGTAAATCCTGTTCTCTCAATTTTAAACATTATCATTTTACCCAATAAGGAATAAATAGAAAATTGTCTCATTCTTATTGACAGTTCTGACTGCAAAACAAAAATATTTTGACTTGGTTCTGACATTTTAAAAGAAAATCTGTGCCTACTAGGTAATAGAACACGTACGTTAAATGCGTCCGTCTTTCACTCTTGACGGACGTATTACGTCTGTAATTTTCATGTACGACAAGTAACAAATATGATATTGCTAAGCAACCCAGACGTTACCGTATACGTCTTTTGGGAAAACAGTATGTAAAAACTCTTATAACGTTATCGGGTATAGTTACGTTACGTTTTCCATCCCTGCTTAATACGGACCTGGCAATGTCATTCATAAACGATATGTCGAGTGAATAGAGTAGAATTGTCTGTTGTTCTCGAGACCAATTTAATTTTTATTAAAATATATATTGGTAAACTCGGTATTTACGGTATAAATTCGGTAACTGGGGCCTCGATTAATTTCGGCTGTCCACTTGTTGACAGTAATATAAGAAAGTGCACTAACCCAAGACATTTTTCATTTCATTAAAAATTACTTGAGTTATTTCTAATGTTCTAGTAGCATAGAAGTGAACTGTGTGTTGCAATATTTATGTCACCTTTAAAAGTTCATGGTACGCCTGGTAAGCAGTCATTACTGAAATTTGGGAATAAAACCAAATTCAAAATTTCTGATTAATAGTTATTAGATTAAAGAGCCAACCCTTTAACATTCATTCTCTAAACGTCTAAAGTCTAAACGATGCTTGAATGTGTTCTATATCCCTTCCCATCTTGGTCTTTGTGGTCCCGCGTTGCGGCCATAATTGAAACGAGGAGATGAATATAAAATAATGGTTCGCTGGTGGGTTTTATAGGCCTGGACAATCCATTGAAATGACTTATAATTCCGGCTGCTAAATGTAGCCGAAATATCCACGCAGAAAGAAACCATTTGCTGCCTTTGTTCTGCTCTGAGAGACGATTAGCAGACACAGAGACACGCACAGGTAGAATAGAACTGGGAATCTAGGTATAGGTATAAGGATTATGTATTTCAGCCATAGTTACTAAACATGTAAGTAGTCTATAACATTTATTTACTACTTTTCTTTAATGAGGGAACTTAATAATTTCAGTTACATTCGTAGGAAAATAATAACACTAAGGTAATAAATTCAATGCAACAACAATTTCGACTTCATAAATATCTATTTCTTTTTAAACAGCGCCACAAATAAGGCACAATATTCAAGATAAATGTTAAACAATACTAAATAAATGATAAATATCAACAGAATTGTTTGGTTGTCTATATTTTTACTTTCCTATGTACATTTTCAGTAACATAGCAACAAACCTAGGTAACTCAGATTGAAAGAAAATAATAACATGAATAAATATTTTGACGTTTGATGTTAAACAGGCAGTATTTTATAAAAAATTAAGCTTAATTCGGCGGTAGCGAAAAAAAAGCAACACAGAATGTACACGATTCTTAATATCCTTGAAAGTTAGGTCTCAAATGTTAAGACATAGAATAAAAATGTTCAAAGAAGTCCGATCAAGATCAACTGTATCAGGAACATATTAACAAAATGCCATACATTTATCCCTCTCATTTGCAATGACTAGAATAGTGTGCGATAAGGGTGGATGTAACACACTTGTCTTTTAAAATTTCATATTGATATTTCATTTTAAAACGATGCTCGTTATTAACAATAATTCAGATATCTTACCTTGATTCATAGCCTGACGAATTACATTATTTGTTGTCAGTATCTAATTTTTTACATATTTAGTTTTAGATTTGCTAATAAAGTTGTCAGTTGAAATAGTTTTGAATTTTGAATACTTTTACTGTAACATATATTTTTATAATAATAAAATAGCATTAGTATCTGGGCGGAGCTAAAATCTTAATTCATACAATTCATGGCTGACTGATCGGACTTCATTAAAAAAAATTCTGTACTTCCATTCCTTGTGGTTTAAATAATTATTATTCTTCATACCACAGTCTGCTAAAATAATTCTGTTGTAGCTAGTATAATACTTCCTGTCATTTCTATGTATTTTTTATAAATTCCATACAGAAGATTTCTTGTATTTTTAGTAAAATAATTTCACAAATTTATAGTGTAAATTATACTTGACACTGACATCTGTCAGTAATATTGAATTATTGAAACTGTTTCCATGGTGACGCTGCAAAGATAGTAAAGAGAATAAAATATTCTTTAATATGTCAAAAATTACATTTAACTGTTTTTTTAAGAATAATAGTTAAAAGCTTCAAATTAAGGTACTTCCGGTTGTTTAATTGTAACCAAAATCTAATCAAGGTCTTCATTTAAATGTAAGAATGAGGAATACGAAAAAAAATGTAATTTTTGGAATTGTAGTATTAGAGATATCGCGACCGAAACGATAATCACCGTATTCTAAGAAAATAGCTTCCTTATCTAAAGATAACGGACGGTAAAAACTAACTTGGAATAGGTAGTAGGCTGTGAACAAGGCAACGTATGTCGTAATCTAATAGATTTTAATTAAATATCAATTTGCCACTGCCTGTTACAATGAATATCAGAAAACTTACAATTCAAGATCAATTTTGACAACTTGACTTTAGAATTGAATAATGATCAGATAAACATACGATTCCCTGTTCATAGCCTACTCCGATTTAGATTTTTTTAACAGACTATCTGCTAGTAAATTCATAAAATTTGTTACTTGAATGCACTACATAAAGTTTGACATTCCATCATTTTTTGCACTGTTTCCGAATAGAAGAATAGTACAAAATATTCATTGAACGCTGCTATTATACCATAAATAAATTCTTGGCAGAAGTACCCTCCTAATATCATATGAGCATGTATGTCTTTCCAGGTCGCTCTATTTAAATTCATATATTCACCGCATAAATAGTACATGACTCCTTATAAAGTTTAATAAAAAAATGCCATACTCCATATACTTCTCTAGACGTTGAAATTGATTCCTAAAACAAGGAAGAAATAAATTACTAAACAATATTGACACCCATGCCGCTGCGTATGCTGAAACTTTACTCCAACTTCCCCGTTTTGTAGTTTCAATTTGAGCGTTGGAGTTGTATCACTGATGTAGGCTTCGGTTGTTTGCATCCCGGGCAGTAAGTTTCCTTTAGTGAAACAATCTGTACTGGTACATTATTCAGGAAGCGATCGTAAAGGACATCGAAGTTGGAACTCTATTACGGAACAACGATACACGTAAATCTTGCACCATTGTTCGTCTATCTAGCGAATGATAAATACGAGGAGCAGCAAGCCAGATAAAAGCCCGGACTTGTTAAATGTCGGGAAACTAACATATTTTTGATTTGTTGCGAGGAAAATGGGAAAATGTATGAACAAATTGCATCAATTACTCTATTAAGAATTATTGGAATACGATAGTTATTGCAAGCAGAAATTTGGGGTGAAATAGTTACAGATATAAGAGCCCAGGCTCAAAATAGTTCGACCGGTTTACATTTTTAACAAAAATATATAAAACCTACGTACATGATAAATTTCTACAAATTTCTTTCGATTAGTTTTAAGTATAGAGAGTGTTCATTTTAAATGAGCCACCATTGCTATGTCGAGAACTATAATGGCCATTTGCACCGCTTATAGTTAAATTGTTAACTTTTGGTTAAATTGACAATATCGTATCGAAACGAAATGTCAAATGAGTTGTTAAATATTACTGTGAAAATTTCGATTTGCACTTTTTTTGTTAATCTGTAGTTAATGCATTAACTATATGCTGTGCAACTGGCCATAAGAGCTACAAGGACGGTTAAATGGGCAAACAATTTTTATTTCAGAAGACAAATTTAAAGAAAAGAAACATTATTTTTTTACCAGTGATTCTCAAAATACGGTACCTGTTTTTTTTAAATTTTAAATGAGAACATATATATATTTATTTGCTCATTCGTTAGAGAATTTAATTCTGAATTCAGTGATATAATATTTTTATACCCTTACATAATCATTTTTTTGAGAAAAATAAATACAAGTTTTGAGCTTAATAAGTCGTGGTTACCTGCTACTCGTTCATAATTTTCTGTTTTTATCTTTGTATGTTTTTAATTAACTTTTGATCTATGTTACCCTTAATTTGTAAACATGTCTTGACTACGTGTATTTTGCTTGTTATTTACCTAATGAAGACAGCACTTCGCTGTTGAAACGTATAAATAATAAAAAAAAAATACACAACTAAACCCAAATAGGGTTTTGTTTTATTATATTATGAGTCCTGAAAGCTTCTTTCAATATTTAATATTTTATCATTTTAATTTTACTAAAATTATTAGATTAAATTATGCTACCTTAAAATTATGGAAGTTAGGTATTTATTTGTAATTGGTAAATACCCCATTAAAATAAAATGGTAAAAAATATTCCTTATTTTAAATACTTCTTGTGTATGGTCGTATAACCAATATTAGCTTGTCATAAGAATATAAAAACGAGGAATATGAAAAAAAAATATTTTTTTGGAATTGTAGTATTATACCGGAAATAAAAAAAATCGTCACATACACAGACACATGCGCACATCATGCAAATGTTAAACCTATACCTATTTTAATTAGTGTGGCGTTAGGTAAAAATGTATATATTTAGAAAAAAAATCTGTTGTGGCTAGCACAATACCTCTCGCCATTTTTATTTTATGTTGCATAGGGCGCGAGTAGTTATGTGACTTTGTTGGCCTTGAAAAGCGGATATGGGGGCCCGTGTCAAAATGACAGCTAGTAATAATGTACATAGGTGTCAAGAATCATAAGTTTTCAAGATTTTCCAAATCCATGTGGATTATTTTCCTCGCCAAGTATATTCCATACAATTGATGACATATAAACAACATGATATCAGAGTATTTTGAAATTTTTAATGAAAAATTATGACATATGACATTTGTGACAACTATGTAAATAACTACTAGCTATCATTCTGACACGGACCCACAAATCTGCTTGCCAAGGCCAATAAAGTTACATGTCTGCTCGCGCCCTATAATTAACGAATTTAACATTTCTTGTACTTGTAATATGTTCAAAATTCTTCAAATTCATCCAAAGTATTAGCGGCATTTCTTAAGGATATATGTAATATTAACATACCTATAATTTAAATACATTTTTAAAAATCTGAATTCTGACACTGACATTTATTACAACAGATTATTCTATATTATTATATACTATATCTCCAAATCTATACGAGATATAATAAAAAATTGAAATGTGTCAGATAGAGAATTTAATTTTCTTTAATATTACCAAGAAAATTTTTCAAAAAATAATATTTAGAAATGTTTTTCAAGAATATGCTGCTTTCGGTTCTGCAATTGTTAAAAAAACCTTTTCAGCTCTTCCCATAAATGTCCTATTGGGAAATAGGTAGTTAAATAAATATAAAATCTTATAGTTTTTGAGTAATCGTCTTTTCAACGTCCCACACATACACACACACACACACATACACACACACACACACACACACACAGACATCATCGTAAAAATGTTAAAATCGGATTGTAGGGACCTTAAAACGTGCTTATTCATTAAAATCTGGATATGCGATTTTTAGCATGAATCCAATACCTCTCTTAGCGAGAGGTAAATTGATGAAAAATTAGTCACACTGGTTTTAAAATAAAAGGATTAAATATTATTACAAATAATTAAAACAATATTGTTATTATAATATTTATTTTAAAATAACACATACATAATTTAAATAAATATTGAATACAATATGCAATTATGTAATTATGTTATTGTAACTCAGCAATTTTTCAGGATTTTCATTAAATTGCGACTGTATATTTACTTTAAAATTGGCTTTATTTTTCAGCGAAGACTTCTTGGATCTTTTATTATTTATCTTCGAAGGGTGAACATCTTTAGGATACTTTCTATGATCCTTTTCTTCATTTAGTATCTTTATAGTAATTTTTTCTGTTGGAATATTACTTTTCCAGGATATGGTACTTTGTCTTCTTTCTTGAATAGGACTAACATCTTCTATAGTGATGTTAGAAATATCATCTGTTGAAGAATTATTTGGTGGAGTCGCTTCTCCATTCAACCAATAAGTTGTCATTTTTCCTTTGCCTTTTAACTCAACTTCACCTCGTACAGATATATCAAAAATTTGGAATTTGTCAAGAGCTTCTTTTGTGAAGGGACTTATATGGATTTTTAATGCTTCGCCATTGGATTCCATCCGGGATGCGGTGTTGACAGTGTCCCCAAAAAGGCAATACCTTAAAAATAAAAATATATTCAAAATAACCCGGTTTATATTTTTTTCAAAAGAATTTTAAATGAAAGTTTGTGCAATATTTTTCATAGTATTTTTACCTATCGCTAAGAGATGTATTGAATTCATGTTAAAAATCGCATATCCAGATTTTAATGAATAAGCACGTTTTATGGTCCCTAGAATACGATTTCAACATTTTTACAATGCTGTCTGTTTATCTGTGTGTGTGGGTGTGTGTGTGTAAGTGGATGTGTGTGTACGATGTGAGGTACGATTTCTCAAATTCTATTAGATTAAAAAACTGTTTAACTACGGATTTCTCAACCTGAAATTAATGGGAAGAGTTGAATAGGTATTGGTAACAGTTAGACAACCGAAAATAGTAGTACTTTAATAAAAATCGTCTAAATATTTTTTTTAAAATTTATGTTATTACAAATATTAAAGAACATAAAATTCTCTATCCGATACATTTAAAAAAAATATTATTCCTTCAAATGATTTAGAAATAAATCACAGCCCAAACAACTCCATGGTAAACAATTATGAGAAAAGAGAAAATATAAGGTGCGTTCAATGAAATATGCAAATCAAGCAAATGCTAGGTAAGCAAACGAGACTTGTTGCTTAGTACACTGAACGATTTGCTAGCTATATGACGAACTGTCATTCACAACTATCATCGAGAAAGTTATACAGTTGTCAAATATAACATGTGCATCTCTCGTATCTCTTTTATAGGTCTTGAAAGTTATACAAAATGAATTCATAAATACGTACAGTTATTTGCAGATAGTGGGATTAATTTTGAAGATTTATTTTGGGTCTAAGAAAATATTTCAAATATAATAATGTTAAAAATATTCATCATCAAATTTTAAAAGCTTTTTTGACACACCATAAAATGAGATAGAAATCATACATGTTATCTTCATTTATGTATAATTTGTATTTCCCGCCATTATATTTTATAAGTTAGCAAGACAAGCGAGAAATTTGGCGCTTGGTTTGCTTGTGAGCAAATCAAGCAAATTATAGGCGTGCAATCTCGTTGAACAACTTTAACTTCCGGTTGCTTGTTTTGCTGGCCTATTTGAACGGTGTTTTTAAATGACAGTTGAATATTAGTGTCAAAACGGGAAGGACATTTAATATTTTTTATTGTTTTATTAATTAAATATTCAAAATTATAAGTGTATTACACTCTTCAGAAATAAAAATACCACCGATCCCGTGAATGAATTCGAAGAAACTTGAACATTTAGAAGAGTAGGAGAAAAATTGCCATAGAATGAATTTAAAATTATACAAAATATCTAAATATTAAGAATAAATGTAATTAGAATTTTTAGTATGTGCAAGAAATGTTAAATACAATACTTTAAATAACCTATAATAGAATTAGCGATAGGTATTGTGCTGGCTTCAACAATTTTTTCATATTATTATTATTATGGGAAAAGTTTTCATTTTCACCTGGGCATTTTCAGTCCAACGACCCCTGCAACACAAGACCCACTATGCAATCCAATTCTCAATTTCAGTCTCTCCCCCGGTCGGTGTCGAATTTGGAACTTGTGAACTGCAGATAACAAAGCCAATGACATCCTTGCTATTTCTCTGGAATGAAGGCTTCCGTTTCTTACAGGAAGTCCAGAAACAACCATATAGGCATCACCAATAGTTTCTACTTTGTAAACATCAAAGTTTTCTAGGATACTGTCAAAACAGGTATAAAGGTCGTTAAGTAAATCGACTACTTGAAGAGGAGTGCTGGCTGCTGAAAGAGATGTGAAACCGACGATGTCGCTAAAGTAGATGGTGACTTCTGAAAATGTTTCGGCCATGACGGATTGGCCTTTGATAAGCTGCGCTGCCACAGGCCTAAACAAAACAATGTCATTAATTATGTTTAACTGTCTATACTGTTTATAGCACTAAAATCGTTTAGGATTTTACTGAAATGTCTGCATTGCTTATTATTGCAATAAATATTTTGTTGTTTTATGAGATTTATATCCAGGGTATTTTACAACTAGAGAGCTACGAGATCGATTAAATTAACAAACAATTTCTATTTTACAAGAATATTTTAATAAGCATATTTTTTTTCAACCAATGGTACACAAACAGTGGAAACCAACTTTGTTATTATAAATGGAACCATATTTATTTTATTTGCTTATTCGATAGAGATTTTTATTCAGAATTCAGTGATATGATATTATTTTATTCAATTTTAACGTTTTAAACTATCATTATTAACTCCATAGCAACAACTATAAGTAATTGTTTATTTGTTAGTAAATTTTTTTTTAAGTCACAGAATTTTAACTCTCTCTGCAACAAATAATGCATTTAAAATATCATCAGGCACGAAAATAACACTTTCACCTCAGTCTTTGTCACACAGATCAGCTATTTGCATTATTTTTCACGACACAAATGTCAGAAAATAATGCTTATTTATAATTTATAAATAAACGACTTGACGTTTATCAACGGCGATTGTCATGCATAGTCTACTAGTTTTTATTTTGTAAAAATTAAATATTATAATGGTTTTTATTATTATTTCGTCAAAATTGAATAAAATATTGTATTAACCACGTGTGTTAAGAATGTTTATGCACTCTAAGAATTTAACCAAATCGCCCTACGGGCTCGTGGCTTAAACTTTCTTTAAATGAATAAAAATTAATGTAACTCACTTGTATAAATATTTAATAACCTTAAATAACGATTTTTTTTTTGAGAAAAATGCATATAAAGTTTTATATTAATTTGATTAAAATAAAAGTACAATGAATGGAAAACATGAATTTACATAGTACTACAATTCCATGAAAGAAATAAGTAAATATTTTTATTTACAATCAATATAGTAATATGTCGATTCCTAACCTTGTAGATCTTGGGAAATATGTCATTCCTAACTACAATGACAATCTCTTGGGTTGGAAATAAAAGATTTCGCTAGGGGTTGCCTAGCAACTTTGTCATAGATCTCTATAATACAGTACGCTAAACAAATTTTAATAGAGCTGTCAAAAACCATTAACAAAATTAAAGGTTATAACTCAATGATTTATTCTGAAAATTATTGATTTAAAAAGAGGATGATATAAATATAAAATAAAATATTCACATATGTCTGTCAGCGTACTCGAATTCTACTTAAAAAATAATATGTAATCATTTTTACCACTCGCTAAGAGAGGTATTGGATTTATGCTATAAACAGCATATCCATATTAGTGAATAAGCACGTTTTAAGGTCCTCATAGAACGAAAGAACAGATACAATTTCAATTATTTGTGTGTACAAGAAATGTTAAATTCGTTATTTATAGGGCGCGAGCAGTCATGTGACATTGTTGGCTTTGACAAGTAGATATAGAGGTCCGTGTCAGAATGACAGCTATTAGTTATTTACATAGATGTAACAATTGTCATATGTCATAATTTTTCATTCAAATTTTCAAAATATTCTATCATATGTCATCAATAATATGGAATATACATTGATTTGGAAAATCATGATGTTTTGAATGAAAAATTATGATACTTGACACCTATCTACATTATTACTAGCTTACTGGCCTTATATCTGCTAGCAAGCCCAACAAAGTTACATGACTTCTCGCGCCCTATGTAAGATAAATTAAAAATGGCGAGAGGTATTGTGCTAGCCACAACAGATTTTTCCACTCGTGACATACTTATTGTAGCTATAATAATTTCAGATGATTTTTTCGCAAAAAAATCTAAGGGTATGCTAATATTGTTTACTGAATTCGGAATAAAATTCTCTATCTAATAAGTAAATAACAAAGTTGGTCCTCACATTTCGAAAACAACTGCTTGAAAAAAAAATTACGCTCTTTAACATAGTCTAGTAAAATGGAAATTGTTTGCTAATTTAATCGATCTCGTAGCTCTTATAGATCCCAAAATAGCAATAATGGACATAATAAAATGAACACCCTGAATAGGAAACGTAATGTAAATAATATAATGTACAGTAAAATGTTTTATATTTACTTTGGTAAAAGTTGGTACAACAATTCTTCACATTTTCTTTTTTCCTCTAGATAATCCGCTGTCCTTTCATCCACTAATGATTCTAGATTGTTAGCATATTGTTCCATTCTAGATAACAAGTTATCTAGAATGTTCCCTGTGTCATGTTCTCTGAAAGAATAATTTATATTAAGAATAAGATTAAATATACATAAACATGTAAAAAAAATATTTATGTTAAGAACAAGATTATGTATAAGTAAAAAAATATGACTCCTACTTGTTTAGTTTTTTAATGGTAGTTTTTAAGGAAGCAAAGTCAGGTCTTTCAGTAGGATCTTCAGCCCAACATTTTTGCATCAGCTGGACGACATCTTCATCGAATGAGGAATAGTCTATATATGGCCGCGGAGGTAGGTGGATTTCAGAAGGTACGTAATTCTTTATGATGTTTATTATATCTACAATGAAACATATACATAAGTACAGTATTCTTCACGTAAGAATGCTATTACGCAATAAAAAGTTTATGATGGTTGAAGACATACGTGATTGAAGTAATTTCTTTTTACCACACAGGTTATAGAATCTGGGCCCGTATTCTTGAGCGTTCGTCATTTCGTTCGTATTCGTATCATGTTAATAGTCACAGTAGTCTGTGTTTCAAAAACAATAATCAGATATGTCATTGTCAGTGTCAACTGTATTGCAGCATTCATTCACATCATTTACAAGTTAAAAAAAATATTTATTAATCGTTAATAAATATATGATAAAAGTGAACTCTTAACTTGTAAGTGATCTGAATAAATGTGACAATACAATTGGCACTGACACTGACATATATAATATAATTTTTGAAACACAGACTACTATCACTATTAACATGAAAACGAAAGCGAATACGAATGTAATTACGAACGCTCAAGAATAAGGGCCCAGTTCATAAAACGACGTATGTAGTAACTCTGTTCAGGAAAGAATTTGGAATTGTCATCATAGTTCGTATACATTGGCGTATATCTTAGCATTTTTGTTTCTCATGTTGACTTACGTGATTTAGCAATAATGCCATAAAAAACTATCGAAAAGAATAATGCTCTTATTTATATGCCTCGGTGTCAGCACAGATTTTATAGAGTTACTTAATTGAACTACTTATAAATAAAACATTATTGCGCAATGCCATTCTTACGTGACGAAAACTATATTTATTTAATTTTTATAAGTGTTGATGCTATTGTTCATTTTAAATGAGCCATCATCATGAGCGGACAGTGAACTTTGGGGGCCCTGGACTAACTTTGTTTGGCGGAGTGTATTGCAGCATTATATTTGGGGTTATATTTTGTCAAAAAGAGTAGATAAATTAGCTTATATTGTAACAATTATGAGTAGTAAAGGTTACCTTGATATTTAAAAGTAAATTATGTGCCGAAAAATAGGGTTAGGCAATTTCAGTTTCATGCCTGAAAATGATGCTATAAATAATTCGGGTCTTGTAAGAGAGTGGATATTGTATAAAATAAAGAAATAGCTAAATCATACCCTCCTCCCCCCATTATCAGATTTAAACTCAATTGAGTAAGTGCGGGAAATTCTTGAAACTAAAGAAAAATTAAAAAACAAACTACAAGAAGAATGGTAGAATATAACGACATCATTGAATCAAAATTTGGTAGATTCAAACTGCTCGTCGTTAGTGAATTGCTTTTATAAAAACCAATGGAAACCCAACAAAATATTATATTTAAAACATATATAAACGGTTTATAATTTTAATGCTTTGATTATCGTTTGGAGACATTTTTGTCATGAAATTATGAATATTTTCAATATTTATTCTGTACTGTATACTGTATTATTTATTTATATATTTTTGTATAATACGTAAAATAATGTTATTCACTTTGAATTAAAAAAAAACCGCATTTGCCCAAAAAAAAATCTGTTGTGGCCAGCACAATACCTCTCGGCACTTCCTTTTTTGGTTACATAAGTATAGGGCGCGAACAGTCATGTTACATTGTTGGCCTTGACAAGCAGATGTGGGGGCCCGTTTCAGAATGATAATTAGTCAGTATGTTTCATTCAGAATTTCAAGATTTTCAAAATACACGTAGTTAATTTGTCACCAGGAGTGTGGAATTTACTTGTCGAGGAAAATAAACCATATGGAATTGGAAAATCACTAAATTTAGAATGAGAAATTATGATACATCTATATATTTACATAATTACTAGCTATCATTCTGACATGAGTCCCCATATCTGCTTGTCAAGGCGCCCTATTGTATTTAACATTTCTTGTATACCTACATTCTACACCAAAAATTGTACTTACATATATCTATTCCTTATATTTAGATTGTTTAATTTTAAATTCATTATATGAAGAAATTTTGTCCTCTTCTAATTTTTCGAAATGTTTCCAATTCATTGTCAGGATTGACTGTATTTTTGAAGGATATATGTAATAGACCTATAATCTTAAATATTTAACTACTAATACATTAAGAAATAATATAATGTATATGTACTTCCCAGAAAAACTCTTTAGTAATATCTATGAATTTCTGACACTGACATTTATCTGTCAGTTACAAACAGTTCAACTGGTCAACTATTTTCCATGGCATCCTTTCGGCTGTAAAATTTATTATAACGTTATTTTATTTATTATATTTCTTTTATCTCTAAATCCATAGAATATATAATAAAATATTTAAATGTATCAGATAGAGAATTTAATTTTCTTTAATATTACCAAGAAAAATTTTCAAAAAATAATATTTAGAAGATTTTTTTTCAAGAATCTTCTACTTCCGGTTGTCCAATTGTTACCAAAACCTTTTCAGATCTTCCCATGAATGTCCGATTGGAAAATACGTAATTAAACAATTTTTAAGTCTTATAGTTTTTGAGTAATCGTCCTTCCAACATCCTACATACATACACACACACACACATACATCCACACGCACACACACACACACACACAGACATCATCGTAAAAATGTTAAAATCGGATTGTAGGGACCTTAAAACGTGCTTATTCAATAAAATATGGATATGTGATTTTTAGCATGAATGCAATACCTCTCTTAGCGAGAGGTAAAAAACACGAAACAACAAATTCTCAAGTCAGAATAAATAACAGCGTGGCCGGGGGGGGGGGGGGATGACTTTGTACCTGCGGAACCCTGGGCTTCAGAAAGGAATGAGCAAATAAAAAATGTTTTCGTTTAAAATAAAAAAAGTTAAGTCCCGTGTTTTGAGAATCACCGGACGAAAAAAAAATTTTTTTTTCTTCAAAGTTGTCTTGTGATATAGAAATTGTTTTTTCCATTTAACCATCTGTGTAGCTCTTCTAGTTCTCGAGATAACAATGGTGGCCCATTTAGAATAAACACCTTGTATCTCAAATTCTGCTTAACGAATAAAAATTAAGACTTTCTAGAACTAGATATTTCTTTTAATTTGGATGTTATTTCATAAAAAATCTTACAATTTATACTTGATTCATCTCTCACCTTTCGGATTCGTCTCGCGCCCCTCCCCAAGAAAAAACACCCCTTGCCTCACCACCACTTCGTGTACAATAACTGCGAAGGAATAAACATCGCCCTTTGGGGTGCCATCTCCCGGACTCCTTAACAGTTCCGGGGCGGTCCAAAGTTGTCCTGAGGGAACACAAGGCTATTACTGCACCGTGGATACACATACACAATACACTCACGTCGCCAAAATGCGTACGAGTCGTTCAAAGGACTGTCTTGTTTTTTGAAAAACGGAAGACCAAAGTCGGTGATTTTGAGAACGAAACGGGAGTCCACGACGCAGTTTGTGGAGGAGAGGTTGCCGTGGTGTTTGATGTCGCTTTGGTGAAGGAATGTCATAGCCTGTACCATGGCAAACGTTTCAATATTTTAGAAAGAAAAGTTTTAAAATTGTCGCACCAAAATGAACTTTTTTTTATTAAAATATACCCAAATCAAGGTATAATATTTTATAGGTTTTATACTTACACGTACTAAGTCTTGTATTAAAGATATTCTAACCATCCATTCTAGTGTAAATTGGTCATTTTCTAAAATATCTTGTAGACTGCCTTTCGGGCAATATTCTGATAGGACACAACAGTTTGGTGGGTCGATACAAGCTCCAATAAACTTTACTAGGTGGTCATTCTGTATATCTTTCATCTAAAACAAAATAATATGGCTTTTAATGGTACTTGGATACACCACTATACGAGGTAGCGTCAAAAAGTACCCGGAATTGTTGCCTATAGCAATGATTCCCAAACTTTTTCCCTTAACACCAACTCCATCCTACATTTTTATTAGCTATTGTGAATACAAAACTAGGGATGCAACCGATACCGATGTATCAGCGATATTGTCTTTTAGCCGATGTATCTGAATCGACGATACTTGTATGCCGATAAATCAATACTCGTACGTTTTGAATTTCGCGCTTTCAAAAAACCACGTAAAAGCACCGAGCCCTAGTTATTATAATGCGTGGGCAATCCCAACATTTCGTTCAGTTCCACCAACACTATAGCACCTGAGATCTGATTCCCACAAAGTTAAGAGATATTTGAAAGTCCTAAATATTGCAAGAGTTGTCGAAACATTGATTTTATGGCGCGATCAAATTCTTTACAAAATTTGAAAAAAGGTGCGCAAAAGTACTGAACTTCCAGATGAATTCTATGGACTGTTTTCAACAGCATGTCTTATTCAGACAAAATTGCTTGTCTCCACACAAATTAAGGATGCAATGTTCTTTAAATAATAGTTATTTGTATATCAAGGTTACAAGAGTGACGTTTTTTGGCCGAATTTAAAGTTTGCAATCAAGGCTAAAGCCAAGGCTAGCAAATCAGATGAGTTATACATTTTTATTTAAATTTAAAATTTATGAAGCTGCATGTAATACAACACTAAATTTATTTGCTATTTAAAAAAAAGTTTGACAATTCAGTTCGTAAAGTAAATGCGGCCGTAAAGTAAAAGTAGTCGTAAAGTAAAAGCGGCCATAAAGTAAATGCGTTCGTAAAATAGTCTTTGACAGATGTCAAAATAAAAGTGATACTTTACGGTTGCCAAATGATATGTAAATCAACTATTTATGTAACAGCTGCCTAAACAATATTTTAAATATTAATTTTATTACGTTATCAGCAAAATTTGTGTTTTTTTTTCTCCAAAGTAATTTTAGTTTCACTAGTAAATATGCAGCCTTCACCTTTGTCTTTCTTTTATTTTTACTTTTTTCTAAAATTGATTTGTTCAACAATATCGGTATCATATCGACAGAATCTAGTATTGTTGCATCCCGAAAAAACAAAAGCTCTTTGACATATTTGGATTGAAAATAAACAAAAGTTTGAAAATAACAACTTTCATTGTGGTCCAAGCAAATATTGAGAAGTACCAAATTATAAAAATTATAAAATTAATGTGACTTGATTTTACTCTTTAGCACGTATTTTTTATGTGGGATGTTTTTCTTGATAATTTTATATTTCTAAATCTATTCTTTGTTCGCGGAACCCTTATCCTCCATAACGGTCTACGGAACCCTTCGGTTCTTTGCACTTTGCACAACTTGATTGGATTGAAAAGAAACAATACCTTGAAAATAACAATTTTCATTGTGATCCAAACAAATATTGATAAGTATCAAATCATAAAAATTATAAAACTACTTACTAATGTGACTTGATTCTTTAGCACGTATTCTTTATGTGGGATGTTTTTACCTTCCGTCACCTCTAGGTAAGGAAGGTATTGTCTTTGGTCAAAAAATTCGGTGGTGAGTTTTCATTGAATAAGCACGTTTTAGGGTCTTTACAATACGATTTTACTATTTTTACGATGATGTCTGTATGTGTGTGTGTGTGTGTGTTCGTATGTGCGTGTGTGTGTGTATGTGTGTGTGTGTGTGTATGTGACCGCCTTTCATGCACGATATCTCCAATACTAGAATTCCAAAAATTACAATTCTTGCATATTCCTCTTCCTTACAACCATATGCAGACTTGATTAGATTTTGGTTATAATTGGTCAACCGGAAGTACCCTCATTTGAAGATTTTAACAGTTTTTCTTGAAAAACTCAGTTAAATGTTATTATAACTTAAAGAATATATTATTGCCTATACGATTTGATTGCATTTTATATTTCATATTCAACAGATATAGAGTTAAAGAATTATAAAGATAATAAATTTGATATAAATTTCATAATTCAGCCAGCTATGCTAACTTAACCATGGAAACTGCTAATATATTCAATTGACAGATGTCAGTATCAATAAAATGTAAATCAATGAAAGAATAAGGGAAGTAACTCTAGTGTTAGAAGTTTCTAGATATAAGAGAGACGATTACATTGGTTTGAACATGTCATGAGGAGAGATGAATATATTAATAGAAGGTGGAAGAAACATAGGAAGACCAAATATAAGATGAAAAGACTGTATTGCAGAAGACTTGAGAGAAAAGGAACTGAATGAGGACGACACGCAAATAAGAAGAAAATAAAAAATAGCGACCCCTAACGAATGGGAAAAACTAAAGAAGAAGAAGATGCCAGTGTCAAATGCAATTTGCATAGTTTGTTTATGAAATAACTTTACTGGAAATATAGGATCTTTTGCAAGAAAATTTATGCGTAGGGCGCGTGCAGTGACATGACTTTGCTGACTTTGGCAAGCAGATATGGGGACCCGTGTCAAAATGACAGCAATTAATTATCTCCATAACTGACAAGTATTATAATCTTTCATTCAAAATTTCATAATTTTCTTATTTCATGTGGTTTGTTATCACGAGTATGGAATTCAGTTGCCGAGACAGGGAATCATAAAATACCAAAAATTTATAATCTTTTGCAAGAAAATTTTTGTATGGAATTTGTACATTATACACAGGATTGACGGAAGGTATTGTGCTGGCCACAACAGATTTTTTTATGTACACATCGGTATAGTGAGTAATTATAAATGGCAGAACAGTATGGTATGTTTTCTTTACCTGTTTTAACCTGACTAAATGCTTCCTTGTTAGATCAACTTTTACAGGCGCTAATCTTTTAATTGCCACTTTAGAATTTCGGTAAAGACCTATTGGAATAAAAATTTGATTGTCTCCAGCAAGACTATATAAATCTGAAAATGTCTGCACGAAATATAAATAAATAATTGTTAATAAATAATTCTTACAACATGACTTCCACGTTTACTGGAAGATGACACACTGTCTCTTCTTCCTCCAGAATTCCGGAGGTCGATAATATCTTCCCAGTTGACTTTCCAGGACATGGAGAGGATTTCTGCTTCCAGTTTTCTTCGCCTGAAAAACCAAAAATGTTTTATGATAATTAAAATAATTCAATATTTATTTTTAAAATTGTGTTACCTGTAAACAAAAATTGCAATGATTACTAATAATATTGCAAGGCCCACGAGACCTACGCTAATATAAACATATGTTGGTAAACCTAAAAAGTAAATATTTAAATAAATATTCTCAAATTTAAAAATATCACGAAATATTTTACAATTAATTATTAAAATATGTGTAATATTTTCAAAAAGCCATACTTGATGTGAAACAGAATGTGACGTCAAAATTCTTACATCTTAACATGCGACAAACTATCGCTACTTTTATTTATATAAATAACCTAGGCGATGAACAAACTGTTTTCCTATTGGCTATGAATGTAATTTGACATCACAAGAGTGGGGCGTTGTTTTTCATGACTATTTCTGTCTTCAACATTTTTATTTTATTATTTACGAAAATATCAACAAATTAATATTATTTTTAACTGCCGCCATAAAGAGGGGAGGTATTGTTTTCGGTCCAAAAATTCGATAGTGAGTTTTCATTAAAAAAGCACGAATTAGGGTCCCCACAAGCTTACAACACGTATTTACTATTTTTAGAATGATGTCTGTGTGTGACGATTTTTTCTTTCAGGATACTCTTATACCAGACTTCCAAAAATTCCTATTTTCCGTATTTAAGCATCCTGAATAATATAAAGTGTTGATTAGATTTTGGGAAAAATTAAACAACCGGCAGCTGTACTTTACTTGAAATCCATAACAGTTTTTAATAAAAAACTATATTCAAATATAATACTAAACTTTTCAATTTTAGTATTTACGATTTTTATAGCAATGGGAACAACATATTAGATTTTCGATATACTTGATAAATCGGAAGTGATACTTTACTTGAGAATTTTCGTGAAGTATTATAATATAATTCAAAATTTACTAAATTTGGTATTTAATTATATGATTAAAAACAACATATTAGATTTTGAGTATGATAAACCGATGTGGTACTATATTAGCAACTCTGAACAGATTTTCTTGAAAAAATATTTTAAAATATGATCCAAAACTTTTCAAATATGATATTTAAAACTCGTATATAATTGGAAAAAACATATTAGATTTTGACTTTATAATAACCCGGATGGGGTACTTGGAGCTCTTAACAGATTTCCAAGAAAAACAAGAAAATATAATCCAATCATATTAGAGACTTTTCTATTTATTGGACAAATAAGATTTTGTTTACAAACGATCAACCGGAAGTGATACTTTACTTAAAGCTCATTGCTATTATAAAAATGGAATTGGCGGCAGGTCATATGCTGGCCGCATCAGATTTTTTTACTATGAAAAATAATACATAAACTTTCATTTAAAACACTTTAAAAAATGTGAAACCGGATAATTTGAAGATACACATTTTTTCTCTAAATTTTAAATAAATCTGAGCTTGAAATATTTTTTTCTACTTCGCGTTGACAAGGTGAATTTTGTACAACTGTTTTTGCCAAAAATTTTGTTCAATTGTTTTTGGGATTTTTTTTTAATTGTGAAGTTGGTAACCTTTGTCTGTATCAATACATATATTTAATTTTAGTTGTCATAACATGTCATGAAATTGCATTTAGATTTTTTTGTAGTAAAGCACTCTTTTTAAAGTACAAATTATTTATTATAATAAATATAAATTCTAACTGTAACCTAACTTCAAAATAACTATTTTGAAAATGTCAAATGTCAACATAAATTAAATTTCAAATGTTTATTGAAACTGTCATTTTTACTCATCTTGACATTTTAATCAATAATAATTTTGAAATAAAAGTAATTTTTTGCGAAATTGGAAAAATAGTATGAAAAACATGTATTACAATGTCTATTTGTAATACTCGTACTTTGCATAACTCGTCTACATCGCGATTACGCAAACTGTACTCGTATTAGAATAACGACCATTGTAATACTTGTCTTCAATATACTATTTTATACTAATCTAAATACTATTAAAAATCGTTGTTAAATTGTGTTTTAAAGAAATTGGCATATTCGGTAATGGGTACAAATCCGTAATAGTATATTTTTTGCTTAGTACAGTGGCGGACTGGCAAATTTAACCAGTCCGGGAAATCTGAAAGTGGTAATAAATAAAAGAAAATGCACTAATATGAAGTTGGTACATAATTTTTCATATTGTCAATATCAATATAGTAAATTTCAAATATGAAAAAACAAAGACTTGTTACCAACCATATAAAAGTTAAAAGTTGACAACTCGGTTGTCTTTTGTTTGTTACATATAAAATGTCGTGTTTGGTGTCAAATGAAATGTTTTCTCAAGGATTGCGATTCAGAGATGTCAAAAATTTGACTGCTTTATCTGCTGTTGTTATGTATGTCGTGTAATGTATACATACTTGTTTCTGGGCATTTGGAACTATCATACCCACATCTGGGTGTATCGAGAGGTGCTTCAGTATTTCCATTAGGCCAATAAATTTTTCTTCCGGGTATAAAATATATGTCCTCAGTTTTATCTATGTAATTAGCTACTACTTCGAACTTATCTTTTTTGGGATTGTAACTTAATAAAGAATATTCATTATTTTTAGCGCCATTACAATTGATTTCAACTGTTTCGTTACTATAATCAATTATTGTTTTGCTGCCATATATATTTTTTACTATTTCATATCCATTGATTGTTGTATTCATGTTGTCTTGTATATTTGATCCATTGAAAAATTTATTCAAAGTGGATAAATATAAGTACATGGAATTGTAAAAATCGTCCATGAATTTCGAATGGAAAACATTTGTGTCTTCTATTTTGCTGGTTAATGTTATAACGGACTTATAAGCCTGGTGTATTTTTGATATATTTGAAGATTCATCTGTACTGTATAGCCAAGGTTTTTCAAAATTTTCAGCCCTTAAAAATATAAAATTATGGAACAATAAGGCCATACATATTTATTTGTGGCTTAGTGCAAGAACAAGCAATGGTAAAAATTTGTTATTTTGAGAATAATTTAAAAACCATAAGAAACTTTCAGTGTTAATAATGCGGAAAGTACTTGATATTCAGTACTGTTAATGATGAATGTAGACAAGGCAAAAGAAGTGTAGGTAAGAATATGTGGCAAAGGATGATTGTTGTATTAGTAACTGTTATTGTGGTCCGGATGCGATACTTTGCTGCCGAAAATCGGTCACTGTAATTTGTAGGGATTAAGGAATATTTGATTTTTAAAGATTTACGGTAAGAATGACTTGTATTATTTACTTACTTACACCCTATCTCACTAATTACCATAGCTACCATTTAAAAATACATTGCCTTGGCATGACAACAAAAATTTGAATTTGTTATTTTAGTCACAGCCTAATTACCCCTGATTGAGATTAAATACTACCAGTCAATGTTTATTAAGAGATTGGAGTGAGTCAGCTGAGCTGTTATTATTATTGTTACTCTTATTGTTGGGTTTATGCCATCTCGAGAACTCTAAAAACTACGAGGTCTGTTAAATTAGCAAAAAAAAATAATATTTTACTAGACTATTGGGGAATAGTAGGGACCAGCTTTGTTATTTTAAATGGGACCATTATATTTTTCATTTTTTTATTACACAGAGAATTTTATTCTGAATTCAGTGATATAATATTTTCATACCCTTAGATAACATTTTTTTTTTGAAAAAAATGTACATAAAATTTTACAAAAATTTGATTAAAATATGGCTACAACAAGAGTACCACGAATGAAATGAATGAATAGGAGTGCCGTGACAGAAAGAAGTGAATATTTTGTTCTTTTATACGCGCCGTCAAATAAGTATGGACTGATGTTCAACTGTTTCCCTTCTCCGCACCTTGCCTTGCGGTGTTGCCGCTTCTTCATAACTTAGCATTTTCAACATAACCAGTGAATTGGCAACAGAGTAAAAATCTCCAGTCCATAGTTATTTGACGGCAGGTATATTGAACATAAATGTCAATGCAGACAAAATATTTACGTATTTCCTTCATGACATTCTAATTCTATGTAAAAAAATAACACATTTTCTTTTTTTCTATACGTGCCACTTTTATTATAGCCATATATCAAATTAATACAAAAGGTTATATGCGTTTATCTCAAAAAAATTGTTATGTAAGGGTATAAAAATATTATATCACAGTATTCAGAATAAAATTCTTTCGTAGCTCTTACAGTTCCCAAGGTAGCAATATTGAACAAAATAAAATGAACACTCTGTAGACAGTAGAACATCCAAAATGTATAAGATTTTTTTTTTAACTCATTTATTCCCAAAAGTAAAAGTTGGCCAAATATAAGGGTGCTTTTTTATTTGACTTTTTTTTTCGTTATCAGTCATTGGTGCTCTTTTTCTGACTTTTTTTTATGAAATGTTGACATTGATTGTTCTCGTATTAAACCACAAACACGAGGGTCACGCTAGAATAACTAAGAATAAGATACACAGTTCATATTTTTTAAAATTTTATTTTAAACATATTCAAGGAGTTCCCTTCAACAATAAATACAATCTGTCTTTCCTTGCATTCCTTAAAAGCTTTCAACCAATCTTCTTTGTTCTGAAAGACGTAAAAACGGTCAAATTATGTTTCAGGTCATTTTAAAAAACTATTAAAACTCTTAAACTAATTATTGGAGGATTTAAAAATTGTCGAATTAATTTCAGACTGACTTAAAAATTGTCAAATTATGAATAATGATTCGAAAATATTCCTCGGTTAATTTCATATTTTTACCCACAAGAATACATACTTTAAAAAAAAATGGTTAATTAAGTTCTAAGTAATTTAAATTTTGATTTCCGTGACCTACCTTATTTTCTTATACTCATTAATTCTAGCGTGACCTTCCTATGTTAAATACGTACTGATTTGTAAGTTCTATGTTAAAAAATACATATTCCCCATTGTAAACCATACTTCCTAACGATTCAGCCGCTAACAGTATTTCTCTCATAGTTTGGTATGATGCACAAGTTACTATTACTAAAACAGAAATTATCTAGAAAATCCATTAGATAAAGTAGGTAAGACTTTAAATAATTTTAGTGTAATTTTTTAAATGTTTGGTCAAGGTCCATCTTCAAATTGTTTGAATTAAGATTTTACCTCCGCCCATTCCTTCAAATTTAGTATTGTCGTATACTTAGCTTTAATGGACGTACATAAGATATCATTATTATTTTGTTATTGTAATAATATACAATGTTCCAGTAAAAGTATTCAAAATTCCAAAATAAATCGACTGATAAGTTTATTAGCAAATGTGAAACCAAATATATGAAAAATAAGATAATGACATACAAAATAAGCTATAAACACGGCTATGAATCAAGTTAATACAGTGTGATAAAAAAAAATCCTAACTCGGATTAGGCTATGAACGAGGAAACGTATGCCAATTTAAAAGTATTTTATTAAATGTCAATTTGACACGAGATATTGTCAACAATGTTATGAAAAGAAATCAAAGCTTATCTTCTTGAATCTTATTTTTGAAATGGAAATAAATAAGAAAAAGGCGAATGGCAATATACTGTATCCTTTCTTATTAACTTTTCTCCTTAAAATTACATTTCAAGATCGCTTTTGACAATTTGACTTTTGAATTGAATAATGATCTATACATTTCTCTGTTCATAGCTTACTCAGAGTTAGGTTTTTTTTTGAACACACTGTATATTCGAAACAATAAATAATAATAAACTTACGTTACAGCGATAGTATTGCCAACAACAAATATAGTTGTAACTTAGTCGAAACAATACGAATTTTTGAAAGACAATCGTGTTATAACCATCCTTATCGCGCGGCCTTTTTGTCATTGCAAATATGAGATAGATAAATGATAACTGTTAATTCATTCATAATATATCTATAAAAAAAATTAAACTGCACTTTACCTCCGTTATCCACGCCAATTTGGGCTTTCAAATATTCTTTCAAATCCATGGTAGTCAAACTTATATCTCCATCAACATGCAAGAAATCTTTCACAGTCATTAAAGTCAAAATTAGAGTTTGCATTACGAAAGTACAAGTCCTTTGTCCAGCAACTTCTTGTTGTCCATTTGGATGGTACAAAAACACAACTTTTTTCCAATTATATTTCAAAAGTAACTTATGGAAAAAACTTGTCACTCCTTTAATAAACATACTGCTCGTCCTTACGAAAAGAAAATAATCATCTTCGCATTTCTGTTTTGGTCTTTCAAAGTCTGACGATAGTCCTCCAGGACTTATAATTGGAGTTCCGTAGAACTTCATAACTCTTGTAACGGAAGCAACTGAAAATTCACATATTGGGCCAAACACCACGTGAGGACATTGGTCATCAGAGAAGGCTTCTATGACAGCTAGTTGGCCGTAAGTTTCGCTACATTGGTCATCTTTAGGAATTAATGAAACTTGAAGCCAATTTGGTGTAATGCCATTGGTTTTGGAATCGTTCACAGCGCGTTGTAGTTCTGGTAATACCTAAAATGTAGGAGCCCAGACTCATAAAAGTTTGGCCGGTTTACATGTTCAACAAATTATAAAACCTACACATATGATGAGAAATTTCTACAAAATTCTTTCGACTACTTTAAATATACAATTAAAACTTGCAAAAACTGTACGTCAAATGACGGTTCGACCAACATTTAAAGGATGACCTTTACTTTTGGCATCATAGGAAAAACTTCGTAAAAATCCAGTGTATAACGTATGTCCCATGAGTTTTGCTACAAATTTCAACATTTTTTTTTTGTAAGTTTTATAATACTTAATAATTAACTGTTTCATAAGAAACAAAATTATGAGCTTAAATTAAATAAAAATGGGCATGATATCCCAAAAGGCGCAACTTTCTACGGACACCTAGTTAGGGTTTTGGTCGGCATTTACATCGATTTCTCGGCCTTCAAACTAACCAACTTCAAAATTAAAGGAAATGATAGTTTTTATACTGAGCAGAGGTCCCTAATAAGGTTGTATATAAAGAAAAAGCCAAATTCGCAGATTAGATGTTGGTATGGTGCGCTATTTCCATAAGGAGGATATCCAGGCCTTATGTGGTCCCAGTGAGGTGAAGTCCTGGATAGTTAAAGGTAAATCTAACAAAATTGGTTAATTTTATTGAAGTAGAAAATGCTGGGACGGATTTTATCTTCTGTCACTATACAACACAAACTTAAAATTGGCTAACAGACCAAAATATTCCAGTTGTTCCGCGAAACGACAATCCACTTAACCTTCCCCAGGCTAGAAGGTTTTTGGACTCTTTTATCTTGAAAAGCTTACGATGGTGGTTGGGAAGCCCAGAATAAGGACTAACTTCAACGCAGAATATTCAGGAATTCATGATTGTTTAAATTTTTGAGAAGTCGATGTAAATATCGTTCAGAACTTAATGCTAGGTTTCCGCAGAAAGTTTCGTCTTGTAACATAACACGGCTCTATTTATTTAATTTAAGTTCATAATTTTGTTGCTTATGAAACATTTAATTATTAAATATTACAAAACTATAAATAAATGGAATTTTATAAAAAAAAAAGTTGAAATTTGTGCCAAAACTCATGGGACATACGATACACTAAAACCTAAATATGCGGGGCTTGTTGATGCATATCTAATAGAATTAAAGCTGTTATTACGAATAAAAACAATGTAACCCAATATTAAATGGCACACTTGTATAATATATTCAGTTTTCAAATTTAAAATCTATATATGTATTTTAAAGCAGCCGACATAAATGTAGACATTTCTTACCATTTGCGTAGGTTTTATAATTTGTTAAAATGTAAGCCGACCGAACTATTATGAGTTTGGGCGCGTATTCGTATACCAGTAGTTTGTAAATTATTGTGTATATCTCTTTACTTATTGAGTGATCTCTATATGGGGTAATTGTAATTTGATGTACATTAATACGATTACGTACCAAAGATAGTGTGATTGCGGAACCGTGGCTAGAATCGAACGGTAGGATTACTACTGCTCGTATTTCGCACGTCAAATTTTGGCAAATTATATCACAAAGTTGTAGATTTTCTCTACAGGGCTCAGTTTCCATTGTACAGTTTTCAGCTTTCATAACTTTCAGGATTGACGATGTCCACAAAATAATATAAATGTATATTAAATTATTCATCTGAAAATAAAAAAGAAGACCGTTAGTAAGAACAATCATTTATGGATTATTTTATGGAAAAATATTTTAAATAACAGTTACCAAAAAATTAATTTTATGCATACCAATATCCTTTGGAGTATTTTTCTCTTAAATAATCTACGTGTATATAATTAAGGAGCAAAAACAACCTTAGTACCCATTTTCTACCTTCCGTCACCTGATTTTGGTCAAAAAATTTGATCGTGAGTTTTAATAAATAAGCACATTTTAGAGTCCCTAGAATACAATTTTACTATTTTTACAATAATGTCTGTTTGTATGTGTATATATATATATATATATATATATATATATATATATATATATATATATATATATATATATATATGTGTGTGTGTGTGTACGTGTGACGATTCTTTCGGATCCGATAACTTCAATACTACAATTCAAAAAATTTCAATTTTTTCGTATTCCTCTTCCGTACATCCATATGCACACGTGATCATATTTTAGTTATAATTGGTCAACTGGAAGTACTCTCATTTGAAGATTTTAACAGTTTTTCTTGAAAAAACGCTGTAAAATATCACTTTTTAACATTTAATGTTATTATTGATATTATTATTATTATTAAATAATTTTTTATTCTCCATAAGATTTGTTTGTAGTTTATGCTTCATATTCAATGGATTTAAAGTTAATTGAATTAAATTTTATAAAGCAGCTAGCTATGCTATCACCATGAAAACAGCTAGGTACTAATATTACTAAAATTCTGATCGACAAATGTTAGCATGTCAGTATCAAGTGCAATTGACACACAAGCCCAAACCCATAATAATTCGGCCAGTTTATATTTTCAACAAATTATAAAATCTACACAAATGATTAAAATTAAATTAAAATTTCTACAAAATTCTTTCGGCTTCTTTATACATAGACTTTATTTATTTATTTATTTATTTATTTATTTATTTATTTATTTATTTATTTATTTATTTATTTATTTATTTATTTATTTATTTATTTATTTATTTATTTATTTATTGATTTATTTATTGATTTATTGATTTATTTATTTATTTATTTATTTATTTATTTATTTATTTATTCATTTATTTATTTATTTATTTATTTATTTATTTATTTATTTATTTATTTATTTATTTATTTATTTATTTATTTATTTATTTATTTATTTATTTATTTATTTATTTATTTATTTATTTATTTATTTATTTATTTATTTATTTATTTATTTATTTATTTGTTTATTTAAACTACACTACCCATCAGGCGTAACCTAATAAGAGGGTAGGAAAAAAATACATAGATATATACAACAATTAATGGTTACAAACAACATTTAATGAATAAGTACATTTTAGGGTTCCTATAATACGATTTTACCATTTTTACGAGGTAGTATGTGTGTATGTGTGTGACAGTGCCGAACCATTCAGATTCCACAACGCCAATATCATTTTTCCAATAATTATATTTTTTTTCTATTCCTTAAATATACAACCAAAAGAAGAGGTGATTAGATTTTGTTTATAATTGGTCTACCGGAAGTGCACTCATTTAAAAAAATTAACAACTGAAAAAACGTGTTAAATATCACTTTTTGACTTTTAACGTTATGATAAATATTAAAGAATATTCTATTATCTATACGTTTTAATTGCTTTTTATCTTTATATTCAGTGGATATCGAGTTAAAGAATTATAAAGGAATTAAAGTTCATTAATCAGCCAGCTATGCTATAACCGTGGAAACATCTACATATTAAGAAAGTTCTAATTGACAGATGTCAGTGTCAATGAAAAGAAAATGAAAGTGGCAGAGAGATGAGAATATTGAGATGGATGTTGGGGAAGACACGGAAAGATAAGATACATAATGAGAGGATAAGGGAAATGACTCGAATGATAGAAGTTTTTAGAAAGATACAATAGACACGATTATATTGGTTTGAACATGTTATGAGGAGAGATAAACAATATATTGGAAGAAGAATGAATAGCTTACTAGAGGAAGGTAGAAGAAAAAGAGGAAGACCAAAGATAAGATGGACAGGCTGTACTGCGAAGAACTTGAGAGAAAGGAACAAAAACAAATGAGTGGAAGAAGAAAGTCAAGAATAGCGACCACTAACGAGTGGGAAAAGCTAAAGAAGAAGATGCCAGTCTTAAGTACAATTTACATAGTTTGTTTATAAAACAAATTTAATGGAAATATAGAATCTTT
This sequence comes from Harpalus rufipes, assembly GCA_951394225.1. Lineage (NCBI taxonomy): Eukaryota > Metazoa > Arthropoda > Insecta > Coleoptera > Carabidae > Harpalus > Harpalus rufipes. Next base: position 31,973,870 of record OX596274.1, on the reverse strand, counting down.
CGCAAGAAAATTTATATATGGAATTTATACATAATACACTGAATTGACGGAAGGTAATGTTTTGGCTACATCAAATTTTTACCTCTCGCTAAGAGAAGTATTGGATTCATGCTAAAAATCGCATATCCAAATTTTAATGATTAAGCACATTTTAAGGTCCCTACAATCCGATTTTAATATTTTTACGATCATGTCTGTGTGTGTGTGTGTGTGTGTGTGTGTGTGTGTGTATGTGTGAGAGGCATTCGGATTAAATAAAGAAAAAAGATCTAAGAAAGAATGAAGGAAACTGAGATAAATATATAATTACTTGTTGTTTTGCAGCTCACAAATCATTGACGTGAAGCATGTGAGAAAAATCGGTATATATTTTCGAAATTTGCGAAAAACGAGTGTTTTCCTGTATCTCAAAAACGAAAGAAAATCGAAAATTCCTATGGCGAGTAGAAAAATTTTCCTCTAAAAGTTGACTCTGGAATATGCAAACGGTTTTACCCAATCGTTAATATTACCCGAGATACCTTAAAAAAAGATCGAAAATTAAACACCTGTACACAGATGATGACATATTTGTACCGTGCGGGCGTTTACCAGCAGTTACCTTACGGGTAATCATTGCTGACGCGGATTATTTTGAAAGTATTCAGCATTGTTGAACGCTTTTGTGAAGTGGGAGGAAGGAATGGTTCTGTCGGTGCTAGATTAACAATGAGACGCACAAGGCGCGCGCCTCAGTGGCCTAGCAACGGCACTATTTTGTCAAGTTTTATTTTACAATATTTACCTCTCGCTAAGAGAGATATTGGATTCATGCTAAAAATGGCATATCCAGATTTTAATGATTAAGCACGTTTTAAGGTCCCTACAATCCGATTTTAATATTTTTACGATGATGTCTGTCTATCTATCTCTCTCTCTCTCTCTCTCTCTCTCTCTCTGTGTGTGTGTGTGTGTGTGTGTGTGTGTGTGTGTGTGTGTGTATGTGTGTGTGTGTATGGATGTATGTGTGTGTGTGTGTATGGATGTGTATATGTAGGCCAACCAAAGGACCAAATCTCAAAAACTATAATACTTAATATCTGTTTAACTACATATTTCTCAATCGGACATTACTGGGGAGAGCTGAACAGGTTTTGGAAATAATTGGACAACTGAAAATAGCGTATTCTTAAAAAAAATCTTCTAAATATTATTTTTTGAAAATTTTTGTTCTTGCTTATTAAAAAGGAGTAAATTCTCTATCTGATACATATAAAAAAAATATTATATCTTTTATAGATTTACAGATAAAGAAGCAATAAGGTATATAATAATCTGTTGTAATAAATCTCACAGCCCAAATAATATCATGGAAACCAATTGAAAATTTAAAATGTTTATATCAAAAATTCAGAGACATTACTGACGTTTTTTTCTGGGAAGTACATACATTGTATTTATTATTTTATTAATAGTTATATATTAAAATTATAGATATATTACATATACCCTGCAAAGATACTGTCAATTCGGACAACGAATTGAAAACATTTCGAAGAGTAGGACAAAATATGTTCATAGAATGAATTAAAAATTAAATAATCTAAATATAAATATTAGATGTGAGTAGAATTTTTGGTGTAGAGTGTAGGTATACAAGAAATGTTAAATACAATAGGGTAACAAGCATTCATGCCATTTTTTTGATCTTGACAAGCAGTTATGGGGGCCCGTGTCAGAATGATAGCTAGTAATTATGTATATAGATGTCAAATATCATAATTTTTCATTCTAAATTTAGTGATTTTCCAATTCCATGTTGTTTATTTTCCTCGACAAGTAAATTCCACACTCCTGGTGAGAATTTAACTACGTGAATTTTGAAAATCATGCAATTTTTAATGAAAAATTCTGACATTTGACATCTATGTGCATAATTACTAATTATCATTCTTATACGGGCCCCCATATCTGCTTGCCAAGGCCAACAATGTCACATGGCTGCTCGCGTCCTATATTTATGTAACCAAAAACGAAAGTAGCGAGTGGTATTGTGCTGGCCACAACAGATTTTTTACCTCTCGCTAAGAGAGGTATTGCATTCATGCTAAAAATCGCATATCCAGATTTTATTGTATAAGCACGTTTTAAGGTCCCTACAATCCGATTTTAACATTTTTACGATGATGTCTGTGTGTGTGTGTGTGTGGATGTATGTGTGTGTGTGTGTGTGTATATGTATGTAGGATGTTGGAAGGACGGTTACTCAAAAACTATAAGAGTTTAAATTTGTTTAACTACGTATTTCCCAATCGGACATTCATGGGAAGATCTGAAAAGGTTTTGATAACAATTGGACAACCGGAAGTAGAAGATTCTTGAAAAAAAATCTTCTAAATATTATTTTTTGAAAATTTTTCTTGATAATATTAAAGAAAAATAAATTCTCTTTCTGATAAATTTAAATATTTTTATATATATTCTATAGATTTAGAGATAAAAGGAATATAATATATAAAATAAACTGTTGTAATTAATTTTACAACCGAAAGGATGCCATGAAAAATAGTTGAAAATTTTAATTATTTGTGACAGATAAATGTCAGTGTCAGAAATAATGAGTAACGAAAGAAAAATTTACTTGGAGAATCCCTTAATTCTTGATCTGTCTCTATTATGGAGATGACAAGTCTAGGTTGAAGGACTTAAATTTGTTTCAAACATTATGGGACAATGTACACCAGCACTGTAGACTAGAGTAACTTTGAATTGCGAAAAAGCTATCAAATTCTTCTCAAGTAAGTTGTAAATATTGACAAAATTACACATCAATATAAGAATAATCGGAGTGCAATCTATCCGTCACTTTATTAAAGGGAATTAGTGTTATTTAGATATAACAAGTATGAAAAAATAAAATGTAAAAGAAGATATGTAAGAATAGATGCACAATCCAGATATATACATTTTAGACCGCCCAAAATTAATGTTTTTACTAGAAGAATATGAAGAGAGAGTAAACAAGGTTGTTCGAATTGAAAATTGCTGTTACCAGCCTAATATTTATATATGGTAAACTATACTTTGTAATTTATTGTAACTTAATTTATGGTAAAATATCTTTATGTTGAGACATGCTATTATTGAATAATAAAGAAGTTTATACGTCATAGATTTATATGAATATATTATTTGTATTTATAAAAATATTCTTTGCTTTATGCATACAGCCAGGTAAAATATACGGCGAGAGGTTATGTGCTGGCCACATCAGATTTTTTATATTTGAGATAACCAAATAAACAACTTTCTAGCTTCCTTACTTTTATAGATTTCTGTAACTTAATTTACGTCAGAATTATGTTTAAATATAAGAAAATTATTTACTGGATGTTAAATAATAGAAATATCAATATTGATAAGAAATTACATTATAATTAGACACTTGTATAGGATGTTTTCGATACTTTTTGCGAGCAACAGTTTTACAAAACTGTTTGGTATCCTTGAAAGTACATGTCGATATATGTAACTCATATTTACAATATTTGGACTATGGTTGTTTTTGCAAAGAGCCCTTCAATTGCCAGAAAAAACAATGCTAGTCAACTGCTCGCTAATCTCTCTTAATCACTTGTTCATATTAAAGGTAAAGAGTTTACAAAAGTTCATAGACATTCATAACTGTTATGAAGATTCTACTGCAAGGATTATTTTCTTATAAGGAAAAAGTGATACTTTCTCGCTCTCTCCATAATAGTTTTCAATGCCCGTGATATTTTATATGTATAAGAGTATAATATTTCTTACCATGTGTATATGCAAAATTATTTAAATATATTTCACTATACTATTTTATACTGTGTGTAGTATATTGTAGATATGTATTTGAATACTATAGTTTAGTCTACTGTGTATTATTTTTATTTCAGTAATAAATAATTGCAAGTATGTGTATTTAGATCAAGTGCTCTCCAGCTGTTTCAATTAAAATGCCACTCGAAACAAATGAAGTACGCTTATCTACTTATTCGGAAAATTAATTAACTATAATTTACAATTGTTTTTATTATTATTTTTGCCCTTTTGCCTTAAATTTGTACACAGTATAAACTTATTTATAATCCATTAATAAATATTATAAAATTAAACAACTACGGGTACAAATTTTAAAAACATATATTGCTGACTAAAATAATTTAAAAAAGCATAATGCACATGCATAGTGCCGATCTTCCGTTACTGAGAAAAAAAGCTATTTTGTATTAGAATCGAAGAAAAACTAATATAGTTGAAAATTTTTGTCTACTCCAGTAAATAGATTTAAAAAATACAATGAAATTTTATATGAAACATTTTTCTCAATATCTAATAGTTAGGAAGTTATTTGAAAATTAAATGTTAATATTTTCAAAAGAAACATATTGAATTTTTATTTCTGAACTGATAAAAGATGAATAATATTAATACTGCCATCTGTCAGTAAAATATTCATCCTCTTCCTCTTACAACTATGGCACATATTGACGCTAAACATCGACATTACCGACGCTGAACATTCAGCTACTGCTGCCTCTTACAGCGGCGCCTACACCTAATGAAAAGCGTCGCTGGTAGTTCACTGACGCTGCAAAAGATGTCAGCGCTATATATATGCAAATATCCTGTGGATATTTATAATATTAATTATCCTTTATGCTTTATAAAGCCGGGAAATTAATTTCAGGTTTTGAAAAATCAATAATTGCTGAGATTTTCAGCAAATAAAGTTATTTATATTCAAAATGTATTTGAGGATGGTAAATAATTAAATTCCAATTAAGGGAATTAAATATCATTTCGAAGATGAAAACTTCTGCACTATATGCAACTTCCACAAGTCCGAAAATCTATTACATGTTTTCGTGGAATGTCCCATATACAATTGTTTTCGATTACAATATGTTACAAAATATATCAAAAACTTAGATAAACAAACACTATATATTCTTTTCACGCATATAACGGTGGAGAAAATAAATAAAATACACTAAGGAGATAAGATAATTAATATTGCAACACTAACTGAAACCATTATTTTCAATGCAATGCAGTTTTATAATACTCGTACCACGTACCTTGCCTCATTTGTCTCTGGACGTTATTAAATCTACTTCCCGGATCATCATAAATATTTTTGTCTATAACTGTTGTTCGTTTCGGTATTCCCTGCCATTATTGTATTCTTTTCTGGTAAGAAATGCCAACAGTCTTCAATCAGTCGCGCCTGAGACATATTGTGGTTTATACTCTCTCTCTTTTCCATAAAATGTTGCTCTGCAGCATCTGGAGATTCGCAGTCTGTTTGATTAATTTTTTTTTTTTTTTTGAAATTTGAAATCATTTCTGACCAAAGTTCTGTTTACATTAATCTTTAAAATTCTATATTGGTGAGTTAATTTGCAGGATGACGATCTAACTTTGTCTTGAGCTGCTGACTCGATTTGGGGGCAAATGTTCGGATCGTCCGCTATTTGGTAAATTAACATATACTATACTTATATTATATTGCCGTATAGATCGATAAATAGTCGTCTGTCCATTATTTTGATTACCAAAATCGTTAACAATTTCACGTTTAGGCAATATTGAAAATGATCAGGCAGAAGACTCACGTCATCAACCTGAAAAAATCTGATGTGGCCAGCACATAACCTCTCGCCGTATATTTTACCTGGCTCTATTCATAAAGCAAAGAATATTTTTAGAAATACAAATAATATATTCATATAAGTCTATGACGTATAAACTTCTTTATTATTCAATAAGAGCATGACTCAACATAAAACAATTTTCACATATATTTACAAAATCTATAGGATATTTTACCATAAATTATGTACAATAAATTACAAAGTAGAGTTTACTATATATACCTGCTGGTAACAGGGATTTTCAATTCGAACAACGTTCTTGTTTACTTTTTCTTCATATTCTTCTAGTAAAAACATTAATTTTGGGCGGTTAAAATGTATAATCTGAATTGTGCATCTATTCTTACATATCTTCTTTTACATTTTATTTTTTCATACATGCTGTATCTAAATAACACTAATTCCCATTAATAAAGTGATTGATATATTGCTCTACGATTATTTTCTTATATCGATGTGTAATTTTGTCAATATTTACAACTTACTTGAGAAGAATTTGATAGCTTTTTCGCAGTTCAATGTTACTCTAACTACAGTGCTGGTGTACATTGTCCCATAATGTTTAAAACAAATTTAAGTCCTTCAACTTAATCTTGTCACCTCCATAATAGTCACAGATCAAGAATTAGGAGATTCTCCAAGTACATTTTTCTTTCATTACTCATTATTTCGATGAGATACAATTTTTTCTGTATTTTACGTTGCAGAGTGGAGACCATTAACAGTATTTCTGAAGGGTATGTGTAATATACCTATAATTTTAAATATTTAACTATAAATACAATAAGAACTAATATAATGTATGTACTTCCCAAAAAAAGTCTTCAGTGATGTCTTCGGATTTCTGACACTGACATTTATCTGTCAGTTACAAATAATTTAAATTTTCAACTATTTTTCATGGCATTCTTTCGGCTGTAAAATTTATTAAAACAGATTATTGTATTATATTAATGTATCAGAAAGAGAATTTATTTTTCTTTAATATTATCAAGAAAATTTTTCAAAAAATAATATTTAGGAGATTTTTTTCAAGAATCTTCTACTTCCGGTTGTCTAATTGTTACCAAAACCTTTTCAGATCTTCCCATGAATGTCCGATTGGGAAATACGTAGTTAAACAAATATAAAGTCTTATAGTTTTTGAGTAATCGTCCTTCCAACATCCCACACACACACACACACACACATACACACACACACACACATCCACACACACACACACACACACAGACATCATCGTAAAAATGTTAAAATCGGATTGTAGGGACCTTAAAACGTGCTTATTCAATAAAATCTGGATATGCGATTTTTAGCATGAATGCAATACCTCTCTTAGCGAGAGGTAAAAAACTTATAAAATGAGATATAACTTGTAGAAATTATTAATTGGTATTTACTATTAAAAAAGGAGAAAAAATATACTAGTATTAAAGAAATGTGTATTTTAACGAAATTAGATTTATTTCTAAGGCAATCCTTATTCCTTTTACGGAATATACAATTATTTGACATAACATGGTCATTTTCAGTAGTGCTAACGTATAGTATGAAAATAAACTACAATTATTTCAAATAATTTTATATTCCGTAAAAGGAATAACGATTGACTTAGAAAAAAATTGTAAATATTACTAATATAATAAAAATATTGACCGCTAGTATGAACAATGATTAAGGGTGATTAGCGAGCATTTGACTAGCATTGTTTTATCTCTGTCGATCGTTTATAGATTATTTTAGAGAAAAATACTTCAAATAAAAGATGTGTGCAATTAATTTTTCTACAACTTTTATTTGAAATATTTTTCTCTAAAATAATAAATAAACGATTGATAGGGATAAAACAATGCTAGTCAAATGCTCGCTAATCACCCTTAATCACTTGTTCATACTAACGGCCAATGTATTTATTTGTTTTAAGGTCGTTTGACCAATACAAATTTCACAGTTTTACATACATATAAATATACAATTTTTTACAATTATTATAGAGATATTTTTAGTGCCCTCTGTTGGCACTCTCGTTACATGCAAAGTAGCTTGTAGTGACCTCTGCTGCCACTCGGACTGATGTGGGTTTACATGAAGCCTATAATAGATTTTAATGAAAAACTGTTTTAAAATATAATCCAAAACTTTTCAAATTTGGTATATAAGACTTTTATCTCAATTGAAATAACATAATAAATTTTGGTTAAAATAGGCTAACCGGAATTGGTACATTACTTGAAGTTGTTAACAGTTTTTCTTGAATAAAATGATTTTATTTTGATTTTAGAAATAAATGCTTCAAATAAAAGTTTTAGAAAATTAATTTCTGCGTCTAGCACATCAAGTATTATTAAATTAGCCCTTTGTATAAGCGAGATATGTAAATTTAAAAATTATATACTTTTTTGTTTTTGTAATAAAGCTTGCTATGGATTAGGACAAAGAAATAAAAAAAAAATGTTCATGTAAAATTACGTTAAATACGTGCAATTTTATGATTCGTACAATAACAAATATTATATTTTTATTGTGAAATTAGTCATATTCATTGTTGTAATCAAATATTTCTTTGTTGTAATCAAAACTCTCTTTAAAAAGAACCGGGTTAGATTAATGTTAATATAAGAATGATAGTAGTAAATGAATTATTTTTTGTTCTATATCAAAATATTTCTCGGGCTTGGCTTAAGCCTGTCAATATTTTGTAATTTAATTATTAAAAAAATATGTATAGTTTAATAATCGTACAAGGAAGTCGTGTAGTGTCCACATCAGATTTTTAAAAAATAAATAACACCCATTTAATTTCTACAAGTTATATTTTAATTTATAAAGTTTTTTTCAGGTTGATGACGTGCGTCTTCTGCCTAATCATTTTCACTCTATCTGTCTGTTTTATGGTAATTTGTACATAATATATTATAAAAAATCTGATGTGATCAGCACAATGCCTCCCGTCAATCCTGTGTATTATGTGCAAATTCCATACATAAATTTTCTTGCAAAAGATTCTAAATATCCAGTAAAATTATTCCATAAACAAACTATGCAAATGGCACTTGACATTGATATCTTCTTCTTCTTTAGCTTTTCTCATTCGTTAGGGGTCGCTATTTTTATATTTTTATTTCACTCATTTCTGTTTTGCGTGTCGTCCTCATTCAGGTCCTTTTCTCTCAAGTCTTCCGCAATACAGTTCTTTCATCTTATCTTTGATCTTCTTCTGTTTCTTATACCTTCTACTACTAATCTATTCATTCTTCTTTCAATATATTCTACATCTCTCCTTATGACATGTTCAAACCAGTGTAATCGTCTCCCTTGTATCTTTCTAGAAACTTCTAATACTCGAGTTATTTCTTTATTCAATCATTCCTTACCGTATCTTTCCGTGTCTTCCCCAACATTTATCTCAAAAAACTCATCTCTATCTTATCAGTTAGAATTTACTTAATATAGTAGCTGTTTCCATGATAACAGTATAGTTAGCTGATAGAATTCTTTAAATCTATATCCATTGAATATGAAATATAAAATGCAATCAATTCCTACAGATAATAGAATATTCTTTAATATTTATAATAATAATATTAAATGTGTAAATAATATTTCATAGTTTGTTTATAAAATAATGTTACTGGAAATATAGGATTTTTTGCAAGAAAATTTATGTATAGGGCACAAGCAGTCACGTGACTTTGCTGACTTTGGCAAGCAGATATGGGAACCCGTGTAAAAATGACAGCTATTAATTATGTCCATAAATGACAAAAGTCATAATTATTCATTCAAAATTTCATTTTCTGGTAATTTATGATTCCTTTTCTCGGCAACTGAATTCCATATTCCTGATAACAAATAAACCACATGAAATAAGAAAATCATGAAATTTTGAATGAAAAATTATGACATTTGTCAGTTATAGACATAATTAATAGCTGTCATTTTGACACGGGTCCCCATATCTGCTTGCCAAAGTCAGCAAAGTCACGTCTCTGCACGCGCCCTATACATAAATTTTCTTGCAGAAAATCCTATATTTCCAGTAAAATTATTTCATAAAAAAACTATGCAAATTACACTTGACACTGACATCTTCTTTAGTTTTTCCCATTAGTTAGGGGGTCGCTATTTTTTAATTTCTTCTTCTACTCATTTTTGTTTTGCGTGTCGACCTCATTCAGTTCATTTTCTCTCAAGTCTTCTGCAATACAGTATACAGTCCTTTCATCTTATATTTGGTCTTCCTATGTTTCTTCCACCTTCTATTACTATGCTATTCTTTCTTATTCCAGTATATTCATCTCTCCTCATGACATGTTCAAACCAATGTAATCGCCCCTCATATCTTTCTAGAAACTTCTAACACTAGAGTTATTTCCCTTATTCTTTCATTTATTTAGGTACATTTTATTGATACTGACATCTGTTAATTTGAATTACCTGAATATATTTGCAGTTTCCATGGTTAAGTTAGCATAGCTGGCTGATTTATGTAATTTATTATCTTTATAATTCTTTAACTCTATATCTGTTGAATATGAAATATAAAATGCAAACAAATCGTATAGAGAATAATACATTCTTTAAGTTAAATAATACTTAACTAAGTTTTTTCAAGTATTATAACCAAAATCTAATCAAGTCTGCATATGATTGTAAGGAAGAGGAATACGTAAGAATTGTAATTTTTGGAATTCTAGTATTGGAGATATCGCGGCCGAAACCGCGGTCACACACACACGAACACACACACACACACGCACACATACATACAGACAGCATTGTAAAAATGTTAAGTTAGCATAGCTGACTGATTTATGAAATTTATTATCTTTGTAAGTCTTTAACTCTATATCTGTTGAATATGAAATATAAAATGCAATGAAATCGTATAGAGAATAATATATTCTTTAAGTTATAATAAAATTTAACTAAGGTTTCAAGAAAAGCTGTTAAAATTTTCAAATGAGACACTTCCGGTTGACCAATTATAAATAAAATCTACTCAAGTCTGCATATGGTTGTAAGGAAGAGGAATACGCAAGAATTGTAATTTTTGGAATTCTAGTATTGGAGATATCGTGCACGAAACCGCGGTCACAGTGACACACACACACACATACACACATACACACACACGCACACAAGAACACACATACAGACATCATCGTAAAAATAGTAAAATCGTATTGTAAAGACCCTAAAACGTGCTTATTCAATGAAAACTCACCACCGATTTTTTTTGACCAAAGACAATGCCTTCCTTACCTAGAGGTGACGGAAGGTAAAAAACGTTTCATGCATGTCGTCATATTGAAATTAGGTTAGTTTTATTTTTATCTTAAATTACGAGTATATTTAACAAGAATCACAGATAACATTAATTATTATTTATATATTCATCGTAATCACTGGTAGTCAAGTAAAAATTAGAATGGAGTACTGGCCTTTCAAACAAAGTACAAATAGTTGTAAGCATAAATTGATTAACTTTCCATGGATTTTTAAAAGGCAGATTTGCAGTTTTTGGTACGAATTCTTTTACATAATAAAATCCCTAAAACTTTTTGTTTTATATCAAATTGTTAGACAAAATGAAATATTTTTCTTACCTTATTAAATGGGCATTTGTGAGTCATATTTCCATTAACTTCATGTTCAATAAATTTAAATTCATTTTCCATAAATTCGCAAAGAGTTCTACGAAATTTAAATGGTAACTCTAGATACCTGTTACTAAATTCTCCATACAATGTAACTGTCATCTAAAAGTAATTAGTTTATGCGATAAAATTAACATGAATTATGCATCAAACAATGATAAAATAAGTATTCCTCCCTTGTACATAAATTTGTGTCCTATACTGGATAGAATATTATCATCTCTATTTTAAAAACATAGTGCAGGAATATTTATTTTTATTTAAAGGTTCTTTGGGAAAATGTTTTTAAAACTTGAAATGTCTTATTTATATGATCATTTTCAAAGTCCGGAGAATGCATTCCAGGGGCCACTTAATTACATTGCATAATAATTTGTTGCAAATATTTGCAACGAGTACAGAAAGTACAATATAAATATTCCGAATATATATTATAATGTTATTGATTTAATTTGTTAAATGTCAATAAAATATATCCTTCTGAACGCTATGGTAACAGTTAAAATTTTACTTTTCTATCAGCGGTAGAAAAAGTATTCTTATGTCACTCATAGACAGTATCAGACAAAGTACGTTTTCTGCTGCTGGTGAAACCACAAAATCTTTTCCAAAAACATTGAGAGTCAGACACCGTATTCACCACAATTCTAAAAATTTTCATCAATAAAATTAGAAAACTTCAATTACCAACAAAGATGAAGGTATGTCAATGTTACAAGTTAAATTATAATCAACAGCAAAAGTAGTTCTATTGTATTTATATATTTTAAATGAAAGGTCAAGTATGTCATTATCAATCATAATTATGTTTCCACGATATACAGTTATTGTCCAACAGAACTAAAATTAAGATATACAATTAATTTTGTATTTTTTTTATGTGCAATTCATATACATACCACATATTTTATTATTGCAAATGCACAAACTAGATTTGTTACTAACTTGAACATGCTGTTTTCAATTATGCACTATTTAGTAGTATGAGTGACAATAGATATTCATTTGAATATTTTATTAGAAATAACGTTGTTATTCTCATTCTAGCCTTCAAATAGATATTACTATTGTAACTTATCACACAATCCTAAATACGCAGTGAATTGCTTTTTAACAAGATGATAAAGATTATGTTAATAATAATTTTACTTTATATTATACAGGTGTCCGCAATTTTATTGACTCCATTACTCCATTGGTATCTTGGAAACTGTGAGACATAAAAATTCGGTTAAATGGGACATATGATGCAGCTTTCGGACGTCATCGTGAGGTCTTTTGTTTTACCGAAAATTATCAGAGGCTACTAGATGAAGAAGATAAAACTGATTTTGGTTTAAATATTTACACATTCTTTACAGAGTGTAAAGAGTCACTTTTCAAGCACTAGTGACTAGTGCGTGAAAAGAAAATAGGCGTTGCTAGGCAACATACATATTCGGTTAATTTATTTATCAAGTATAATTCTAGAACACTAATCCAGCTGTCTCTGAGGTTCTTTCGAATTTTTAAGTTACATTTTGAACAGTGAGAAAGCGCACTTAAGCATGCATTACATCTCGCTAAGAATGATATTAGATTCATGTTAAAAATCGCATATCCAGATTTTAATCAATAAGCACATTTTAAGGTCCCTACAATCCGATTTTTGCGATGATATATGTGTGTGTGTATGTGTGTGTGTGTGTGTGTGTGTGTGTGTGTGTGTGTGTGTGTGGATGTTGGAAGGACGATTTCTCAAAATCTATAAGACTTAATATCTGTTTAACTGCGTATTTCTCAATCAGACATTAATGGGAAGAGTTGAAAAGGATATGATAACAATTGGTCAACCGGAAGTAGCAGGTTCTTAAATAAAGTCTTCTTAATCACATTTTTCGAGACAATCAGATACTCATATTGGTTTAGTTAACACTATGTCACTCTATAACTTATCTCAGTGCAATAATATTCGAAATCACTTAAATGGTATTTTAGACCTTGTTCTGTGCTCATTTATTATTAACATTACAAAATGTACTTATCCGATTAGTAAATTAGATGTGTATCACCCTGCTTTAGAAATTGATTTTTTTCTGAATGATTTTAAACCGTTAATTAATAAATTTATTCCAAATAATAATTTTAAAAAAAGCGACTATAATAACTTGATTTATAAACTCTCATCAGTAAATTGGGACTTAAAATTTAATAATTACAGATAAATGAAAATTTAAAAACTTTCTATGATATTTTGTACAACCTTTTAGATACTTACTGTCCAATTTATAACAAACGAAGTAATAAATATCCGAAATGGTTTTATATATCATTAATTAAAATCATCAAAGAAAAAAATAAGTTTCACAAAAAATGGAAAGCATATGGGGACATTAATGATTATAATTCTTTTTCTGTGCTTCGACTAAGGGTTAAAAATAAGGCAGATAGTGATTTCAGAAATTTCATGAATTACATAGAAGAAAATTTGAAATCCAATGTAACCTCATTTTGGAATCACACCAAAAACTTAGGAATGATAACAGTCTTCCTAATTCAATACAATTCAATGATATTAGTAATCTTTTGCTGACTATTTCGAATCTGTGTACACTACTTTTGACAATAATGCCAATAAAGATATTTTAGATATAAATAATACTGTTGTATTAGTAATATGGTCATTCATGAAGACACAATTTTCAACTGTCTCTCAAACTTAAATATAAAAAATCTGATGTGGCCAGCACAATACCTTCCGTCAATCGTGTGTATTATGTACAAATTCCATCCATAAATTTTCTTGCAAAAGATTATAAATTTTTTCTTCCATTCATTTCTATTTTGCTGGTCATCCTCACGTCAAAATTTTTCATTCAAATTTCTTTTTTTGGTATTTTATGATTCCTTTTCTCGGAAACTTAATTCCACACCCTTGATAATAAATAAACCACATGAAATAAGAAAATCATGAAATTTTGAATGAAAAATTATGACATTTGTCAGTTATGGACGTAATTAATAGCTGTCATTTTGACACGGGTCCACATATTTGCTTGCCAAAGTCAGCAAAGTCACGTCACTGCACGCGCCCCACACATAAATTTTCTTGCAAAAGATCCTATATTTCCAGTTAAATTATTTCATAAACAAACTATGCGAATTGCACTTGACACTAACATATTCTTTTGTAGTTTGTCCCATTTGTTAGGGGGTTGCTATTTTTATTTTCTTCTTCCACTCATTTTTGTTTTGTATGTCGTCCTCATTCAGTTCCTTTTCTCTCTTTTCATATTATATTTGGTCTTCCTATGTTTTTTCCACCTTCTGTTATAAGGTATTCATTCTTCCAATATACTCATCTCTCCTCATGACATGTTCAAACCAATGTAATCATCTCTTGTATATCTTTCTAGAAACGCCCAACACTAGAATTATTTCCCTTATTCTTTCATCATTTACTTTTTATTAATACTGAAATCTGTCAATTTGAATTACCTGAATATATTAGCAGTTTCCATGATTAAGTTAGCACAGCTGGCTGATTTATGATATTTTGTAATTATTATAATCTTTATAATTCTTTAACTCTATATCTGTTGAATATGAAATATAAAATGCAATCAAATCGTATAGAGAATAATATATTCTTTAAGTTATAATAAAATGTAACTGAGTTTTTCTAGAAAAACTGTTAAAATCTTCAAATGAGGTTACTTCCGGTTGATCAATTATAACCAAAATCGAATCAAGTCTGCATATGGTTGTAAGGAAGAGGAATACGCAAGAATTGTAATTTTTGGAATTCTAGTATTGGAGATATCGTGCACGATACCGCGGTCACACACACACACACATACACAAACGCACGCGCACACACGAACGCACACACACACACACACATACAGACATCATCGTAAAAATAGTAAAATCGTATTGTAAAGACCCTAAAACGTGCTTATTCAATGAAAACTCACCACCGATTTTTTTGACCAAAGACAATACCTTCCTTACCTAGAGGTGACTGAAGGTAAAAAGGCTGTGGCCCTGACTTAATCCATACTTTATAAAAACTTATGCATATTACCTTGTTTATCCTTTGTTTTTATTATTTAATAAATCTTTAAGTAACGGTGTGTTTCCTGATATATGGAAATGTTGTTTCATTATTCCTGTACACAAATCAGGAAATAAAAGGGATGTCCGTAATTACAGGCCTATTTCGATTCTTCCCGTGTTTGGTAAAATATTCGAAAGCCTCATTGTCAACAAAATTAAATTTGAAGTATATAAAATAATGATACCACAGCAATCTGGGTTCTGTACTAAAAAATCAGTTTTAAATAATCTCATCCCTTTCACAGAATATGTTAGTGGTTATTAACAGGGTTCAAGTCGACGTAGTGTACACAGACTTCAGTAAAGCTTTTGATCGAGTTAAATATTCCAAGTTGCTGTCTACACTGTTATCATATGGCATTCCTGGCTCTCTGTTAAGATGGATAGAATCGTATATAAAAAATCGTACAGATAGTTTCATGCAATATAATGGTCATCTCGGGTGTTCCGCAGAGTTTACATTTAGGATCAATTTTATTTATTATTTATATTAATTCCATAGGTCAATGCTTTAAACACAGTGACTTCCTTCTCCACGCTGATGATTTGAAGTTTTTTAAAAAATCAAATCTTTTACCGATTGTAATCAACTAAAAGATGATTTAATACGGTTGCAGAACTTCTGTAGATTGAACAATTTATCCCTAAACATAGAAAAATGTCATATAGTTATTTACACCAGATGTACGAATATTTTTATATATCCTTACAATATTGATGGGTTTAATATAGAGCGTAAAATAACTACCAAAGATTTAGGTGTTCTTTACGACTCTAAATTACTCCTTAATGAACATGTTATCTATATTGTTAAGAAGGCGTAAAAAACACTTGGATTCATCTTTCGTGTAGCCATATCATATGTACATAAAGAATCACTAATATTGCTTTATAACACACTGGTTCGCCCAATTGTTGAATACGCCTCTAAAGTCTGGAATTCCTTGTACACTAAAAACATAGTTTTTCTGGAGTCTATTCAAAAGAAATTTATATCATTGTTAAAATACAAATTTTCACACATAAACTTATCTTACAATGAATCTCTGGTAGAATTTAATTTGAAGACTCTTGAACAAAGGAGGGCCCATGCTGACATGTTTTTTTCTATACAAACTTTTAAACAATAACATAGATAACCACGGTATTATAGGAGGTTGTGTTTATATTCATGCGCCAGCTGTACACACGAGAAACAGGAACTTAGTTTACATACGAAAATGTTATACAAATAAATAAAGAATGCGCCAATCAATAGGGTAATGTCTCATTACAATAATTGGTATAAAAATATAGATTTTATTTAATTTGACTTTACCTCAATTTAAGCGCGCACTTAATCTTGTGCAGGCAGTATAAAATTCGTTATTTACAGGTGTTACAGACGTCAAGTCCGCGTGTTTATCCAGAGTTACTGTAAAACGGCCCATTATTCCAAGTCGTGTATTTTAGCGTGCATCGGCCCAAGTGCGTTTTTCCGACTCTGCGCCGCGACGCCCTAGTGCGTAAGCCGGGGCACTCGAGGCCTAGAGTCTGTGAGGTTTGCCTGGGTTGACTTTCTCGTCGTACGCCGTATGTACCATCGATCTCCACGTACTCCGCGAACAGCCGGTTACGAGCGTCGCCGTAGCGACGCCCGGCGTTGATCTGCCGAATATTGCCGAAACGCGTAGCTACACCTCTTTCGTCATTACTGCCGTTAACCGCCAAACCAAACGCGACATCAGCGTCGCGACGCCCAGCGTCGATCTGCCGATTATTGCAGAACCGCGTAGCTTCACCTGTTCCGTCATTACTGCCGTTAACCGCCGAACCAACGTGACATCAGCGTCGCGACGCCTGGCGTGATTACGTCAAAACCATCCGAACACGTTTCTAGACAGATCCTTAAGATCACCGTACCTACCGCTTGCCCGCCGCCGTCACCGCCGTCGCGACGCCTATCGCCGGTCACGCTGAAACCGTCCGAACACATTTCGATCCAAATTTTTGGATACCCGTGCATCTACCGTTCATCCACCGACATCACCGCCGTCGCGACGCTCGGCGTCGTTTTTCCAAAAACCAGTAAATCGACTAATTCGCACACCCAGCATCTTATTGTACCCATCAGCGACCACCATACTCTTTTGTACAGCGAGTTATCATACAATAAATTTGTCTTGTACATTTTATTGTAATTGTATCCTTCATATTTCACCCTATTTCCAAACCTGCTATCCGACCGTTGGCGCCCGAGCAATCTCACGCCAACTTTATGACCGCTACCCCCAAAATACCGTTACAATACATACATACATACATCATCGTAAAAATGTTAAAATTGGATTGTAGGGACCTTAAAACGTGGTCATTTACCAAAATCTCGATATGCGATTTTTAGCACGATTCCTATACCTCCCTTACCAAGGGTAGCGGGAAGTAAAAACAGCTCATGTTTCAGATTTTCTTTGAAAGTTTTTCGTTAAAATCTATTCATCTACCTCTCTTGCACTCATATTATTGTGCGAGAGAGAAAACTGTTCACTTCAAAAGAAAAACTCCATCGTGTAATGCACGCTCTACATTATTATTTGAAGATGCCTGTACCCTGAGTATTATAGTAAACAGTACTAACACTAAAATTTCGATTGTAGGAAAAATGTATGAAACACATGTGTAAAATAGAGTTTTCTTATCTCGTACTATAATTTTTCCACTCGACCAAAAAATTATAGTATTGCATAAATAACTATATATGTATATTAAATATGTGGTTATTGCTATATAATTTCAATATCGTACAGGGAATAATGATCAGTGAATAATAGTCATTATTTCATCTGATGCATCGATCAAAATATTGGCAAAACAAACGTAAGGTAGCTTCTGCAAGGCACACCAGATGCCCCATTTTTACCAAAGTTGTATCTTTTATACCTAGTTTGCGAGATCCTCACGGCGGTAATAAAAAACTGGACATCATGTAAATATATAAAATGTATATTAATTGATTATAAAAACGACCTTGCGATTGCAGAATAATCGGTTTATAATGGAGTTATAATACTTTAATAAATATAAATTATTTTCACCTCGCCAAACATTCCATTAGAACTTACTGCAAAATAAACTACTTATATCCTGTATCCATAAGAATTATAATAAATATACAGGGTGATAAAAAGGGTAAAATTTTAATTTGGTAGTAATCACTAATATTGCAGAATAAGCAATATGGAGCAATTATGATATTGTTTCTTTATTTGGTAATTAGGTGACACGTCAATTGTTTTTAACTTACATTACAGTAATATAAAGACTATATGGACGATGGGAAGTTAGAGAGAGTCCAGTGAGAGTCCACTGAGGGTCCATTGAGAGAGAGAGACCAGTAAGAAGACCATTCCTCCATACAGTTGGGTCCATCAACTGTATATATCCATTCATCATTTATACTAGTCAGTAAATCTATATATAATAAATGATAATTATTATTCGAACCCTTATTCTTCTACAAGCAACGTCGCAACGGTAAGAACATTTATTATTATTTATGATACTTTTGACAATTACTAATTTGTACCTCCAGTCTGGCTAGAACCCATTTTAAATATTATTTGTTAATTTGCCTCATAAAGGCGAGTTACAGTAATACAGGTGCTATGAATACCTGCCCAACTGTAGCATTGGAAGTGATTTTGGGGCTAACGCCTCTACACCTTCAAGTGAAGAAAGAGGCGGTGCTCCAGGCACTCACACTCAGTAGGACAAAACACTTCAATCCTGAGGATCTCGTAGGCCACTTAGAAATTCTAAGGGTGATACGCCTAGATGAAATAACCATGTCTGTCTGTGATACAATGACGACAAGATACAGTTTTGACCAGACGTATAAGGTAATCATTGGTGATCGCCTTCTGTGGACAGTAGGAGGGCTACACTTCCCAAGGGACTCTCTATCCTGGTTCACGGATGATTCAAAACTAGAGTCAGGAGAAACTGGAGTGGGTGTATTTGGTCCAGGTTACCAAATAAAGGATTTCTATGCAATAAATATCTGTGCTCAAATAAATGTAAACAAAGGTCTCAAAGGAGCAACAATCAATATTTTGTCAGGCAGCAAGGCTGGTTTAAAGGCACTAAGTGCCTTCACTTGTGAGTCAAAGCTAGTCTGGAATTGCATGAACATCCTACAACAACTGGCCTAAGATAAACACGTCACTTTGTGCTGGGTACCGGGGCATGAGGAAGTTCTAGGAAATGAAAAAGCAGATGAGCTCGCTAACAAGGGAGCTAAACTACCGTTTTACGGGCCTGAACCTTCTTGTGAACTCTTGAAAAGCCATATAAAGAAGGAAATCAAAAACTGGGAGGAAGCAGCCATAGCCTCACCCTCGTTGACAAACGTCAAAAAGCTATTAGCTCTCAACAAGAAGGACCTAAGAGCTATGACAGGTATCTTTACTGGTCATTGTCCTCTGAATTACCACCTATGCAAGTTTGGTATAGCTGAAAACAATATCTGTTGACTCTGCGAAGAGGACGAAGAAACTTCGGAACACATTGTATGGGAATGTCCAGCTGTGGCGGTTAGTAGACTTAACCATCTTGGTAAAAGATACCTCGCGGCAAATGAGATCGGGAAACTGACTCCTGGAGCAGTAATTGGCTTCTTAAAACTCTGGAATTACTTCCAGAAAACTAAGATAGGGTCATGTTACAACAGATCTTATAGGTCGCAGTGACAAAACGAGTTAGCGCTTAATGCCCTCACATTAATGAATGAATAATGATTAGGTATCATTTAACATAAATGTTAATATTTATTTAAATAAATAAGTTTCAATAATAAAATTATTTTGTAAACTTGCATTTTATTTTTATTAAAAAAAAACACAAAAAGTAATAATTTCTCCATGACTTCTCAATTATTATTCTCTCACGGAGTGCGTAATCTTGTATATTAGTTATTTCACATAACCATAGTAACAAGTATATTATGAGTCGGTGTTGGATAAAATTTTATATGAAACATTTTCCTCAATTTCTAATACTTCCGAAGTTATTTGGAAATGAAATATTGGCCAAGGTCGCCACAATATTTAACTATGTACGTTTATTAGATTTTTTTAAAAAATAATGACCTCTGAACGGTAAACAAAAAGTCTCATTTAATCGAAGTCGTAATTCTTACAGTTTTCCAGAGAGCAGAGGTAAACCCAGTAAAAACACATTTTTCATTGCCTTATATCTCGGAAACTATTGAAGATTGGTCTTATTGATTAAGGTTTTTTTTTATTTATTTTGATGTCCTTAAACTTTTTATCCATTGTTTAACCTCCTGTATTTGGCAATGTGCAACTTGTGGGTATTTTCTGTATTTTACATGGTCGGTTTTCATCTGAAGAAGTGACTGATGCTGCAATTCATGATTGTTTTCAAAAGATTGGTTGAAAACTAAGTATAAGGCGCGAGCAGTCGTGTGACATTGTTGGCCTTGACGAGCAAATATGGGGACCCTTGTCAGAATGACAATTAGTAATTATGTACATAGATGTCAAATGTCAGAATGAAAAATTATGATATTTGACATCTATGTACATAATTACTAGCTATCATATCTGCCTGTCAAGGCCAACAAAGTTACATGACTGCTCGCACCCTATTGTATTTAACATTTCTTGTATACCTACACTCTACACCAAAAATTCTAGTTATATCTATTCTTTATATGTAGAATTTTTAAATTTAAATTCATTCTACGAAGAATTTTTGTTTTCCTCTTCTAATTTTTCGAGATGTTTTAAATATTTAACTATTTAACTATTCATACAATATGAAATAATATATGTATGTACTTCCCAGAAAAAGTCTTCAGTAAAGTCTCCGGATTTCTGACACTAACATTTATCTGTCAGTTACAAAAAAAATAATTTTTCAATTGGTTTCCATGGTATTATTTACCACAACAGGTTATTTTTATTATATTTCTTTTATCGCTAAATTTATAGAAGATATAATAAAATATTTAAATGTATCAGATATAGAATTTATTTTTCTTTAATATTAGCAAGAACAAAAATTTTCAAAAAAATTAGAAGATTCTTTTCAAGAATCTGTTACTTCTGGTTGTCCAAATGTTACCAAAACCTTTCCAACTCTTTCCATTGATGTCCGATTGGGAAATACTTAAACAGTCATTAAGTCTTATACTTTTTGAGAAATCTTCCTTCCAACATCCACACATACACACACATATAATAATAATAATAATAATAATAATAAATCTTTATTGTCCAACAGTCGCATGACCAATTACAGGACAAAAAATAAACAATTATAAATATAGAATTACTGCAGTAATTTAAAACTAGATAATTAATAAAAAATAATAATAGCAATAATAGTAAACATACACAAACATCATCGTAAAAATGTTAAAATTGGATTGTAAGGACCTTAAAACGTGCTTATTCATTAAAATCTATTTATGCGATTTTTAGCATGTATCCAATATCTCTCTTAGCGAGAGGTAAATATATTTCTACATAGCAAATGTCTATAACCAAGCTAACTGAATCTGAGTTAGATGTAAAAGAAAAAGATTCCGGGAAAATTTTTCTTCTTGCACTCATTTCGTCTGAAATATTATGGGAAACTGATAATACATTAAGAAACACTCCCCAAATAAAATAATAAAAAATCTGATGTGGCCAGCTCAATACCTTCCGTCAATCCTGTGTATTATGTACAAATTCCATACACAAATTTTCTTGCAAAAGATTCTAAATTTCCAGTAAAATTAATTCATGTACAAACTTTGCAAATTGCACTTGACACTTACATATTCTTCCTCTTCTTTAGCTTTTCCCATTCGTTAGGGGTCGCTATTTTTTATTTTCTTCTTCCATTCATTTCTGTTTTGCGGGTCATCCTCACGTCAAAATTTTTCATTCAAAATTTCACACCCCTGATAATAAATAAACCACATGGAATAACAAAATCGAGAAATTTTGAATGAGAAATTATGACATTTGTCAGTTATGGACGTAATTAATAGCTGTCATTTTGACACGGGTCCACATATCAGCTTGCCAAAGTCAGCAAAGTCACGTCACTGCACGCGCCCTACACATAATTATTTTTACAAAAGATCCTATATTTCCAGTTAAATTATTTCATAAACAAACTATGCGAATTGCATTTGACACTAACATCTTCTTCTTCTTTAGTTTTTCCCATTCGTTAGGAGGTCGCTATTTTATATTTTCTTCTTCCACTAATTTTTGTTTTTTGTGTCGTCCTCATTCAGTTCCTTCTCTCTCTTTTCATCTTATATTTGGTCTTCCTATGTTTCTTCCACCTTCTGTTATAAGCTATTCATTCTTCCAATATACTCATCTCACCTCATGACATGTTCAAACCAATGTAATCGTCTCTCTTATATCTTTCTAGAAACGCCCAACACTAGAGTTATTTCCTTTATTCTCTCATTCATTCACTTTTTATTGATACTGACATCTGTAAATTTGAATTACCTGAATATATTACCAGTTTCCATGGTTAAGTTAGCATAGCTGGCTGATTTATGGCTGATTTATTAAATTTATTATCTTTGTAAGTCTTTAACTCTATATCTGTTGAATATGAAATATAAGATGCAATCAAATCGTATAGAGAATAATATATTGTTTAAGTTATAATATCTGAGTTTTTCAAGAAAAACTGTTAAAATTTTCAAATGAAGACACTTCCGGTTGACCAATTATAACAAAAATCAAGTCTGCATATGGTTGTAAGGAAGAGGAATAGGCAAGTATTGTAATTTTTGGAATTCTAGTATTGGAGATATCGTGCATGAAACCGCGGTCACATACACACGCACACACACACACACACACACATACACATACACACATTCACACACACACGCACACACGAACACACATACAGACATCACCGTAAAAATAGTAAAATCGTATTGTAAAGTCCCTAAAACGTGCTTATTCAATGAAAACTCACCACCGAATTTTTTGACCAAAGACAATACCGTCCTTACCGAGAGGTTACGGAAGGTAAAAACGTTTAATGCATGTCGCCATATTGAAATTAGGTTAGTTTTATTTTTATCTTAAATTATATTTAACAAGAATCACAGATAACATTAATTATTCCTTATATATTCATCGTAATCACTTGTAGTCAAGTAAAAATTAGAATGGAGTACTGGCCTTTCAAATAAAATATAAATTTTAATCATAAATTTATTAATATTCCATGGATTTGAAAATGGCAGATTTGCAGTTTTTGGTACGAATTCTTTTACATAATAAAATCCCTAACACTTTTTGTTTAATATCAAATTGTTAGACAAAATGAAATATTTTTCTTACCTTATTAAGGGGACATTTTTGTATCATATTTCCATCAATTTTATGTTCAATAAATTTAAATTGATTTTCCATAAATTCGCAAAGAGTTCTACGAAATTTAAATCGTAACTCTAGATACCTGTTACTAAATTCTCCGTACAATGTAACTGTCATCTAAAAGTAATTAGTTTATGAATATTTTTATTTAAAGGTTCTTTGGGAAAGGGTTTTTAAAATAAAAACTTAAAATGTCTTATTTACACTGTTCGTTTTTAATTCGACTGACCGGTTTCGATAATTTAAATGATCATTTTCAAAATTCGGTAAAGACTACGAAATACAAAAATAAACAAATAAGGTACAATGTACATGACAAAAAGAAGTACAATAATACATTTTTTTTTTAAATCTGTTGTGGTCAGCACAATACCTTCCGTCAATCCTGAGTAATATGTACAAATTCCATACATAAATTTTCTTGCAAAAGTTACCAAATTTCCAGTAAAATTATTTCATTAACAAACTATGCAAATGGCATTTGACACTGATATCTTCTTCTTCTTTAGCTGATCGCATTCGTTATGGGTCGCTATTTTTATATTTTTTTTCCACTCATTTCTGTTTTTCGTCTCGTCCTCATTCAGGTCCTTTTCTTTCAAGCCTTCCGCAATACAGTCCTTTCATCTTATCTTTGGATTTCTTCTGTTCCTTCTACCTTCTACTACTAAGTTATTCATTCTTCGTTCAGTATATTTTACATCTCTCCTTATGACATGTTCAAACCAGTGTAACCGTCTCCCTTGTATCTCTCTAGAAAATTCTAAAACTCGAGTTATTTCCCTTATTCATTCATTCCGTACCGTATCTTTCCGTGTGTTCCTCAATATTTATCTTAACGTCCTCATCTCTACCACATTCATTTTCTTTTCAGTTAGAATTTTCTTAATATTGCAGCTGTTTCCAGCTTCCTCAACATATATCTCAACATCCTCATCTCTACCGCATTCATTTTCTTTTCAGTTAGAATTTTCTTAATATAGCAGCTGTTTCCATAATTTGCTGATTTACATATGGCTGATTTATAAAATTTAATTTCTTTATAATTCTTTAACTCTACATCCATTGAATATGAAATATAAAATGCAATCAAATCGTATAGATAATTGAATATGCTTTAATATTTATAATAACATTAAATGTGTAAATAATATTTCATAGTTTGTTTATAAACTAATTTTACTGGAAATATAGGATCTTTTGCAAGAAAATGTATGTATAGGACACGAGCAGTCCGTACCAGAATGACAGCTATTAATTTTGTCCATAACTGACAAATGTCATAATTATTCATTCAAAATTTCATTTTTTGGTATTTTATGATTCATTTTCTCGGCAAGTGAATTCCACATTCCTGATAACAAATAAACCACATGAAATAAGAAACTCATGAAATTTTGAAAGATAAATTATGACATTTGTCAGTTATGGACATAATTAATAGCTGTCATTTTGACACAGGTTCCTATATCTGCTTGCCAAAGTCAGCAAAGGCACGTCACTGCACGCGCCCTATGGCTACATAAATTTTCTTGCAAAAGATCCTATATTTCCAGTAAAATTATTTCATTAACAAACTATTCAAATTTCACTTGACACTTTCTTCTTCTTTAATTTTTCCCATTCGTTAGGGGGTCGCTATTTTTTATTTTCTTCTTTCACTCAATTTTGTTTTACGTTTCGTTCTTATTCAGTTCCTTCTCTCTTATATATTTCTAGAAACTTCTATCACTAGAGTTACTTCCCTTATTCTTTCATTAATTTACTTTTTATAGATACTGACTACTGACATCTGTCAATTTCCACTACCTGAATATATAAGCAGTTTCCATGGTTAAGTTAGCATAGCTGGCTGATTTATGAAATTTATTATCTTTATAATTCTTTAACTCTATATCTGTTGAATATGAAATAAAAATGCAATCAAATCGTATAGAGAATACTATATTCTTTAAGTTATAATAATATTTAAATGAGTTTTTCAAGAAAAACTGTTAAAATCTTCAAATGAGGATACTTCCGGTTGACCAATTATAACCAAAATCTAGTCTACATATGGTTCTAAGGTAGAGAAATATAGCAAGAATTTTAATTTTTGGAACTCTAGTATTGGAGATATCGTGGCCGAAACCGCGGTCACATACACACACACACACACACACACACACACACACACACACACACACACACACACACGCACACTCACACAGACACATACAGACATCATAGTAAAAATAGTAAAATCGTATTGTAAGACCCTAAAACGTGCTTATTCAATGAAAACTCACCACCGAATTTTTTGACCAAAGACAATATCTTCCTTACCTAGAGGTGACACAAGGTAAAAGCCTGATGTGACCAGCACAATACCTTTCGTCAATCCTGTGTATTATGAATAAATTCCATACATAAATTTTTTTGCAAAAGATTCTAAATTTTTAGTAAAATTAATTCATATACAAACTTTGCAAATTGCACTTGACACTTACATATTCTTCTACTTTTTTAGCTTTTCCTATTTGTTAGGGATCGCTATTTTTTATTTTCTTCCGCTCATTTCTGTTCTGTGTGTCGTCTCATTCAGTTCCTTTTCTCTCAAGTTTTCCGCAATAAAATCCTATCTTATCTTTGGTCTTCCTCTGTTTCTTCAACCTTCTGTTACTAAGCTATTCATTCTTCTTCCAATATATTCTTCATCTCTCCTTATGACATGTTCAAACCAATGTAATCGTCTCTCTTGTATCTTTCTAGAAACTTCTAACACTAGAGTTATTTACCTTATTTTTTTAATTCCTTACCGTATCTTTCTGTGTCGTCCAACAGTCTCATCTCTGCCACATTCATTTACTTTCATTAATGTTCAACTGCGTTTTTTTAAGAAAAACTGTTAAAATCTTCAAATGCGAGTACATCCGGTTACCTATTATAATCAAAATCTATTCACCTCTTCTTCTGGATGTAAACTTCAGGAACACGAAAAATTTTTAATTTTTGGAACACACACGCGCGCTCACACACACACGCACACACACATAGACGGACACAGACACACACACACATACGTACATACATACATACATACATACATACATACATACATACATACGTACATACATACATACATACATACATACATAGATATATACGTACATACATACATACATACATACATACATACATACATACATACATATATACATACAACATTGTAAAAATAGTAAAATGGTATTTTATGGACCCTCATCATTGAATTTTTTGACCAAAGACAATACCTAAAGGTGACGGAAGGTTAAAACTATTATGTATTTATTATGTCCAATGACAAGTAGATTAGATCTTACAGTACAGACCCTTTAATCCAAAATGCTAAATGTAAGGAGGTGTCCGAACTAACGATTTGTTCGGATTACTGAATTTGTATGGATAAATGCAAAAGATAGGTTGTGAGCTTTTAAGAAGTGGAAGGAAAGAATGGTTGTACATATGTATTATTGTTGAACGGAACTATTTTGAACATATTTAAAATAAAATTCTAAAAATTATGAAGCATATGTCTTATTCTAAATAGTTCTAGCCGTCATATATGTGCGAGTATTTACTTTATTGTAATATATTTGCATTATCATCTAATGATGTAATCATCTAATTATTCCTACTCGTCCGTTAATTGTTTAATGATCACTGCTCAGCTGTTTAGTTTAGAATTTGGCAGAAGTCACACGAAGAGCTTTCGCGAGCTTGGAGGAGCTTTACAGGAAGATGAGCGGTCAGACAAGGGTGCAGCGTGTGCACTTTGCAACCTAAGTAAACAAAGCTCAGCTTAAAGCTACAACTTGCTAATGTGGAGCTTTTTGTGCATTATTGATTGCACCGCAAGACGATTTTTAAATGTTATTGATTCAAGTATAAATATGGAGTTGAGGGGGTATTTTTAGAAAGGCCAAGGGAGCGACACCTGTTGAAGATGAAATATTCATGTATGGAGGAAAATATTTGAATCGTGTTTGACAATCAAATGATATGAATTGTTAGAATTGTATCGTATTATGGGTCTCTCTGTGATGTGGTGCTCCCTCCAAGACAGCTTTAAGGGCCTGTGAAGTAACGTCTGATATAGGCCCTCATTTGATAAAAAATAACTACAGTAAAAAAAATAAAGATGTCCGATCAAGGTCATCTGTAACATGAATGAATTTACAAATTGGCATACATTTATCTCTCTCATTTGCAAAAACTACAACCGTGTGTGATAAGAATAGATATAATACACATATCTTTCAAAAATTGTTATTGTGTCGAATAAATTAGGACATCCCATTTTAAAACGATGCTCGTTGTTGATAATACTTTCGCTGTAACGTAAGTTTATTTATTAATTCAGATATACTACCTCGATTTATAGATGTACGAATAACGTTATAATGTCATTATTGTCAGTATCTTATTTTTCACATATTTGGTTTTACATTTACTAATAAACATACCAGTTGACCTATTTTTAAATTTTCAATGCTTTTTTACTGTAACATATATTTTTTATAATAATAAAATAACAGTAGTATCTTATGTGTCCTCATAAAAACTAAGTAAACGACACTACTGTATTTGACAGAATGGGCGGAGCTAAAACCTTAATTCATTTTACTGTACATACATTTTAAACAGCAAAAAATTGATTGCGTTGCACTCTTCACCCCAGCAATGAGTATCCGTGAGGTGAAGCCTAGTAAACGCCCGCACGGTACAAATATGTCATCGTCATTGCCGAAGTCTGTTTACAAAGCAGAGTGGCATACCCAGCAATGGGTAATATGTGGTAATTTCACAAGTACTTATGTATTTGAGATGCGACAAAAATAGAGCGACTGTATAGAAATGTTATATTTTCTTCAAAAACATTAACCAGAATAACAATTTATGAAAAAAACTAAAATTAGACAAACAATAAACAATGTTACATATTTAATACTTCAATAATTATTTTACATCGCAGTCGTCGTGACATCGAATTAAGTAAATTATTGATGATTTTTAGGTTTATAGATTTCCTTGCTTCCGTTATAATTTTAAATAATTGCTTAGAATTATTAATTTTATTTCTTACATTATTTTTGTCCATGGTTTCCAATGGAATTTCAATTGTATTAAAGATCAGATGACTATTTGCGATTCAAATAGGCTCATTACTCTTTTTTCATTCACCACTCTCACACAGTTAAAAATAGGACAACGCGGTTTCAAAATATGAAATCAGCAAGATATTCTCATTCTTATTATAATATTATACGATTTTAACGAATGAGTGCTTTAAAAATAAAACAATTTCAATTCCAAATTTCTTTAATATTTTGAACAGTTTTAAATCGGTAAATTTGTCATAATTCATCCACTACTCCGTCACCGTTAAAGACGTTGTATCGCGGTTTGAATTCAACATGAATTTTTCTTTCATCTTTCATCTATCATCTGCAGTACGATTGTTGCTGAGGAGTAGTTAGTGGGTTATTATTTAAATTTGTATATGTAATAAAATGTAGATTTGTTGTACCATTCGTCATTCACTAATTCACTTTTAACACTGGTGTTAAAAGTAACAATGATCTATCACTTTTTACCTATCGTTAAGAGAGGTATTGGATCATGCTAAAAATCGCATATCCAGATTTTAATGAATAAGCACGTTTTAAGGTCCCTACAATCCGATTTTAACATTTTTACGATGATGTCTTTCTGTGTGTATGTGTGTGTGTGTGTGTGTGTGTGTGTGTGTGTGTGTGTGTGTGTGCGTGCGTGTGTGTACGTGTGGATGTATGTGTGTATGTGTGTAGGAAGTTGGAAGGACGATTGCTCAAAAACTATAAGAATTAATATTTGTTTAACTACGTATTTCCAATTGGACATTCATGGGAAGATCTGAAAAGGTTTTGGTAACAATTGGGCAACCAGAAGTAGCAGATTCTTGAAAAAGAATCTTCTAAATATTATTTTTTGAAAGTTTTTCTTGGTAATATTAAAGAAAATTAAATTCTCAATCTGACACATTTAAATTTTTATTACATCTCGCATAGGTTTGGAGATATAGTATATAATGATATAGAATAATCTGTTGTAATAAAAAAACAGTTGAGATATTGAAATGTTTGTAAATGACAGATAAATGCAAAATGTCAGTGTCAAAAATCAGATTTTTCTGGGAGGTATGAATACATTTAATATATATTATTGTATTATTAATTAAATATGTATTTAAATTATAGGTATGTTAATATTACATATATCCTTAAGATATACCGCTAATACTGTCAATGAATTTGAAGAATTTTGAACATATTAGAATAACAGGACAAAATTTCTCATAGAACGAAAGAAGAGATACAATTTCAATTATTTGTGTGTTCAAGAAATGTTAAATTCGTTACTGCGTGAACAGTCATGTGACTTTGTTAGCCTTGACTGGCAGATATGAGGATCCGCGTCAGAATGACGGCTAGTAATTATTTAAATAGATGTCTCAATTGTCATATGTCATAATTTTTCATTGAAAATTTCAAAATATTCTGTTTATTTGTCATCAATAGTATGGAATATACTTGCCAAGGAAAATACTCCAATGGATACCTATGTACATTATTAATAGCTATCATTCTAACACGGGCTCCTATATTTACTTGCCAAGGCCAACAAAGTCACATGACTGCTCGCGTCCTATGCAACATAAAATGAAAATGGCGAGAGGTATTGTGCTGGGCACAACAGATTTTTAGCACTGGTGTCATAAAATGACATTTTTAACTCTAAAAACAAACATTCAAAAGTCTAATTTTAATACATTTGTACATTAATAAAAACATATTAATAGTTGTTCTTTGAGAAAAAACACAAATTGCCATATCTAACATAATAATGCTATAACCTACAAATTTTAAAGTTTTTTACATGCAAATAAAATTAAAAATATTTATAATATTCGGTTATATAAATACACACGTAATTATCAAAGTATATAATTACATATTTTAAATTTATTATTAACATATTTTGTTTCAAAAGTCATAACAATATTTGTTATTTGTTGATTGGCAACACTGATTAACAATTCAACGTGACATGTAATAGTAATTAACGGACGCCAGTTATCATTTTTTGTTTGTGTATGTATGGTCGATTGTTTTAAGTGTGAAAAATCATCGATCAAGAATGAAAATTTATAAAAATCGTAAGTTTATACATTATTTTAAATATTTTTATTGAAATCACATTATTTATAATGAAATCATGTTTGTCATTGTGTATAAATATAATCATGTGATTTGTTATTTTATTATACGAATATTAATATTATTATTTTTTGACATACGAATCTTTAACATTACTCGTATATCGTATGATTGAGTTACTATATTTATTTGTAAATTTGGAATCAAGTATCAAGTAGCTGGCGATGCTTGTATTAATTCGTTTGTTTGTGTCAACAAGTGGCTGATACTGGCAGATGTGTTCGCAGTTTTTAACTGTTTATTAAACAAAATGAATGTATTTTTAACCAAAATATTATTTTAAACTTTAGTTAAAGTGTAAATCTAACTAATTAGGTAAATATTTTTGCTGGTAAATTTTGTTTAAATACAATTTTTTTAAGTGAAATTCGCAAGGTATGTGAAGAGTTGGTTAGGTATATATATTACGAAATTGTGGTTGTATTTATTATTGAATAATGTTATCAATATTAAAAAATATTACTTATATATTTGTGTTTTGGCGTAATATATTCAATTTTAAGATAGTTTTCTTTTTGTTTCAGAGACTATAGTGTTTAGTGAAAGCTGTAAGTACTATAATGTTACATTTTTCTCAATATTTTTTTGATACATAATTAATTTATGTTGCTCCTAGTATTTATTAACTTTTTTATTATATTATATATTTTAAACTAATATAGAAAGGGCCATACATATATGAGGTGATTCATGTATATAGGACAGATTGACTGCAATTAAAAAATTCAAACCAGTGTTTCTCAAACTAGAAGAACACAAAGCTCTCTATTCTTTTAAATGTCAATATATAAATCAATGTAGCTCAATCGATGGAGAATATTTCTGTATTTATCCATCAATTTAAATTATAAGAAAAACACAGAAAAACTTAATTTAAAATTTATATAAATTCTATTTAATACCGTTACTTAATCTTGTTTAGCATAAATATTATTATTTGACACACAAACCTATTTACGAGTACATTTATAAAGATTATTAATTATTTATCATGCGACTTGTATTTTTGAAAATATTTGAGATTTATGAATACTAGTACTAGTGTAGTGTATAGTGCAAGTGAAATGGACTTTCCACATTCCTGAGATGCTGACTCCCAATGTTTCTGATTTCCAGAGATGCAGAGATCTTCTATGCCTCTATTGGCCAAATTGGACTGATAGGGGCGAGGTTTATTTATCATTTATTTCATTTTATTTTGAGTCTTTGAATTTATTTAATTATTTTAATATATTTTTTTATTAATTTACTTAAAGATAGCTTCAATATTTATGGTTCACTCTCTATAAATATTTATTTATTTGAATATGTAAAATTTGACACATTATTTGAAGTTTAATAATAATATTAGTTTACAATAACTTAAATATAATAGACAATACTTTGAAAATAAATAACATATTTGTTTAAATAATATTCAAAGAAGTAAATATGACATGTATGTAGTTGGTCATTTAACTAAGGTTCAAAGCCTATAGCCTATAAGAGCCTAACATAAGGCCTTTCGAAGGTCTGTCTATGAGCCTTCCCGACGCTCAACAAAGGCCTTTTCATATCGGGACTTATATTTAGGAAGAAGTTTTACTCATAAAAAGATGATAATTAGGGCTTTTCCATTTTTCAGTTTCCATATTTTTTGCAATGATATTAAATACTAATGCTGTCTAAAATACTCGGTTAATGTTTTTCTTGTTTAATAATTCATTTCCTTGTATTTTTTTTCCGGAGGGTTCTGTTGTATTTTTTCTTATTCTTTTCTTATTGCGTTTCAATTTTGGGTACTACGAGCAATTTTTCTAATACTTAGGTGATGTTTTTTAATGTTTTTTTAGGTTTATAGGATATAAAATATTATTTTTATTCTTTCAGGAATAGTTAAAATTATTAAAAGTTTGTTTAGTTTTCAATTTCTTCTTCTTCATCTTACAGGGTTACCTTTCAATATTTCAGGAAATTAGAATTCCACATTTCGTGATTCTGCCCGTTTTTGTAAATGGTTAGTATTTTTCTAATCTATAAATATAATTACAAATTAGTACAGGGATAATTTATATTAAAACTAGATTTTAAAATTGTATTATACTTCAATTCACGTAAGAAAATAGTAAATGGCGCTTGAGAGCCGACAGTTTTTACATGTATTAATAAATAATTTAGATCCGTGAAACCAAACTTTTTCAATAATAAATGTTTATCTACAAAAATGTACAAGACCTGAATATTAAAAATTACAACAAAACGTGGTTAAACAGCATTTAATTCTGTTGGTTTTATTTGAAACTGATTACTGACAGATTTGCATTCTGACCAATCAAAGGACAATAGTTACGTAAATGCCTATCTCAACCAAACGCTATTTTCTTACGTGAAATAAAGTACAGTTATTGAAATCTTGGCCAGAGCTAGGGGTGAGACGGCGAGACGAGTAGGATTGCACGGCCGGCATTTTTAAAGCGCGGCATTTTATTTTGATCGACGGCAAGGGAGATATCTTTAATTTGTATTTTTTTTTTGTTCCAACGATGTATAACTTATTGATATTAATTTGTTTCAATGAAATTAAATAAATTCGGCATTGTTATATGTTTATTTTTATGCTTATTTTCTTCTTTTTCACTAATATTTCTAACTTAATCAGCTCTGAAACACTGTTCAAATCTCATTTTCAATATGGTTATCGCCGTCGATATAAAATTATTAAAATTAATTGAGCTGATAAAAATTTTAAGAACTCAACTAAGAAATTAGAATTGAAAATAAACAAATTATAATCTATAATTATATATCATTGCCACATATTCCGTTCGCACTTTTATAATAAACCGGTTTTATGGAGCACACTCCTAATAAGAATATAATGTTATTAAAAACTGCGCTCGAAATACGGGCCATTGTTTTTACCTTATAAAATTAACAATTGTATTTTTACTGTTCGAAACAAATGAACATTAATAAGTCATACATTGCTGAAAAGATAAAAAAAAACTCGTTTCAATGGTATAACTTCCACAAGTCCCATACGAAAATTATTATTTT
Organism: Harpalus rufipes; assembly: GCA_951394225.1. Classification (NCBI taxonomy): domain Eukaryota; kingdom Metazoa; phylum Arthropoda; class Insecta; order Coleoptera; family Carabidae; genus Harpalus; species Harpalus rufipes. Next base: position 31,939,716 of record OX596274.1, on the reverse strand, counting down.
GATTTCATAACTAGGAATTTAACAGAGATAAAAAAAATAAGCATCGTCGTTTGAAAGAAAATTAAAAAGTGTCCTAAAGAAGTGCAAACCAAAATTCCATATTATGTCTAAATACTGTTTGTTACTTGTATGATTAAAAACTATCAAAATATTTTTTCGGAAGAAACAAATACATCTTTAAAATGGTCTACTACTTTATCCTAATTTAATCGACTTCGTAACTCTTGTAGTTTCCGAAATTCTAATGGTAAGCTTGTAGAGTAGTTATTTAATTTTAAAATAAAATTCATCGTAATGTTTGTTATTTTTATATGCATTATATTTTAAATACACCCTCCCCCCTATTAAAATGCAATAAAAATGTTTGCCTCAAGAGGAAAAATAGCTAGCGCCGGCCTTGACTAAAATATTTTAGTTTTTAATTCTCTTAAAATATAGGTACTCTATATCAAATTCTTATTACTTTCAAGCCTTTTGCCACCGCATTTTTCAAATTCGAAATCTATTTCCTAGTAAATGAATACAAGAATCTTAATCATAACTTGACAAATTGTGGGTTCGATCATAATGGACACGGCGTGAAACTAACAACATCTAACAGCTAAATTTATGAAGCACAGGTTGAAGGTGGCTGCTGAATCTAACAGCTGTCATTCTGTAAAAATAAGTAACTTCCAAATTGTATTTCTTTTGTTAAAAAAAAAAAAAAAATTATGGACCTCTTTGTAACCTAGCAGATATTAAACCCAAACTCAATGTCGCGCAATTTATGAATAAAATGTGTATGGATCGACGTATGAGTCATTGTGTAGGGGTTGCACTCTTCCAATATCTGTACGGGGGTTGTGACGACATCTAGGCGGCTTGCGCACGGGCACAGGGAGGCTCAGGCACGTAAAGGGTTGCCTTCCTTACTCCTGAGGAGGAATCGCAACATCTGTGCCTAATTGCATTCCTTAATGCTAATACAGCTTGTCCGGCCTCAGACTCTAAGTGCCGTAATTGCCCGACATTCCAACCTGCCAACACTACCACCCTATGAATAATCGGCAGGAGGATGGGGGAGGGGTTGCAGGAAATAGAAGCACGCCCCAAAACATACGTAAACTCTGCAAAATCTTCGAAGTATTAAATTAAAAAAAAAGTATTATTCTTTCATTAATCTGAAATTTGAAAATATCAGGAAATATCCATTAGATATTTTATAATTAATTATTGAAATTTGTGTAATATTTTGAAAAAGTCACTTGATCTGAAATAGAATGTGACGTCAAAGTTCATACAGCTTAACATGTGACAAACTATCGCCTCTGTTTATTTATTGGCTATTAATAACATGCTGTATGTAATTTGACGTCACAGGAGCGGGAGGTTGTTTTCCATGCCTACTTTTGGCGTCAATCTTTATTTTAAATATTTAGTCCAGTCGTGGGGTAGAAAAATAAGGGTGGGTATTTTTAATTTTTGATATATTATATATTTAGAGGTCCTAATAAAAATTCGACTTGGTGTCCTTCGGGAAGCGTCGCCATCTTGGAATAATAATGCGATAATCGGTTGTTTCAAAGTATCCCTTCACCAGTAGTATTAAGGCAAAAATAGTTCTTGATTTTGTTGCAAATAAAATTCTCTACAACTTTCATCTTAAACATTTTTTTTCTATAACCAATAGATAGCGAGCTACAGCGCTTCAAAAAGAGCATACTTTTGAAAATTTCCTTAATCCTTTGAATAATATCTTATTATATTTTTTCTATTTCGGTGTTCTTATGTTTCTATAAACGCACTGTTTTTACTGCAAACACGACGTTTAGAAGATCTATAAGCGTACTATTTTTGGCGCCTTTCATGTTCTCGAGTTGGTAGTCATGCTTTCATAACTGACAGATGACAGGTAACCTCAAAATGGTAAGTTGTTGATAATATTTCAACATATTACTTTTAATTATGGATTTTTATACTTTCTTTAGGTGATAGGACTAGAAAAAAATATAATATTAATTTCACAACCAGAATCAGACCTTGAATCATAAATACAATACACCTTGCAATACACTAATTAATCAATAGTTGACAAAATATGAAATTTCAATTGTTAGCGAGAAGCGTTACCAACATAAACATAACTAACAAAAAAATACCTAGTCATAATTTGACGTCGCAATTTAAATAAATTTAATCGTAAAAATACCTCAATAGAAAAAATAGTATAAAAAACACGTATCATAAGGCCTGTTGACGCACTCGTCCTTTGTAAAACTCGCCTAGCGGCTCGTTTTCCAAACTTGGACTCGTACGTTAACAGATTGCCTTATGATACTTGTGTTTTAATGTACTATTTTTTTACAAATTATTCATTACTTATTATTATTTAACAACTATACAAACATAGAAGTACTGTTTAACTTTTTTACCTTCCGTCATCTTCAGGTAGGGTCTTTGGTCAAAAACTTCAATGATGGGTTTTTAGTGAATAGGCACGTTTAGGGTCCTTATAATACGATTTTACTATTTTACGATGATGTATGTATGTGTGTGCGTGTATCGCAATACCATAATTTCAAAAATTATATATTTTTCGTATTCCTAAGTTTACATCCAAAAGAAGAGGTGATTAGATTTTGGTTATAATTGGTCAACCGGAAGTACCCTCATTTGAAGATTTTAAACTGTTTTTCTTGAAAAAAAGCTGTTAAATATAACTTTTTGACATTTAATGTTAATATAAATATTAATGTATATTCTTTTATCTATACGATTTAATTGCATTTTATACTTCATATTCAGTGGATATAGAGTTAAATAATTGTAAAGGAATTAAATTTCACTGTGATGAAATTTGGGGCCTTATGAATCCTCATACAAAATATTTCATTACATTTTGGATTTTTAGTAAAAAAAAATGTTACTCATACTGGTTGGTAGTCTAGTTGTTACTGTACTTTTCTTCTTGTTGGGTGTTTTGGGCCCAGTTTGTCACTGCGTGTCGAGATGTTAGGCGATCAGCCGATTGCGAAATGTTGTCTTTGTTGTTTGCCATGTTAGCAAAAAAGTTTAAATTTTATTAAAATTCATTTATATACAATTATTCGAAATAAAATATTTGTATTCCGGGAAATTGAATAACTGTTAATTAGTAAGTTGTTTTGTAGAATTTTTATTGATTGTTCCAATATGGTTTTACATTGTTTTATAGAATAGTGATGATGTTTGTGTAATGACATTCGAAACGTTTGTAACATGTAACGTCAAATAAAATGTAATGAAATATTACGTATAAGGATTACTAAGGCCCCAAATTTCATCAAAGTAAACTAAATTACGATCCATTCAACATTTAAGAAAAAAGAATTAAATTTCATAAATCAGCCAGCTTTGCTATAACCATGGAAACAGCTACTTTATTAAGATAATTCTGATTGACAGATGTCAGTGGCAATTAAAAGAAAATCAATGTGGTAGAAAGATGAGAATGTTGAGATGGATGTTGGGGAAGACACGGAAAGATTGGATGCGGAATGAGAGGATAAGGAAAATGGTTCGAGTGATAGAAGTTTCTAGAAAGATACAAGAGATACGATTATATTAGTTTTAACATATCATGAGGAGTGATGAAAAATATATTGGAAGAAGAATGAAGGTTGAAGAAACAGAGGAAGACCAAAGATAAGATGGAAAGGCTGTATTACGGAGTACGTGAGAGAAAAGAACTGAATGCGGACAACAAGCAAAACAAAATGAGTGGAAGAAGAAATTCAAGAATAGCGACTCCTAATGAGTGGAAAAAGCTAAAGAAGAAGATGACAGTGTCAAGTGAAATTTACATAGTTTTTGAAATAATTTTACTGGAAATATGTAATCTTACGCAAGAACATATATGGAATTTATCCACAATACACTGAATTGACGGAAGGTAATGTGTAGATTTTTACCTCTCGCTAAGAGAGGTATTGCATTCATGCTAAAAATCGCATATCCAGATTTTATTGAATAAGCACGTTTTAAGGTCTCTACAATCCGATTTTAACATTTTTACGATGATGTCTGTGTGTGTGTGTGTGTGTGTGGATGTGTGTGTGTGTGTGTGTATGTGTGTGTGTGGGATGTTGGAAGGACGGTTACTCAAAAACTATAAGACTTAAAATTTGTTTAACAACGTATTTCCCAATCGGACATTCATGGGAAGATCTGAAAAGGTTTTGGTAATAATTGGACAACCGGAAGTAGAAGATTCTTGAAAAAAAATCTTCTAAATATTATTTTTTGAAAATTTTTCGTGGTAATATTAAAGAAAATTAAATTCTCTATCTGATACATTTAAATATTTTATTATATATTCCATAGATTTAGAGATAAAAGAAGTATAATATATAAAATAATCTGTTGTAATAAATTTGACAGCCGAAAGAATGCCATGAAAAATAGTTGATAATTTAAATTATTTGTAACTGACAGATAAATGTCAGTGTCAGAAATAATGAGTAATGAATTAAAAATGTACTTGGAGAATCCCTTAGTTCTTGATCTGTGACTATTATGGAGATGACAAGTCTAGGTTGAAGGACTTAAATTTGTTTCAAACATTATGGGACAATGTACACCAGTACTGTAGACTAGAGTAACTTTGAATTGCGAAAAAGCTATCAAATTCTTCTCAAGTAAGTTGTAAATATTGACAAAATCGGAGTGCAATCTATCCGTCACTTTATTAAAGGGAATTAAGGTTATTTAGATGTAACAAGTATGAAAAAATAAAATGTAAAAGAAGATATATAAGAATAGATGCACAATCCAGATATATACATTTTAGACCGCCCAAAATTAATGTTTTTACTAGAAGAATATGAAGAGAAAGTAAACAAAGTTGTTCGAATTGAAAATTGCTGTTACCAGCCTAATATTTATATATGGTAAACTCTACTTTGTAATTTATTGTAACATAATTTATGGTAAAATATCTTCATGTTGAGACATGCTATTATTGAATAATAAAGAAGTTTATACGTCATAGATTTATATGAATATATTATTTGTATTTATAAAAATAATCTTTGCTTTATGCATACAGCCAGGTAAAATATACGGCGAGAGGTTATGTGCTGGCCACATCAGATTTTTTACATTCTATAGAGGTTTTATATTCTAGGATATTTACGAATTTGGCTTAAAGTAATTACAACAAAAGTTTTTTTACGGAATCCTGTCGAGTATAATGCCCTGAATAACGTATAAAACGTTTCGGGAAATCGGAGCATGGAAACCTTTCACCAATTGGGAAAAATGGCGGCACATTTAGGTTTTTGGCCATTTGCTCATAACAATTATGAAAGAAATTTAAATTACTCAAAAAAGAAACAATATCACGTATTTAATACTTAGTCAAATAGGTTGTACAATTTGTAACAATTTAAATTCGTTGTAGCACCGAAAGAAGCAAATTATCGATGATTTTTACCTCTCGCTAAGAGAGGTATTGGATTCATGCTAAAAATCGCATATCCAGATTTTATTGAATAAGCACGTTTTAAGGTCCCTACAATCCGATTTTAACATTTTTACGATGATGTCTGTGTGTGTGTGTGTGTGTGTGTGTGTGTGTGGATGTATGTGTGTATGTATGTAGGATGTTGGAAGGACGGTTACTCAAAAACTATAAGACTTAAAATTTGTTTAACAACGTATTTCCCAATCGGACATTCATGGGAAGATCTGAAAAGGTTTTGGTAATAATTGGACAACCGGAAGTAGAAGATTCTTGAAAAAAAATCTTCTAAATAATATTTTTTGAAAATTTTTCGTGGTAATATTAAAGAAAATTAAATTCTCTATCTGATACATTTAAATATTTTATTATATATTCCATAGATTTAGAGATAAAAGAAGTATAATATATAAAATAATCTATTGTAATAAATTTGACAGCCTAAAGAATGCCATGAAAAATAGTTGATAATTTAAATTATTTGTAACTGACAGATAAATGTCAGTGTCAGAAATAATGAGTAATGAATTAAAAATGTACTTGGAGAATCCCTTAGTTCTTGATCTGTGACTATTATGGAGATGACAAGTCTAGGTTGAAGGACTTAAATTTGTTTCAAACATTATGGGACAATGTACACCAGTACTGTAGACTAGAGTAACTTTGAATTGCGAAAAAGCTATCAAATTTTTCTCAAGTAAGTTGTAAATATTGACAAAATCGGAGTGCAATCTATCCGTCACTTTATTAAAGGGAATTAAGGTTATTTAGATATAACAAGTATGAAAAAATAAAATGTAAAAGAAGATATATAAGAATAGATGCACAATCCAGATATATACATTTTAGACCGCCCAAAATTAATGTTTTTACTAAAAGAATATGAAGAGAAAGTAAACAAAGTTGTTCGAATTGAAAATTGCTGTTACCAGCCTAATATTTATATATGGTAAACTCTACTTTGTAATTTATTGTAACATAATTTATGGTAAAATATCTTCATGTTGAGACATGCTATTATTGAATAATAAAGAAGTTTATACGTCATAGATTTATATGAATATATTATTTGTATTTATAAAAATAATCTTTGCTTTATGCATACAGCCAGGTAAAATATAGGGCGAGAGGTTATGTGCTGGCCACATCAGATTTTTTATTTTGAAATTGTCTGTTTTTTTTTTTAAAATCAACCAATCTGATCGAGTTAAAGATACAATAACTCGTTTTGACAATTTGAATTCAGCATGAAATTCCCTTGCATATCAGGTATTACTCGATCTTTGCAGATGAATGATTTGATAATTATTAACAACTTAAACAAATATTCCATCATTACCGATATCTGTGTACGAAGCAGATTGGCACACCCAGCAATGGGTAATATGCCGTGAAGAAATATGTTTTTTATTTTTTATTTTTATTATTAAATTTATATGAAATCCCGTTAAAATTTTAAACATCTGAAAAGTAGCTTATTTCTTCTTTTCTCAACAACCACTTTTAAAAGAATTATATACTTAGTATAATAATATTAAATAATTATTAATATTAGTAAAATAAGAAAGTAAAGAAAAAAAATTCAAATGAAGCATTATAGAAATTATCAAAAAAATCTCTGTTTAAAGCTATTTAGCTCGCTATTTATTGATTACAGAAAAAAATATTTTAGATGAAATTAAATTTTATTCGCAACAAATTCAAAACTAACTACTTTGCCCTAATGAAGAGATATTTTGAAAAAACGATTTTTCGCGTCATTTTTCCATGATGGCGATGCTTGTATTTTTAATTAGGGCCCCTAAATATATATATATATATATATATATATATATATATATATATATATATATATATTACCCATTGCTGGGTTTGCCAGTCTGTTTTATATACAGATTTCGTTAATGATGATGACATATTTGTACCGGGCGAGCGCTTACTAGGCTTCACCGCACGGGCACTCGTTACTGGCGTGGAAAGTGCACCACAGGGGTAAATTTTGCGTTATTTAAAATTTGAAATATTTGGCGTCGGTCGGGATTGAACCCGGTTCTCCAGATTTGCGACCAGACACTCAGGCTCGCTGCCACGAGATCCCATTCTAAATATATAATGTATCCAAAAATCAAAAATACCCGACGTTATACAGGGTTAATCTACCCTAGTATTGAACTAATTTACAATGAAAACAAATTATCATACTTGTTTTTATTACTATGAAACAACTTTTATTTAGCATACTTTTTGAAAAATGTGAACCAGCTCATTGAATATATTTTATTTTAACAGTACAGGATGTCTGGCTATACAGGCTATACACCCGAAAACGGCAGTTAGAACTCATTGAAACAAACAACTTTTCTTAGTTCAAATGTTTGATTCGGAGCCCCCACTTCATAGTTATTAGCGTTTTTTCGTTTTTCGAAAAATCGTCATTACTCCCTTATTTTAAGGAATATTTAAAAAATACAAATCTTTGAGCATTTGCTTTCGGTTCTCTAAAACATTTGTATTTACAATTATTTTCTATTTTATTTATTTTTGGAAATAAAACATTTATAAAATCCTTAAACTATCTACTATAAAATTTGTCTGAAACATTTTTTTTGATCTGTCAAAAAAAAAAAAGTTTTTATTCAAATTGAATTACAAAATAAATTTTAACAAACTGCAATAATCATTTAAAACAAATTAGGCTTGATGCCATCAAACAAGAAAATTAACCAAGAAAAACAAGAAACAAACAAACAAACAAACAAGAAAAATAAAACAATGAAAAATGAAACAACAAGGGAGGGACTAAATTTGATTTTCAAAATGGCCACCATTCGCAGCAACGCAAGCCCGGCAGTGTATTTTAATATTAGAAGAGACACTTGCAAGAACTGCCTGCTTATCTTTTATATCTTTTGCTGCAGCTACTATTCTAGCTACCAATTCTAATTCGGTGTTTACTGATGTCTCATATACAGAGGTCTTCATCTGACCCCAGAAAAAGAAATCTAGGGGAGTTAGGTCGGGGCTCCGGGCTAGCCACGCAACAGGACCTCCTCTCCTAATTCACTTATTCGGGTATTCTCTATTTGTAGTGCTATGACTTCTCGGGTTGTGTGAGCCGGTGCGCCATCATGTTGAAACCAAAGTCTTCGTCTGATGTTTAGCGGTAAGTCATCAAGAAGCTATGGCAGAACGTTATTTAAGAAAGTAAAATAATTTTCACCATTCAGGTTTGGGGGAATATAAGGTCCAATAACGTACTTCCCTACGATTCCAGCCCATACATTTACTGAAAAACGTCGTTGATGCGCACGAATAAATGTTGCGTCGGAATTTTCATCACACCACAGGTGATTATTGCGAGAATTAAATACACCGTCCCTTATGAAACAAGCTTCATCTGTAAATAAAATAAACTTTTCAAAATGCCTCTGAAAAATACTACGTTAAAGAAACCAACGACAAAACAACAATCTTGGCTGGAAGTCTTCAGGTCCCAAAGCTTGCACTTTTTGTCTAGAAAATGGATGGAGACCTTGTTCCTTCAGAACTTGCCGAACTGTCACGTGATTTACATCTAATCTATTTGCTATTACTCTTGTGCTTGTCGATGGCTCATCTTCAATAATATTAAGAACATCTTCTTCAAATGCAAATCTATTGGAATTCCTACCAATTGTTGGGTGAAAACTTCCAGTCTCTGAAAAACGTCTACATATTCTTTTAAAAATGCGGCAACTTGGTTGCTGACGATTTGGATATCTTCTCCGATAAATTCTACGAGCTTCTTGTGCATTCCTCCTTGCCTCTCCTAAAATCAAAACCATGTCAAGAAGTTCAGCATTTTGATAATTATGCATTTTTATACCCAAATTATGCAAATAACTTTTCAAGATGAAGCAGTAAATATTTTTTTGTTTTTGAAAATAAAGATATTTCTAAAGAACAATGTCAAAAAGAATTTAATTTTGAACGTGCAAACTAGAAAACACGTGCCTCAAGTTTGAAGTACGCGTTTATTATTCGGCTTTTGTTTCATTGTTAAATGGCAACAACCCTATATACTTATTCAATTCAATTTGAATAAAAACTTTTTTTGGACAGATTGGAAAACTGTTTCAGACGAATATTATAGTAGATAGTTTAAAGATTTTATAAATGTTTTATATTCAAAAATCGATCGAGTGGTTTTCAAAATATCTCGATTTTAAATTTTTGATCGGTCGCTATTTTATTTGATAAAGTATAAAATAATTGTAAATACAAATGTTTTAGAGAACCAAAGCAAATGCTGAAAGTTTTTGTATATTCCTTAAAATAAGAGAGCAAGGACGATTTTTCGAAAAACAAAAAGAAAACGCCAATAACTATGAACTGGGGCTCCATATCACAAATTTGAACTAAGAAATGTTGTTTGTTTCAATGAGTTCTAACTGCCGTTTTTGGGTGTTACAACTTAGTATTAACACCCTGTATATTTTACAAGGGGTCCACAGTTTAATTAATAGATACAAGATGTCCCAGATAAACTATCCTAGTGTCTTGGAAGGGGATTTCAAATCTGTCACATACAAAAAGGAAAAATACATCCATAGCAAAAAGTTTCTTTTGAATGTTATTAATAAATACGAGTAGTTATATTTGCATACTAAGTGTACATTTAACGCGGTTTGATAAATAAATAACGAGAATTTTTATTTGTTTCAAAAAGCAATATTTTTTTTATTATTAATATTGTCGCCGCCTCGGTGGTCGAACGTGTTGGCCACGTGTCTCCGGCAACGCTCAAAGCTACTTTCATCGCTCGGACCTTGGGGTCGATGGTTCGATTCCCACCAGAGGCTTGAATGTTTGTGTGATCTAATACATTATAAGATGTATATAATAATGAAATGTATGTATTTGTAAAATATATATAAAGTATTTGATAGGGCTATAACCTATAGAGCCGACAAAAAAAATATTGCCCCAGTATTCCCCATTAGAAAAATTGACTTATGCCCACACATGGAATGCACTTTGTGGTATGGCCTTCACTTCCTTCAGTAATTATAACTCTATCCCCTCTATGATCGCAAAACGTTTTTTCAATGTCTTCTCCATCTTCACATGAACCCTATGATATATCAACTTTCTCAACAACTTCCTTAAAGTGATTAGGCGATTACAAAGCACAGCATCTTCAATTATTGCCATATTTTCATCGAATGGTGATGTGTTAGAACGCCCGGCTCTTTTGTCATCTTCCACATCTTCACGGCCCTCTAGAAAACCTTTGTACCATTCATGAATTCTTGGTTTTGACCTAACATAAGCCTTCTTCAAAATTTGCACCACTTCATTGTACTTTATACCATTTTTAAAACAAAATTTAATGCAGACTCTGTTCCGTCATTTTTAAATATTAAGAAAATAAGAGTTTGTGAGGTGACGCCTGGGAAGAAATCTCAACGTAATAGAGAATATATTGTCAAAAAAATTCGAAAACAGGTAATACATAATAATAAGTGATAAATGACGATATATGTATTTATATTTACATAAATTTAAACAACTAATACAATCATCCGATTTATTATTATGTTTATTAGTTTTAAAACAGAGCGTTACAAATTATATTTACATATAAATAGATTGTGAAGGTTTAGAAGTTACAAAGTTATTCGAAAACTAAGTAAGTCGTCCGCTTGTTTCTGTTTTGAACGCAGTTTACTTGATCTAATTTTATAGTTTATTATTGGCCAGTGTTTCGCATAGTTTGGATAGCTGTCATACTTCCTACAGAACTTTGTAGCTACTTTTGCGTTTATTCAATTGATATACGTAGTTCATAGTTGTATCTACATTACACCACAACAAAAATAGAAGACATTTGAGGAATAGTAAGTATAGTTAGTATATTTAGAGGCGGAGGTCTGTTTTCGTTTGAAAAAGATTTCATTTAAATTTGCGTAAAAATTCAGTTAGAGAACTCTGGAATGTTTTTGCCGGTGTAATTTTAAACTTTACGTTGACACGACAACTCCAGGCAATCAAAAACTTTTCCAAGTTGGGAGAGAGAGACGAGAGAACGAGAGAGACACAAGTAGGGCGCATGCGCGCCGAGCAACAACACAAAGTTTGTTACATCATGTGTCATACTCTGAAACTCTTTTCCGTAGTTTGCGTAGTGTTTGAGCGGCCGTGCTCTCTCTCCCTTGCGTCGCGGCGCCTAGCGTCGTCTCTCTTGCGGCGTCCTTGTCTCTCCGCCGCTCCCGGCCCGCCACAGTCGGTCGCTGATCTTCTTTCGACGCGGAACCTCAAAAAAACTTCCGATAAGTTTACGCTCGCCGGCTACGCGAACACGCGGTATCCACCAGGATAACGCAACTCCTCTAAACCATGGAAAGGCTCCGCGAAGTCTTTCAGGTTGGTTTGTAACTTCGTATGGAGTTGCGTCCTGTTTAAGCGTCTAGTCGGACGGCCCGAGCGCGAAACGGTCTACATTTATTGATTTTCTCTTCTCACAAATGGTGGAACTTGCGCGCAACAGACTAATACTACCCTAAAGTATAAAGTACTGCCATGTTGGGCTATGAACGCGCGCGACACCCGCGAAACTGAAAACTTTTTTTTGTATTTATTTACAAAACGTCTCTTAGATTAGAATGTTGCTTGTGAGCGTACGTGTTAGTTGTAGCCGCCGCCGTAGAGGGCTACATGAGCGGTTGTGACTGCCGGACCAAAATAACCACAGCACTACTAGAGAGGACGACGTCGACGTCACTGTTTCTGTTGCTGTTGGTGCAGGTAACTTCTCTTGATTGTTGCGCAGTGGCAGATGTGCGCTGAGTGCGTGCCCTGCATGGACGCCACTGCACGACCCTCGCTTGGAAACTTTCTCCAAGTTTTCCCCCGTCAAGGGAGGGGGGAGCTAGCCGGCGAGGGTTGGAAAATAACGTTGACGAACACGCGGACTGATGGCAAATCGGATTCAACTCTTTAAATCAATAAACTGACGTATATTGTTCTTCTCGCACAACAGCGGCTCCTTGCAGCTTTTTATTTATTATTTACTCCCTCAAACGCGAAAGCTTGTCTGACTATTTTGGTTATCTCTTTTTACATTCATTCTCAGATAATAAATTCACTTTAACCTTAAACACTCTGGAAATATGTAACATGGCAACGCTTTGATTCTTTCAAAAACTTTGTACTAATTTGAAATAAGTTTCGTTTATAAATTTTACATGTTTACTTGCATTTTAATGAATCATTTTGTTAGTCTTCTTTAAAAAAACTTTCTAAAAGCTGTCAAAAATAAAACTAAACTGTCAAATAAAAAAAAATTATGATAATATTGATGTGTAACTTAAAACAAATGTATATCATAACGGTATATTACCCAATGCTGGGTGTGCCAATTTGTTTTGTATGTACATATCAGATATCAGTATGGAGAGTGCATAACATAGATACTTTTGTGCCATTTCAAATTTCAAATAATTTTTGGCGCCGATCGGAATTAAACCTGGGTCCTCAGAGTAGCGACTAGCGACCAGACACTCGCACAAACTACGAGACCCTATATGTAAAACAATAATACCACATGATTTTCGACAAACTTTACTTGTATTTTAACGAAAATGTTGTGCAAGATATTTTCCAACTTTTGACAACTGTATAATATAATAATAGTGCTCCATAACAGTGCCAAAAGAGCTAATATTTTACGTTTCTGTTTTTAATTCATGTGCCATATGGAGGTAGGAATAAATAAGGAGGGAGCAAATTGCTGTAAAAGTTCCCTTACTCCAGGTAGCGCCTAACTGTCAATCTTTAACAAAGCCATTTTGTTTTGGTTGTTTACGTTTGTGTTGTGTCGTTTAACAGTGTTCGGTTTGTTGTTTGTCTTTTTACTTTATGTAGTAACAATTATTTTGCAACATTCTGTTAACGCGAACACATTTTTAAATATAATAAACCATTGCTTAAAACTTGGAAGTCTAAAGAATCACATCACATAGTACATTTAATAAAAACTATTAGCCTATTATTTTAAAGTAAGATTTCATTATTTCACAAAAAAAAAATATCAGTAGATAAATCTGAAATATTCGACATTAAAAGTTTACCTGCACGTATAAATAATTTTATATTTGTTTTGCGTTATAAAATATATTTCAAATAAAATCTGAGATATTTGTTTTATTATTTTGTTGTTCATAATATGATAAACTTATTTAGCTAAATTGTTTTTTTTTATGGAATTTAGAATAATATACTCGTAATACAACTCAATAAATTCAATAAGTAAAATTTATATGAAAATAATTGAATATCATATTTCAATAACTAATATAAGTACAACACTTTTCTTTCAGTATATAAGTTTTATAAAATTTTATTTGAACGAACAATGCAATTTCGTTTAAAAATTGCCGCGCTTCTCTCTAGAACCAGCAGAGATGTCCGTCTTTCTCCACTAAGCTTCATACCCCTGGCCATCAATATAACCTCATGATCCCTCCTTTCTATTTCTTCCTCCATGGTGTGCCACTTGTTGACTACTGCTTTAAATTTAGCCTAAGTTCCTTCACGTTTATTAATACTATGTTTACCGTATTGCTTGTTACATTGGATACAAGTTCTTCCGCTCCTACCACAATTCAAGGTCAAGTTTACGTTTACGCTTTGACAGTACAAATTGTCAACTTGCAAAATAATACAAATTTGTTGTGATCAAAATAATACCTCTCGCCGATTCCATTTCGCTACTACCGAGACAAAAATCTGATGTGGCCAGCACATAACCTCTCGCCGTATATTTTACCTGGCTGTATGCATAAAGCGAAGATTATTTTTATAAATACAAATAATATATTCATATAAATCTATGACGTATAAAATTACAAAGTAGAGTTTACCATATATAAATATTAGGCTGGTAACTGCAATTTTCAATTCGAACAACTTTGTTTACTTTCTCTTCATATTCTTTTAGTAAAAACATTAATTTTGGGCGGTCTAAAATGTATATATCTGGATTGTGCATCTATTCTTATATATCTTCTTTTACATTTTATTTTTTCATACTTGTTATATCTAAATAACCTTAATTCCCTTTAATAAAGTGACGGATAGATTGCACTCCGATTATTCTTATATCGATGTGTAATTTTGTCAATATTTACAACTTACTTGAGAAGAATTTGATAGATTTTTCGCAATTCAAAGTTACTGTAGTCTACAGTACTGGTGTACATTGTCCCATAATGTTTGAAACAAATTTAAGTCCTGCAACCTAGACTTGTCATCTCCATAATAGTCACAGATCAAGAATTAAGGGATTCTCCAAATACATTTTTCTTTCATTACTCATTATTTCTGACACTGACATTTATCTGTCAGTTACAAATAATTTAAATTTGCAACTATTTTTCATGGCATCCTTTCGGTTGTAAAATTAATTACATTATTTTATATATTATATTCCTTTTATCTCTAAATCTATAAAATATGTATAAAAATATTTAAATGTATCAGAAAGAGAATTTATTTTTCTTTAATATTATCACGAAAAATTTTCAAAAAATAATATTTAGAAGATTTTTTTTCAAGAATCTTCTACTTCCGGTTGTCCAATTGTTACCAAAACCTTTTCAGATCTTCCCATGAATGTCCGATTGGGAAATACGTTGTTAAACAAATTTTAAGTCTTATAGTTTTTGAGTAACCGTCCTTCCAACATCCCACACACACACACACACACACACACACACACACACACACACACACAGACATCATCGTAAAAATGTTAAAATCGGATTGTATGGACCTTAAAACGTGCTTATTCAATAAAATCTGGATATGCGATTTTTAGCATAAATCCAATACCTCTCTTAGCGAGAGGTAAAAAAGTCATTAAATTTGGAGTCCCAACGTACATAATTTTATCTGAAAACAAGGATATGTCTTGGAATTTTATGGGCATGCGTAATACTCGTCTTACATTTTAAGTATAAAATTTAATCCAAACGCAATAATTGACTTATTACCTTTTGTCCTAGCACTAGCGATTTTATCTTGCATTGTTATTATAAAAATTATATTTTTAAAATATTTTTCATTAGATATAATGTATTTATGCCAACGTTATTTATAATCTGCAAACCACTTGTGGAATTCAATTTGTGGTATAGCCTTCAACTCCTTCAGCGATTTTGCTTTTATATGCTCTATGGTCGCAAAACTTTGCCCTTTCAATAAAAGGCATAAGAGGCCAGGTCTAGTAAATACGATGGATGCGATATGACTAATGTTCTATTGAGTAATGAACAACAAGAAGAATGACACTTTTTATTTTCTTGATATATTTGTATACCAACTAGGCTTAGGGTTTCAAAAATCATGGTATTTGGCATGATGGAAGCTCTTTCGGTTTAACCGGAAGTGACATTAACTTTCATATTTCAAATGTGACAGCCTATACATACCATATTTTTATATATTTGGAATCTACGTAAAATTACGAATTCAACGATATGCTTGCAATGAATTTTTATTTAAAAAAAAATTACAAAAGAGAAAATTATAAATAATTAACCTGGTAAACCATTTCAGGTTGACTGTGATAACAAATTGATCATTTTTTTGTTACAAATTATAGATTCTTGCAACAATAACTTACTATTTAGAGATAGAAAATATGCGTAATGAGATATGCGCATAGTAAGCCAACAAATGGCGTTTGCTTTTTCCAAATTTAGACACAAAATGTGAGAAAAGTCTTTGACAACTTCTTGAAAGAATTTACAAAAACTTTTATTGCAGCTAAAATTTTCACCTAAAATACAGGTATTTTAGTGACTGCAATATTTTTGATGTTTCGTTTGACAACCCAGTTAGCAGTTGTGGGCACCATTTTACTTACTATGTGCAGCGATAGAAAGAGATAACTGTTAAATTAAAAAGGCATATTAACTTAAATATTAGGTACTCAATATTATCTCAACTGTTTTCACTGCCTGCCTGATATCATGGCTTAGCAGCTTATTCAAAATTGTCCTTATGTTTTTGTAAATTATTTCAACAATAAAAATGCATTTCAATCATATCGAGGAATTCATAATTTTTTCATAGATTTGAATTATATAAAAAATTTGATTTGGCCAGCACAATATCACTCGCCATTTTATTTTTAATTTTTATTAATTTAAATACATACCAAATGAGCAATGGGTAATATGCCGTGATCATGAATTTTTTACCAAAATTCCTACATATTTACTTATGCTAGAAACTGTATTAAGTGCCTTCACATATAATTATTGTTCTCTTTACTAATTTATTTTTAAAACGTTACTATTATGAATTTGAAATGATTAGTTTGTCTTCGTTCCATATTAGAATAACGTACAAATACAAGGTTGTAAAGTTTTCTGAGCGACAGTTATAGTGTAAAGAGGATCCACACACAGACACACACACACGCACACACACACACGCACGCACGTATGTACGCACGCCCGCACGCACGCACGCCCCTTACCAAAGATAGCGGGAGGTAAAAATTAATATAGTTTTTTATATTCCGTTATTTTTAAATTTAAAATATTGCCGAACGTATCAAAATGCTTTGTCAATATGTAGCCATCAAATATAAACTACTTATCCAATATGCATTAAACCTGACATACACTTCACAAATCGTACTACCAACGTGGAAAAAAGAAGTTGGTGTTTTGTGTGCCTTATTGCTTTGTTAAGCTGGGTATAAATTTCCGCAGTTAAGAGCAATATTCAAGTTAACCATTTTTGTGAATTTATTCATTGTCAAATATCTCTTCTCGACAAATGGAATTAAGCAGCGATGGTAGGCAAACTGGCAAACAGGCAAAAAGTTACCGCGAGTTAAGAATTCATTCCAGTGGCGTACGTAATGAAAGGGGCTGCTCTGCGCTGTTACTGTTGCATCGTGTTCGTGTGTGTTTCCAGTCTGCCGAGTCCCCGATATGAAAATTAAAGATTGTTGTATCTCAAACTATTCACTAGTGGAATTCGTTCGGGTTCACTGATCAAGAAACGCTTACAGCGAGCAGGAGTAAGGTTCCAAACTAAAACTATGAGCACTTGCTATTCGCTTTGTTATTTGTTGCCATTGATCTTGACTTCAAACCGTTTATTTCGTAATGGGTTCTTAAGAGGAATAACGATAGACAATGTCAGAAAAATATATAGTGGAGTCTCGGTACAGTGAACTAATTAATGCAGGGCCTTATCACAATATCAAGTATGTTCACTTTTTCTTGAAATAATTATAATATAATTTTAGACGTATTTAAATATATATATATATATATATATATATATATATATATATATATATATATATATATATATATATATATATATATACAGGATGTAACACCAAAACCGACCACCACCATTATTTTCTTTATTATTATAGTTACAAAAAATACTATAAAACAAAGTTGTAGGAGATACATTAGAGAAGAAAATATATTTTTTTAAACCAATGGTTCTCAAGTTACAATACAAAGTTATATTTTTACCTTCCGTCACCTTTAGGTAAGAAAGGTATTGTCTTTGGTCAAAAAATTCAATGATGAGTTTTTAGTGAATAAGCATGTTTTAGGGTCTCTTTAATATAATTTTACCATTTTTACGAAGATGTCTGTATGTATGTATGTGTGTGTGTGAGTGTGTGTGTGTGTGTGTGTCTGTGTGACAAAAGTTCCGGATCCCATAACTTCAATACCACGATTCCAAAAATTATAATTTTTTCGTATTCCTCAAGTTTACATTCAGAAGAACAAGTGATTAGATTTTGGTTATAATTGGTGAACCGGAAGTACCCTCATTTGTAGATTTAACAGTTAAATTTGATTTATTGACATTTAACGTTATTATAACTTAAAGAATATATTATTCTCTATACGATTTGAGTACATTTTATACTTTTTATTTTTCATATTAAATAGATTACAGAGTTAAAGAATTTTAAAGAAATTAAATTTTATAATTCAGTCAGCTATGCTAAACATGGAAACTATTAATATATATTCATATAATTCAAATTGACAGATGTCAGTATCAATAAAAAGTAAATTAATGTGGCAGAGATGAGGATGTTGAAGTAGATGTTGGGGAAAACACGGAAAGATAAGGTAAGAAAATAACTCTAGTGTTACAAGTTTCTAGAAAGATACAAGAAAGACGATTACATTGGTTTGAACATGTCATGAGGAGAAATGAGGAATTATATTGGAACAAGAATGAATAGTTTAGTAATAGGAGGTTGAAGAAACAGAGGAAGACCAAAGATAAGATGGAAGGACTGTATTGCGGAAGACTTGAGAGAAAAGGAACTGAATGAGAACGACACGCAAAATTAACGTCAGTGTCAAGTGCAATTTGAATAGTTTTTTTATGAAATAATTTTACTGGAAATTTAGAATCTTTTGCAAGAAAAATTATGTATGGAATTTATACATTATACACAGGATTGACGGAAGGTATTGTGCTGGCCACAACAATGGGATTATACATAGTTTTTATGCCTATTCGATAGAGTATTTTTTTCTGAATTCAACTATGAGGTTATTTTATATCCTTACAACTCCTAGAACTAATTTATTATATTCATCTCCTTTATACAGAATGTGTACCGTATATCATACTCATTTTCTTTCTGTTGATATATTTCATTTATCTTTCAGAAAATTTCTATATGACATTAATCATCTTGTTACAAATAATGAATAAATAATTTATATTTGCTTCTCTTCACTTTTTATTACTGCTCAATTGATTTTTCTTAAATGTTCTTAAATTTTTTATTATATCATTCTTTAAGACATATCTTTTTTCTTAATTTCTTCAAGTATTTTTCTTGTTTTTGGTATATAAATTAATTTGATTGTACTTTTGTATATTCTTTAACAAATGTATATCTCCCCTTAAATTAATTTTTATCCTGTCCTAGAATTGGGCTTTGGTTGTTGGACAGTGTATAATTAAATAAATAAATAAGAAAAGCATTGAGAAAAATTCAATTGTAATTTAAATAAATTTTATTTTTATAATTATTTTTCAGTAGGCTATGAATGAAAAACAATTGAGCATTAAATTAAAATGAAAGAAATATTTGTTAAAAACGTTATAAACAGTGTTCTATTTGATTTCTATCCTAAATAATTCAAATTGAGAAATAGTAGTTTTTGTTTTCATACATAGCCTAGTGAAAAATAACTAGAAAAATCAAATTTATTTAAATTTTAATCGCAATTTTTTCAAAAAAATTAATTTTTATGGGTATAAAACTAATACATGGTTGAATTCAAGGCAAAATACGCTATCAAATAGGTATAAGAAACATGTACAATCCTATTTGAAAAAATATAACTTTGTGTTGCAAATTGAGAACCACTGGTTTAAAAATTATTTTCTTCTTAAGTAGGATGTTCCCCTTGGTCTCCTACAATTTTAAGCTATAGATTTTTTTTGTAACTATAATAATAAAGAAAATAATGGGGGTAGTCGATTTTGGTGTTACATCCTGTATATACAATGTTTCCTCTAAAACAACCAGCGCTTTTTTGGGCGAAATAATGGTTTTAGAGAAAAATATTATATATAAAAAAAGATCGAGAATAATGGCCTAATTTGTCAGTAATAACAAACCGAATATTCAATCAGTGGTTCTCTAGCGGTAGAACAAAATTATATTTTTTTAAATGGTACCGTATATAATTTTTAGACCATTATACAGGGTGGAAACGAACTTAATGTCATAAATTTAAGGGTGAGTAGTATGACATGTGTAGATTACGAAACAGAAAGAATTTTTAAAAAATTCTCATATTTAAGGGTAGTTTTCATGAAACTAACATTTTTGTTACCACTGGACCACTGGCAACGCATTTGCATTATTTTATCTATTACACAATAATTTTCGTTAAAAATGCTATTTAATTTAATTATTAAGAATAATATCTTATACAACTAACTTTGAATGTATTTTTGATAACTATATTTTTAATGAAATATGAATTGAAACAGCAGTAAAAAAAAAGTTTCCTTAAGAAAAGTCGAATTTTCGTTTTTCGAATTTTAAAAAAATTCTTTCAGTTTCGTAATCTACACATGTCATACTACTCACCCTTAAATTTATGACATTAAGTTCGTTTCCACCCTGTATAGATATTTTTTTCTGATTTCAACGATATTAATATTGTATAGATTTGAGTAACAATTATTTTGAGAAAAATAATATTCAAAATTAGAATTAATGTAATAAAAAATGGCTTTACTACTAGTGTAACCTAAGTAACACACGTGTATAGCATAGCCTATTGCAATATAACATTATTTTTAATTTTCTAATACCATTTTTCTCGAAATAATTGTCATACAACCCTATACAATATTTATATAGTTGAAATCAGAAAAATTCTCTATCTAATGAAATTGAGTTAAAAATTGTATAGGGAACCATTTAAAATATATATAAATAAAATTTTGTTCTACCGTTTGAAAACCACTTGTTGAATTTTCAGTTTGTTATTACTGATAAATTAGCCTCTTATTCTTGATCATTTTTTGTATAAAACATTTTTCTCTAAAGTTATTAGTTCGCTGGTTGTTGGAGAGTGCACCACAGGGGTCAATTTTGTGCCATTAAAATTCGAAGTGATTCGAAGTAAGACGTATTTATTGGTTTTAGTTAATGTAATGTTAAATAGTTAATATAAAATATTAATTTTTAGCTCGTATGTCCTGAAGAACTAGAACTTTAGAAAAGTATTTCATATGCGTTATCTTCAGCCCTGCTATTTTTAAAAATCGAATTCCATAGCGCATTTTAAATATGTGTAGCCATCCATTCGTAGCATGAAAAGAAGTTTTATCGTACAATTTAGGATGCAAATTCTTTGCCTTTTCTTTAATCATCACTCCATCAATTGGTGCATGTTGTATGTTGTTTTTCTTTATTTTAAAAATCACTTATAAAGAGCTTTTCCATTTTATGATATACTGTTGATTTTAATATTAACCAAAGTTATGCCCAGATTTGCCCAACACTTGTTTTATTTTGCCCAGCCCCCCCCTCCTCCCCACGAACCAGTGAGTCAATAGCCGAATATCTATGATGTGAAACCCTCATAAGCGAATTCGATAAAATCAAGTAAGCCTTAATTTTGCCCAAGTTATTTGTTTCTGGGGGTGCCAGACCCTAGAAAATCGACTTTTGACTCATGGGTTATGGGGGGCTGGGCAAAAAAATAAGAGTTGGGAAAAACTGGGCATAATTTGGGCAAAATTATGCAATAGTTTTTTTTTTCTCCTAATTCGTACATGGGGGTGCCAACTTCATTGGGATTTTCAGACCACTCGTCCCAGGCTTTTTTTTCTGAACCACGACGTCCTAGAGTTTCAGGAAAAAATTAGCATAACATAATCCTGTCTGAAGAATTTAATTGTAGTAGTCTCGACTTCCGGAATTTACCGGAAGAAGGTGTAACTAAACTCAAATTCAGAATGTCAAATGGGAACTTAGCTCATGGGTGGTATTGTTGGATTTGTATTCTTAAAACAAACGACTTTTGTTGAATTTTTTTTTATATTAGGTATTATTTACGAAATAAATACAAAAAAATGTATAATGTTGTATCCACCTTGATCGGTGCATTGCCAGCTTATTCCTGTTTTTCAATTGTTTAATTTGACATTTGATGGACAGGATTCGGGTCGTCTGTCGCTTGTTGAGTGAAAATGAAGTGCTAAGCGCAGTCAACAATGTCCGATATCGGCTACAAAAATGCACTGATCAAGGTGGAAGGCAGTTCGAACATTTATAGTTATTTAAGAATTAAGGTCAGTAAGTAGGTACTTCCTACCGGTTGAGGATGATTCCAATACATTCAATACCGGTAGAAGAGCATTTACTGACCGTAATGGTTATTACGTTTTTTGCACGATCGACGCACAAAATTAAAAAATAAGATTTGAAAATTATTTTGGTATATTAAACAAAATTAGTTGTCACTTTTAAAGATTTG
The DNA here is from genome assembly GCA_951394225.1 of Harpalus rufipes. Lineage (NCBI taxonomy): Eukaryota > Metazoa > Arthropoda > Insecta > Coleoptera > Carabidae > Harpalus > Harpalus rufipes. The sequence goes on along the minus strand of OX596274.1, from coordinate 31,917,174 downwards.
TTCGTTGTTTTTTACCTACTGCCTCCGCTTCCTGATCGGTAAGTGATGTGTAACAATTACCAATCAGTAATTTGTAAAAAAAACCTATTGCCTTGGAAACCCTACCGGTAAACATTAAAAAAACCAGATTGTGCAAAAAACATTTTTTTGTATTTATTTTGTAAATAATACCTAATACATTGTTGGCCTTAACAAGCAGATGTGGGGGGCCCGTTTCAGAATGATAATTAGTAATTATGCACATAGATGTCAAATGTCAGAATATTTCATTAAAAATTTCATGATTTTCTAAATTCACGTAGTTAATTTGTCACCAGGAGTGTAGAATTTACTTATCGAGGAAAATAAACCACATGGAATTGGAAAATCACTAAATTTTGATATTTAACATCTATATACATAATTACTAGCTATCATTCTGACATGGGCCCCCATATCTGCTTGTCAAGGCCAACAAATTAACATGACTGCTCGCGCTCTAATGTATGTCGAAAGTTTCGGATCGTATAACTTCAATACCATGATTCCAAAAGTTATAATTTTTTTCATATTTCTCAAGTTTACATCCAAAAGAACAAGTGATTAGATTTTGGTTATAAATGGTTAACCGGAAGTACCCTCATTTGAAGATTTTAACAGTTTCTCTTGCAAAAACCCATTTAAATATCATTTATTCACATTTAACGTTCTTATAACTTAGAGAATATATTATTCTCTATACGATTTGATCGCATTTTATACTTCATATTCAATAGATATAGAGTTTAAGAAATACAAATATATTAAATTTCATAAATTAGCCAGCTATACTAACCATGGAATCTGCTAATACGAGTATATTCAGATAATTCAAATTGACAGATATCAGTATCAATAGGTGCGTTCAATGAAGGAAGCAGTTCAAGCTAATGCTAGGTAAGCGAACGAGACTTGTTACTTAGTACACAGAAAGATTTGCTAGCTATATGATGAACTGATGTTCACAAATGTCATCGAGAAAGTTATATAGTTGTCAAATATAACATGTGTATCTCTCATATCCCTTTTATTGGTCTAGAAAGTTATACAAAATGAATTTGTAGATGGGTACAGTTATTTGCAGATAGTGGAATTAATTTTGAACATTTATTTAGGTCTAAGAAAATATTTCAAATTTAACAATGTTATGAACATTCATCACAAATCTTTGAAAGCCTTTTTGACATGCAATTGATATAAACACACCATAAAATGAGATAAAAATAGTACAAGTTCAATTCATGTATGTATAATTTGAATTTCCCGCCATTATATTTTATAAGTTGCAAAAAAGCGAGAAATTTGGCGCTAGGATTGCTTGCGAGCAAATCAAGCAAAAGCTCTAGGCTAGTAAAGTCGTTCAACAAATTTCGATTGCTTGTTTTCCTGGGGCTTATTGAACGCACCTAAATGAAAAGTAAATTAATGTGGCAGAAAAGAGGATGTTGATATAGATGTTGGGGAAGACACGAAAAGATACGGTAAGGAATGAAAGAATAAGCGAAATAATTCTAGTGTTAGAAGTTTTTAGAAGGATACAAGAGAGACGATTACATTGGAACTGTATTGCGGAAGATTTGAGAGAAAAGGAACTGAATGAGAACGACACGCAAAACAGAAATGAGTGGAAGAAGAAAATAAAAAATAGCGACCCGTAACGAATGGGAAAAGCTAAAGAAGAAGATGTCAGTGTCAAATTAAATTTAAATAGTTTATGAAATAATTTTATTAGAAATTTAGAATCTTTTGCAAGAAAATTTATGTATGGAATTTACACATAATACACAGGATTGACGGAAGGTATTGTGCTGGCTACATTAGATTTTTTAATGTTTATCTTGTAATATATCAGGAACTGTATGAGATATTTTATTCAATTTTTACATACTTATAACACTAATCATGTTGTCTCTCAAAGTTTTATTAAAAATTGTAAAATATTTTTAATAACCGAATAAATAAATAAATATTATTCTTGGTGTAATTCATATAGTCAAAAAAGTACTGTATGATTAAATCTCGTCCTTTCAGGAATTTTATAGTATATATACATTGGAGGAAATGTCAATAAAGGTCGAACATTATTTTTGTGAAAAAATTAATTCGATATATTGTTTATGTCACGACTTATTAACAATTTATTATACGAAAGAATGCAGCGTCGGTCGCTTGGAGCATGATCGTAGACACTATAAAATTGCTAACAGAACGAGTTTTTTCTGACATACAATTAAATTACAAAGATCGGAGACAAAGGTATTTTCCTATTTCTTTGAAAAAGAATGGTATAAATAATGAGGATTCGGTAGCAATTTGAGTTTTGTTAATATATGTTTCAATTTGCATCTTGTTTGTCGATACTTAGTAACTTCAGTCAGTCATTTTTACTTAAAGTAATATTCTGAGAGAATTTTTAACTAAAATTATTTTATTAAAATGTGTTCAAAAAGAGTTGGTGTTTAGGGAAAAAGAATTGGGAGTCATGAATGTGAGTTTATAAATAATGTCATAGCTTTTATGCAACAAGATAATAGTCAAATAACAATCTGCCATCGACATTAACATTAGTGTCATTGTTGACAAAGCTCCACCTCACAAATTTAAAATTTACTCGTTAACAAAAATTACACGTTTAATCTAAATAAAACAATTTACTATTTTGTACGTTTTTCGTAATTGAAATTATTTTTGCTCATACAAATCTTAATTTATTTTAATTAAAATACGGATTTTTAATTGAATCACGACTAAATATATTCATATATTAATATTTTTTAATTAAAGTCCAGAAATAAATGCTTTATTACGATAAGTAATTAGCTCCCACTATTTAACAAATCTAACGAGCTTATGGATTCGGACTGCAGCCAACCATGAACGTATACGTCACCCTCTCACCCCTTGCCGCTCACCGGATGACTGACGTCACAAATGTTTTGAACTGTCCAAAATTACAAGAAAATTGGAATTGTGGATTTTGTTTGTGTGTCGATGTTGGAAGGACAATTTCTCAAAAACTATAAGTCTTAATATCTGTTTAACTACGTATTTCCCAATCGGACATTAATGGGAAGAGTTGAATAGGTTTTGGTAACAATTGGATAACCGAAAGTAACAGATTCTTGAAAGAATTCTTCTAAATATTTTTTATATATATATATATATATATATATATATATATATATATATATATATATATATTTTATTATATCTTCTATATATTTTGCCATAGAAGAAATATAATATATAAAATAATATATTGTAATAAATCTTATAGCCAAAATAATACCATGGAAACCAATTGAAAAATTAACCCTTCAGAAATACTGTTAATCCCGACAATGAATTGGAAACAACTCGAAAAATTAGAAGAGTAGGACAAAATTTCTTCATAGAATAAATTTAAATTTTAAAAATTTACATATAAAGAATAGATATAAGTAGAATTTTTGGTGTAGAGTGTAGGTCTACAAGAAATGTAAATACAATAGGGCGCGAGCAGTCATGTGACTTTATTAGCCTTGACAAGCAAATTTGGGGGCCCGTGTCAGAATGATAGCCAGTAATTATATACATAGATATCAAATATGTATCATAATTTTTTATTCAAAATTTCGTGATTTTCTAATTACATATAGTTTAATTTCTTAGACAAGTAAATTCCACACTCTTGGTGACGAATTAACCACATGAACTTAGAAAATCTTGAAATTTTGAATGAAAAATTCTGACATTTGACATCTATGTACATAATTACTAGTTGTCATTCTGACGCGAGCCTCCAAATCTGCTTGTTAAGACCAATAAAGTCACTAGACTGTACGCGCCCTATACTTATGTAACCAAAAACGGAAGTGGCGAGAGGTATTGTGCTGGCCACAACAGATTTTTTTAATACTGTGATAGTCCTTATCATAGAATTTTAAGATCTAGTTTTAATATAAATAACCCACGTTTTAATTTGTTACTACGTTGAAGGACCCTATTACTAACACATATTTTGCATCTTCATTTTCACAATTTTTACTTTGTCCTCCATTATTAACTCCACTTCTCCTTCCGTGCCCCCGTATTAAGTCTGTTTATTGTTTGTAAAACTTTCTAACTGCGGCAAACTTTTCCCATTGAGTTTATCGATCGTGAAGTCTCTCTCTTTCTCTTTCTAGCATGGCTGGCAGGCAGACACGCGCGAGCCACAGCATCCAGCAGCTGTTGGAGATGACGCCGGTCCAGCGCACCAGGAGGTCGCCCACGAGGCCGACCGCCATCGAGGGGGTCGGGGGGAGGCCGGAGATCGCGGGGGGAAGCGGCAGTGCGCCCCTAACAGCAACCCCCAAAAAGGTACGTCATTAATTATGGAAGAATTGTTTTAGAGTTTTAATTTAAGGAGGTATTGTTGATTAAATAAAGTCAGGGAGGTGATGAAATATGGATTTTCATACAATAAATTTAGCTACTGCTTAAATTGACTAGGAATGTTGCAAGAATTTTTATACAATCGGGTACTCAAAAATAACGACAATTATTTTCTGACGGTTGCTAGGGTTCTACGAGTATAGTGAAAATGATTAGGCAGAAGACTGTCATATCATCAACCCGAAAAACTGATATAAAATGGAATATAACTTGTAGAAATTATTGGAAGCTATTTATATTTAATAAATAAAATATACTAGTATTAAAGAAGCATATATATATATATATATATATATATATATATATATATATATATATATATATATATATATATATATGAATTAATTTACAATTATTTCTGTCATCCTTATTCTTTGAATGAGAATTAGTAATTATGTACATAGATATCAAATGTCAGAATTTTTCATTAAAAGTTTCAAGATTTTCTAAATTCACGTAGTTCATTTGTCACCAGAAGTGTGGAATTTACTTGTCGGGGGAAATAAACTACATGGAATAGGAAAATCACTAAATTTAGAATGAGAAATTATGATATTTGACATCTACATACATAATTACTAGCTATCATTCTGACATGGGCCCCCATATTTGCTTGTCAAGGCCAACAAAGTCACATGACTGCTCGCGCCATATTGTATTTAACATTTATTGTATACCTACACTCTACACCAAAAATTCTACTTATATCTATTTGTTATATTTAGATTGTTTAATTTTAAATTCATTTTTTGAAGAAATTTTGTCCTCTTCTAATTTTTCGAAATGTTTCCAATTCATTGTTAGGATTGACAGTATTTTTGAAGGATATATGTAATATTTTAACTATTAATACAATAAGAAATAAAATGTATGTACTTCCCAGAAAAAAATCTTCAGTAATGTCATCGGATATCTGATAATGACATTTATCTGTCAGTTACAAACATTTTAAATTATCAACTATTTTCCATGGTATTCTTTCGGCTGTAAAATTTATTATAACAGATTATATTTCTTTTATCTATATCTATACATATATATATATATATATATATATATATATATATATATATATATATATATATGTATATACGAGTATATATATGTATATATATATATATATATATATATATATATATATATATATATATATAATATATAATAAAATATTTAAATGTATCAGATAGAGAATTTAATTTTCTTTTATTACCAAGAAAAAATTTCAAAAAATAATATTTATAAGATTTTTTTTCAAGACTCTTCTACTTCCGGTTGTTCAATTGTTACGAAAACCTTTTCAGATCTTCCAATGAATGTCCGATTGGCAAATACGTAGGTTCTCAAAACACGGGACGTAACTTTTTCATTTTAAATGAGAACATATTTTTCAATCATTCGTTAAAGAATTTAATTCCGAATTCAGTGGTATAATATTTTTATATCCTTATATAACGATTATTTTGAGAAAAATCCATGTAAATTTTTATATTAATTTGATTAAAATATGGCTATAATAAGAGTACCATGAATGGAAAAAATAAATGCGTGTTATTTTTTTTTTAATAGAATTAGAATGCCATCGAAGAAATACGTTGACATTTATGATTAATTAGAAGAAGAAAATATTCACTTCTTTCTGTCACGGCATTCTAATTCTATGTAAAAACAAATTAACACGTATTAATTTTTCCCATTCATGACACTCTTATTATAGCCATAATTTAATGAAACTAATATAAAATTAAACATGCATTTTTCTCAAAGAAATCGTTGTGTAAGGATATAAAAATATATTATTGAAATCAAAATTAAATTATCTAACGAATGAGCAAATTGAAAATATATGTTCTCATTTAAGATAAAAAAGTTAGATCCCGTATTTTCAGAACAACTAATCGAAAAAAATAATTTTCTTTTCTTTAAATTTGTCTTGTGAAATAGAAATTGTTTGCTCATTAAACCGTCTTTGTAGCTCTTATAGTCCTCGAGATAGCAATGGTGGCCCATTTAAAATGAACATTCTGTATAAAAAAGTAGGTGGTGGACAAACTGTTTTCCTGTTGGCCATGAAGCTATTTTTTTTATATAAAATTGTGACCAGGAGCGGCTCGTTAATAAGGCCGCATGGCCTCGCGCCCACTTCCAGAAATTGGTAAAAATGAATTCTTATTTCGTATAAAAAATTAACAATATATTTAATTTAATTATATAGTTATACATAAAGTGGTTCTACTGTAACGTAAGTAGTTAATAGTTGCCATGACAATGTGCCGTATTGTTTGTGACTAGAGTGCACAAGCCATGTCTTGTAAGCGCTGTGTGGCCGCACTTATTTTGCAACTTCGGCTCAGTTTTAAAATGAATACCTTGTTGTAGTGCATTGTTCGCGGTACGACAAATCATAAATGAATTAATATTGCAGTGAATAGTGTTAATGTTTTGTTAAAACAAACTTTAATAGAATTCCTTTAGTAGAAGATAAATTAAAAATTAAAGAATTATGTAGGGCATTGTCTGATTTAAAAATAACTCAAATTAGTGGGAGTAAAGCCCAGAACAGAATATTTACTCGCCATTTTTTAATTTATATCTACGAAAGACAGAAGAGCTGAATTTACTTTTAAGAAGTGATTTGTGATTAAATTTCTTCATCTACTTGCCCAATTTAGCTGAAAAAATACTCTTATTTTTTTTAATACCTGCGCTCCTCCAGTCGTTATACAACGATTTCATGCAAATGCTGTGTTGCCAACATTACGATAAATTTGTATGTAAAATGACAAAAAAATATGTGCAAGAAGAACAAATTAAATAATTCCGATGAAGAAATTTTAGAAACATAATTTCGAGTATTCATTACGATAACTTCAGTGTCCGGAGGTGCAACACTGAACATATGTTTATAAAATGCATCCAGATACCTTTGAACGGTAATTATCAAGTTAGGTTTGGGGATTGTTAACGAGACTTAACGACAGGATAATAAAACATTCATTACTATTATCATACCCAAATTGTGAACATCAAATGTGAATTTGAGTTTTATTGTTTATTTATATTTTAACGAATTTAATATTTTTACAATTGTAACAGCCTTAGTCGTTAAAATTTCGTTTGTTTGACTGAGAGCAACTGACAGATTTGTCAATATAACAACGATATAACAAGAAAATAAATATTCCTTTCATTTTCGCATTTTTCTCATATGGTTCAGTTTCCTCAGCCTTACCGCCTGGGCAACTAAACTAAAAAGTAGAATTTCAGTATGTATCTTAATACAGTGTGTTCCAATAAAAATACATAACTCGGAGTAGGCTACGAACAAAGAAACGTATGTGAATTTAAAAGTATTTAATTAAATGTCATTTTGACACGAGAAAATAGCAAAATTGTTATTCTTGAATCTTATTTTAGAAATAAAAATAAATTAGTAAGCGCGAATGGCAATATTCTGTTCTTTTTTTTTCTTTATTACCTCATTAAAATTACAATTGAAGATCAATTTTGACAATTTGACTTTGGAATTGTAGAATGATCAGGCATACGTTTTTCTGTTCATAGCGTACTCCGAGTTAGGTTTTATTTTGAACAAACTGTACGTTTAACTATTTCTCAAATAAGCCAAATCGTACTATATACGAGTATTTTTGGAGGGCGATTAAATAAGTTGGTAGTCTATTTTTGCTTCAGTGCTTGGAATAGACAGAAAACCACTATTGTAGCTCTAGGTCATCATCATTGCATTTATCACACAAAGCCACATACTTAGTACCGCTCCCGAGATACAACAATGGTTTGGCAATTTTTAATACACCATGAATTATTTTTTACATCTTTGACTGTTTTTAATATTTTCAGTACTTAGTTTGAAAGCATTCCAAAAGAAGATTGGTTGTGATCTTTTAAGAAATGGAAGTAAAGAATGGTTTTATGTATTATTGATGAATAAATCAACTTTGATCATTTTTAAAATAAAATTCTAAAAAATATGAACCATATGCCTTGTTCTCAATAACACTATCGTGATCGTCATAACAAAATATATTTCAGTACATCATGGTAAACAAATCTGTTATGAAAAAATGTTAATTTTTTCTTTAAAATTTTCTTTGTGCGTTTTTAAGAGCCGGTGATAAAAATCCTTAACTAAATTTCTGTATTGATTTTCTTGTAAGCTTTATTAACCGGATGTAGGTATCAAAAACGCAGCGGAAGCTGGAAAGTTTATTTTCCGGGAAAGTTTTCAAAGTTTCCTGTGACCACAACTTTGCCCGCCCTTTAATAATTTACATTTCATTGTGCTGAAGTCAGCTTCAGCCAAATACGAAGTCAACCAACCAACGAACGTTACCGTCGCAGGTAGCCATGTATTTTGCATCGATGATTATTTGTTTGTTTGTTTGTGCGATGTTTATTGGGCAGACCTCGTTCGGTTAAGAAATAATGATTTTTATATCGGGTGTTATGGATGGTAGTTGGAGGGATGGCCACTTGTGGCGCTGTGTATGTGATGTTTTGAAGCGACATCTTGTAGGGAGTGGCGGAAGGTTTTTATTGATTGTAGAGTAGTTCAGCGTCTGGGAGATAGATGGTACAGGGTATATCGCTCCGGGATTTTTATTTTCGAAGGGTAAGACGAGTAGATAAAAAATCTATTGTAAATTTCTTCCGGGAAATACAACCATAGTCCACATATTGTCAATATGAGTTACATACAGCGACATGTACTTGCAATGCCAAACAGTTTGGTAAAATTGTTTTTCGCTAAAAGTATCTTAGTCGCAAATTATTACATTTTAATGTTTGAGCGTTTCTACAAAAAACATTCCATAAAAATGTCTAACTATTATGTAATTGCTCATCAATGTTTATTTTTCTATTTCTTAACATCCAGTAAGTATTTTATATATATATATTTAAACATGATAATGAGGTTAATTAAGTTTCAGAAATCTATAAAAGTAAGAAGCAAGGAAGTGTATTCTTCTTTATTATCTCAAATTTATAAATGAACTAAGGTAGTTTTTGTTAAAAGCTCCTTTTTTATAAATATACAAACAGCTTACGGCCATATTGTAATATGAATATTTGGGTATATTCGCTTGTTATTTTGCTAAACATAACAACAATAACGTAACCTAACAAAAGTTATACTTGGAAAACTCTGGCCGAGTCTTGAGTTCTTAGTCTAGGAAATCTATTGCAAAAATACCCCCAACTTCAAAGAAATTGCATCAAAAGATTTTTTTGCCTATGGATAGGGTATAAAATGTCACTTTTACTGCTTATTACATAGTAACTGCTCAACAAACACATAGAAACCGTTTAACAAACGTATAGCAGCATAATTTGATGGCGATAACTTTCAAAATTAGTATTAAAATAATCACTAAATTGATATTAATTCTAGACACAGATTTACGGATTCGGCAGCATTCATTGCAGAGGCGATAAATCTGGTATTTTAGTGCTTTGTTAAACAAATAACTATTTTACGAAATCCTGTCCAGACAAATGTGCTGAACAACATCAAAAGTTTACTGAAATCTGAGCATGGAAAGCTCCCGCCAATTAGGAAAAATGGGGTATATTTAGGTTTTCGGTCATTTCTTGAAAATAATTGCCTGTATCAAAATTTTACAAGAATACAAAATTAAAGCTCAACATTTTTTATACAATATAGGATTCTTACACTTTTACCTAGGATTAACTGTTAACATTTTATGAAATAATTTTAAAGTATTCAAAGAAATAAACAGTATTACTTATTTAATACTTGGTCTAACAGGTTTTACTATTTATAACAGTTTAAATTCAGCGTGGCATGGGGAGAAGTAAATTATCAATTATTTTCAAATAACTTTTCTCAACACTTTTCTACAAATATTCACTTTTTCATCCACCACTCTGATTCTGTTAAAGATAGGATAATGCGATTTGAAATTTCGAATTCAGCATGAAATTCTTTTTCGTATATGAATTATACTATTTTTGCCTATGAGCGGTTAAGGAGTTCTATAATTTTAAACATCTGAAATTTGGCTCATTTCTTAATTTTTCATTAGCCACTTCGACACATATTAAATAAATAAATTAAGCTGTAAATCTGTGTTAGTGCCGTGTTGAACATATTTTTTTTGCCGATTTTAGAATTAGTATTAAGTTTTGAAAATTATCGCCTTCAAATTATATTGCACGGTTGCTATGCGTTTGTTTAACGGTTGCTATGTGATTGCATGGCGGTTGCTATGTAATAGGCAGACAGTTAGCTGTCATAAAAATTGCACTTTTAATCTCAATCGGCAATAAAAGCTTTTGTTGCAATTTTTCGAGGTAAAATCGTAAATTTCCTGGACTAGTTAGGTTAGCTAGATTGTGGAGTATAGCTAAGGCAACGAGAGTTTAATTATCAGATATGGCTCTGGTTAAACTAAACTGTCAGTTAAAACGAAAAATGTCGCATCGAAAAATAGACCCATGTGTAAGTTTTACAATTTATGCTATAATATGGATGCTATATTTTTCGTTTCAATTTTAATAGAGAGTTTAACCAGAAATGAAAATACCAGGTAGCAAGACGCTGTGGTCCGTAATCATTATATAATAACTACTCTCAAAAAACATTTCTATTTTTTCTTCGTCTTGCTTGTTTCGCGTTTGGTTGCGTTACGGTTTTTGGTTGATGGAGAAGAGAGTTCATTACCACAGCAAGTGTATAGGTACCTGGTTCTGGTTCGGAATTAGCTCCGTATTTCTACTCCGTACTTGAGCTGAGTATTGTAGTCGTGGAGTGTGCACGCCTACTTGATTTCAATTAAAGAATTAAGAGCAGCCGATGAAAAACCAACCCTCCTCGTTAATCAGCTCCAATGCAAATACATTCACAAAGCTGAACCGGAACCCGCTAGTGGGTTCTACTTACGAAAAATTTCACCGAGGAAAACAGTCTAAGAGTTTATAAGTTGTAGAGTTTAAATAATAAGACAGAAAATTTGGTGTAATATCTAACAATCTAAGATATAATATGAAGAATGTAAGAGTAGGTATGTCTTAACATTTGAGGTAGTTGCACCTCAGGCCTAGTAACTTTCGAGGATGTTAAGATGTGCGTGCATACCGTGTGGCTTATTATTTTTATTTTATACATTGATGAGCTATTACTTAATATTTTAAAAAAATGTTTTTGTGGTGTTATTATTAACTCAACGGTAGGAGTAAATCGACCACTAACAGAGAAACTTTAAAACTTTTACAAAGGAATGTAACACCAACTGGGTTAATAATTTTTCTCGAAATGAAATAAATTAAACATTTTTGATAGTGTTAACTTTAACATACACAGGAAACTAACTCCAACAACAGAGTAATTTTAATATACATAAGTATATTTATTACTAATTTATCTATAGAATTACAATATCATATTATAAAACCACATAATTATCACTGGAGTTTCTTTTTAAGCCTTTTCCTGGGGTGGTGTAGGTACGGTTTACATTAATCCAAATTCAGAAAAGACATCCGAAACTTGACGTATTTGATGATACAGTTGATGTGCTGGTTGACACATCTGTAAAATCTAAAAGATCTTCAGAAGTTATGGATACTGTAGGTATCTCTTATCTCACGATCCTGATTGTTATTATAGTTTTCCAAAGATATGTAGTAGTTTTATTCCATAATAATAGTAACCGTTTTGTTCCATACACTAACTATAATCCATGTTTTGCACTACGCATTAAAAACTAAGTAAAAGTTCCCCTTGTCCGAGTTAGGAATTACCAATAAATAGAGTAAAATACAATACCAAAGGAGTGAAAAGTAACTAACAGTGAAATAAAATATCTATAGAATATATTTTACCCCATCCAATGACACTTTTAGGAGTAAGTATTGCAAAAAATACATGTAAAATATCATTTTTACTTCCTTGTACATAGTAAAGAAAGTATTAAAAGAAAAAATTCAGTTTCCATATTTCAAGAAAATATCCATTTTGATCATCCCTGAATATATTTTGTCTAAAGTCGTCGTGACGTCTGTACGTACGTACGTACGTATGTATGTACGTATATCACATAACTCAAAAACGGTATGCCGTACAAAGTTGAAATTTTGTATTTAGGACTGCTATAACATCTAGTTGTGCACCTTTCTTTTTGGTCATAAAATAATTTAGTGATACCTCTGAAGTTGTTAACAGTTTTTCTTGAATAAATAGTTTTATTTTGATTTTAGAAATAAATGCTTCAAATAAAAGTTTTGGAGAATTAAATTCTGCATCTAGTACATCAAGTATTCGTATACAGATGTGAACAGAATCGACCCATAAGTATTTACGACTTGTGTACCTTCCTTTATAATCCCTATGTATCCTACCGTTTTGTAGTTAAAATTAATATTTTGTAATTTAGTTATTAAAAAATATGTATAGTTTAATAGTCATACAAGGAAGTCGTGTGGTGTCCACATCAGATTTTTTTACTATTATAAATTTGATTAAATATTTGGTAGATGGTAAATATAGATATTATAAATTTAATAAATTAGTGAAATGAAACCAAAATAAAACCAACAAAATAAATATTATGGATCTACGTATTATGCATAATATTACCAAGCTGTATAAAAATCTTTTACTCCGTTAAAAATTAAACACATTTTCATTTACCAAACTAAAGAGTGTTAGAAGAACACAACGAAGTGTGTTAACACAATATATTGTTACGAACTACTCAATTACACAAATTAACTTTATACAGTAAATACACCGCAATTTTTTAAGGTGTACATATATCGTTTTAAATTCGAAAATTCTTTTTAATTTTTTATCAAACCTCGTTCGTGGACGATACGAATTACACTGTCTTATATCAAATTTTTAATGTATAAAACTTCTAGTTTCTTTCCTAGCATCTTACCTTGTTCTTGGCTTAGTATCAGAGTGTAAACACTGTTTGGATTTGGGGCTATTGCCATTGGTTGGATGGCTTGCTTGGCATTCGAAGGCAATGATCACAATATTGAATTAGCGTGGACGGGACGGGGTAAAGTTTTCCTGCTCCTGCTTCTCCTGCCGTGGAATAATAGCAGGAATGTGTGCTCGACGGAGTGTAAGGCGCTAGGCGTATCAGCACTGCCAGATTACAAATTCTAGGATATTTATGGTGGCCCAGCGTTCTTCAACTCCATTGTTTACACCAGAAGCCGAGGACACGTGAGATTTATACTCACCAACCAGGCACACTAAATGAAAACGTTCATCATAACATCACCAAAATAGTATCAACCCTGAAAATACTACAATTGGGGACAATTTTTTTGTCATCTTCTATCTCCACGGCTTTCTTAGAAACTTTTATATCATTCATAAACCCTTGGTTTCGACATAGTTTCTCCGCCAAAAGCTTTCTTCAAGATTTATACCACTTCACTGCACTTTACACTATTTTAAATGCAAAATATAACTCAAATTCTTTAGTTTGTCATTTTAAAAATAAAAATCTGTTGTGGGCAGCACAATACTTCTCGCCATTTTTATTTTATGTTATATAATTAACAAATTTAACATTTCTTGTACACACACAAATAATTTCAATAGACACTTACAGAATTGACGTCACACGCAAGAGAGATGGAAGATCTAGATTCAAACAAAACCCCCACCCCCTCGTTGAGTTACGTCCCTCTACTTGTACTATTCCTTTCACTCTGTTTGCATCTGTCATTTAGTATTTTAACCTAATACTCTATTCTGATTTGTTTTGTTTATTAAAAATGAGTTTAAAACCAGTATAAAAAATAAAAAAATCTGATGTGGCCAGCACATAACCTCTCGCCGTATATTTTACCTGGCTGTATGCATAAAGCAAAGAATATTTTTATAAATACAAATAATATATTCATATAAATCTATGATGTATAAACTTCTTTGTTATTCAATAATAGCATGTCTCAACATGAAGATATTTTACCATAAATTATGTTACAATAAATTACAAAGTAGAGTACTATATATAAATATTAGGCTGGTAACAGCAATTTTCAATTCGAACAACGTTGTTTACTTTCTCTTCATATTCTTCTAGTAAAAACATTAATTTTGGGCGGTCTAAATTGTATATATGGATTGTGCATCTATTCTTACATATCTTCTTTTACATTTTATTTTTTCATACATGTTATATCTAAATAACACTAATTCCCTTTAATAAAGTGACGGATAGATTGCACTCCGATTATTCTTATATCGATGTGTAATTTTGTCTATATTTACAACTTACTTGAGAAGAATTTGATAGCTTTTTCGCAATTCAAAGTTACTCTAGTCTATAGTACTGGTGTACATTGTCCCATAATGTTTGAAACAAATTTAAGTCCTTCAACCTAGACTTGTCATCTCCATAATAGTCACAGATCAAGAATTAAGGGATTCTCCAAATACATTTTTCTTTCATTACTCATTATTTCTGACACTGACATTTATCTGTCAGTTACAAATAATTTAAATTTGCAACTATTTTTTATGGCATCCTTTCGGTTGTAAAATTAATTACAACATTATTTTATATATTATATTCCTTTTATCTCTAAATCTATAAAATATGTATAAAAATATTTAAATGTATCAGAAAGAGAATTTATTTTTCTTTAATATTATCAAGAAAAATTTTCAAAAAATAATATTTAGAAGATTTTTTTTCAAGAATCTTCTACTTCCGGTTGTCCAATTGTTACCAAAACCTTTTCAGATCTTCCCATGAATGTCCGATTGGGAAATACGTTGTTAAACAAATTTTAAGTCTTATAGTTTTTGAGTAACCGTCCTTCCAACATCCCACACACACACATCCACACACACACACACACACACACACACACACACACACACACACACACAGACATCATCGTAAAAATGTTAAAATCGGATTGTAGGGACCTTAAAACGTGCTTATTAAATAAAATCTGGATATGCGATTTTTAGCATGAATACAATACCTCTCTTAGCGAGAGGTAAAAATATTTAAATGTATCAGAAAGAGAATTTATTTTTCTTTAATATTATCAAGAAAAATTTTCAAAAAATAATATTTAGAAGATTTTTTTTCAAGAATCTTCTACTTCCGGTTGTCCAATTGTTACCAAAACCTTTTCAGATCTTCCCATGAATGTCCGATTGGGAAATACGTTGTTAAACAAATTTTAAGTCTTATAGTTTTTGAGTAACCGTCCTTCCAACATCCCACACACACACATCCACACACACACACACACACACACACACACACACACACACACACACACACACACACACACACACACACACACACACACACACACACACACACACACACACACACACACAGACATCATCGTAAAAATGTTAAAATCGGATTGTAGGGACCTTAAAACGTGCTTATTAAATAAAATCTGGATATGCGATTTTTAGCATGAATACAATACCTCTCTTAGCGAGAGGTAAAAAAGTAAAATTATAATAATTATCAAATGACGTTTGACGTTTACGATGTTTACATGATTTACACTTATCAATTTGTCTGTGAATGGCTGATGACAATTCTTTATTTGGAATGTCGTAAACATATGCTGTGTCGCTAGAGGCGCTCGTGTAAATTGCAATTGTGTGTTTATTGCATATTGTTATTTATTCTTTTTTTTCTATGAGAAATTTTGTCCTACTCTTCTAATATGTTCATAATTCGTCATATTCATTGACGGTATTAGCGGTGTATGCGTTAAGGATATATGTAATATTAATATACCTATAATTTTAAATATTTAATTAATAATATAATAAGAAATATTAAATGTACCTACTTCTCAGAATAAGCTTTCAGTACTATCTGTAAAACTGTTCATTTTTGACACTGACATTTTGTATTTATCTGTCAATTACAAATATTTACGTATCTTAACTGGTTTCCATGGAGTTGTTTGGGTAGGGTGATTTATTACAACAGATTATTTTATATTATTATATATTATATCTCTCAATCTATAGAAGATATAAGAAAAATGTTAAATGTATCAGATTGAGAATTTAACGATCTTTAATATTTGTTATAACAAATTTTGAAAAAATGATATTTAGAAGTATTTTTTAAGAATTTACCACTTTCGGTTGTCCAATTGTTACTAAAACCTTATCACATCTTGTTAGATTACGGAATCCGTAGTTAAATATGCCCCAAGTGTCATAGTATTTGAGATACCGTACACGTCGTAAAAATGTTATAATCGGATTGTAGGGATGAACGTAAAACGTGCTTATTCACTAAAATCTGGATATGCGATTTTTAGCATGAATCCAATACCTCTCTTAACGAGAGGTAAAAATCGTCGAATGTGTCAAAAGGATTCGTCAATATGTAGATATTAAACACAAAATCTACGTCCAAATGAATAAAACCTGCCACTCTGGCATTTAACAACCGTGAAATCAACGTCAATTTTTATTGCTATTTATTTCATCAAATATTGTGTTAAATATGTACTAATTAATTAATGTAAAAAATTAAAGTCTAATTTAAATAAATAATAATAAAATGCACTTTTAAAAAATTGTTGTATAGTATGGTAAAATCTTGAATGAAAACAGGCAAGAAAGCAAGCAGTGTTTATTAAAGAGAGTTGTTTTAATTTGGTTTGGCGACGAGGACGAGTTTGAGTTTATGAAACATTGATAAGAATAAAGTGTGTTGGCAAAGTCGTAAAAGTATGCAAGTTGGTAGAGGTTGAGGAAAGTTTTTTCTTCAACTTATTAAGGGAAAGTCTGGGTTAGTGAACTTCCGGAATTTGATAACTACTGCACAAGTTCACGGCGACGACGGTGCCGACGCCGACGCCAAGATAAGAGATACTTTATTCTTGGGTCAGTTCAGTTGATAGCGGCGGCGGCGGCGGAGGCTTCAAACTTTGCACCCACTGAACTCGATGCATATACTGCAACACACTATATTTGTAATGAATAAATAGATCCCTGTACATAATTTGTATTATCCAGGATTTAAATTATAGATAATTTTATAAATTTATCCATAAAATATATAAAGTATTAATGCAAACCTGTATAAAATCTAATCTTTAATTTTTATATTAACATAAATTGCGAAAATATAACATTTTTTGAAGAAAAACTATTTTCAGCTTCAAGTAAAGTGCCATTTCCGGTTATCCTGTTTACATCAAAATCTAATGGCTTCTTTCCATATTAGAATAAGGTAGAAATGCATGGTTTCAAAATTATCTGAATGATAGTATTTGAGTTAGAGCGTCCAGATGATACAAACACACACATACACACACACACATACACACATAGTTAGTTACTCACACAGCCACAGACATCTTCGTGAAAATTTTAAAATCGGATTTTAGCGACCTTAAAACGTGGTCATTTACCAAAATCTCGATATGCGATTTTTAGCACGATCCCTACACCTCCATTACCAAGGGTAGCTGGTAGGTAAAACATTTTGAATTTTTTTAATCGATTGGTAAGTAAATTACGAGTCCAGACTCATAATAGCTCGACCGGCATTTAAAGGGTCGTCTTCTGGTACGGAGTTTTCTTTTCAGTGTTTTATTTACGAAAAAAAATGTGTTTAAATAAAATTATATGTCGACCATGTTTCTTGTGCCAATCTGCTTTGTGCACAGATTTTGGTAATGATAATGACATGTTCGTACCGTGCGGATGTTTACCAGACATCACCGCACGGGTATTTATTGCTGGCGTGGAGAATGCACCACAGAGGCCAATTTTGTGCCATTTAAAATTTGAAATATTTGGTATCGGTCGGGATCGAACCCAGTTCCCCAGATTCGCGACCAGACCTCAGGCACTCGGCCACGAGACCCCATATATGCTACATATCTTCTTTTTATTGTTATATAACTGCACATCAGTTACATATAGGTGGCATTACTTTTTAGATTGGTGGATATTATTTATAAAGGCGATATAACTCAATATTAAATGGCGGAATACTTGAATAACATTCAGTTTTTGTATGTTTAAAATCTATATCTTAAACTAGCCGAAATAAATTTGTAGAATTTTTTTACCATTTGCGAGGATTTATAATTTGTTTGTTGAGAATGTAAAACGATTTAATGGTTAATAATAGATAGGCTCGTCGGTAAGTATGCAAAACAAAGACAGACTACTTCTTGCGATTATCTCTCTTGTCCCGCAAAATGAATGTCCATTATATTTATATTGAGGTTAGTCTTTACTTACTAACTGTTGTAGTCGTTTTGTGTAAATCAGAACGAATGAAGTTGTTGTAGTCGTAGGCCTTTTGCCACGATCAGCATATAAAACACTGCACGCGGTGTTAAAATAGCGGAAATCCGCGGTAATCCGCTTAAAGAGATTTATTTAATACTTTGCGGTAGCGAACCGTGCCAGGCATTTTTTCACGTCTCGCCCTTGCCTTCTGCTCTGCTTTGCTTGCCCACAGCATCCAACTTCACTTTATATCGCACTCCATTATACTGCATACACTCTCTAAACCACCCGCCTATGCAACCTACACACAGGCACGGAATATGTTAGGCTAATTGTTTTAAAATAGAGAGTGGTACGACCATTATTTGCATATAATAACTGCTCTTTTATACTCTAGTTTTTTAGGGTATACACGATTTTGCATCGAGCAGTCTTTAAAATAAAACTGGTAATTTGTAAATTGCTTTATCACTTTTTTACCTCACACTAAGAGAGGTATTGGGTTAATGCTAAAAATCGTATATCCAGATTTCAGTGAATAAGCACGTTTTAAGGTCCCTAGAATCCGATTATAACATTTTTACGATGATGTCTGTGTGTGTGTATGTGTGTATGTGTGTGTGTGTGTGTGTGTGTGTGTGTGTGTGTGAGTGCGTGTGTGGATGTGAGTGTGTGTGTGAGGAGGATGTTGAAGATACGATTTCTCAAATTATATAAGACTAAAGACCTGTATATCTACAGATTCCTCAATTTAACAGTAATGGGAAGAGTTGAATAGGTTCTGGTAACAATTGGATAACCGGAAGTTGTGGTAGTTTAACAAAAATCTTCTAAATATTATTTTTTAAAAATTTATGTTATTACAAATATTTAAAACAAAATTCTCTATCCGACACATTTAATTTTTTTATTATACCTTCTATAGATTTGAAAATATAGATATATAATTTATAAAATAATCTGTTTTAGTAAATCTCACAGCCCAAGCATCTCCATGGTAACCAGTTGAGAAATTAAAATATCTATAATTGACAGATAAATGTCCCTAACGTCATTGTCAAAAATTCAGAGATAGTACTGGAAGCTTTTCCTGCGAACGATATTTAATATTTCTTATTGTATTATTAATTATATATTTAAAATTATAGGTATATTAAATACATCCTTCAGAAATACCGCCAATCCCATCAATGAATTGGAAGAACCTCGAACATTTAGAAGAGTAGGAGAACACTAGCTTATACAATGAATTTAAAATTATAGAAAATATCTAAATATAAAGATTTGATGTAATTAGATTTTGTTTGTGTAAGCAAGAAATGTTAAATACAATACTAATATATCCCATAATAGAAAGAGCGAGAGGTACTGTGATGGTCACAACAATTTCTATGGCATTATTCATGACGGCTCTTAACATTCCTATGTCATTCTCCAGTACTTGAGTTTCTTCGTGAATGCCGTCTTTAAGCTGCTGAATAGTCCTGAGGTTATTGTCATACCACCAAACTTCAGGTGGTTCCAAAGTCTGTTATGCTGGGATTATTGATATACACCCGATCCTGCAGGTTGTCCCAAAGAAAAATTCTGGTTTTTAAACTGCTAATTGTTATTCACACAGGTACTCTCAATACATTTGAGGTCCAAAAAAGTTTTTTTTTGGGCTGTCAAAACAGATTGATTTGTAGACCACTGACGTCTGAATTTCGTGAAATTATGGCTCTGGTCGTATATATATATTTCACTGCAAGGCGCACAAAATTATTCAGCACTGCTCTGTATCTGTCGTAACTCTAGGTATTACTATTTTCACCCTGAAATTTAAGTGTATGAGGGTCTCGTGGCCGCAAACCTGACTGTCTGGTTACGAATCTGGGGATCCGGGTTCAATCCCAACCGACACCAAAAAAATATTTCAAATTTTAAATGGCACAAAAGTGGTGCATTCTGCATGCCAGCAATGAATTCCCGTGCGGTGACACCTGGTAATCGCTCGCATATAAATATGTCTTCATCATTACCGAAATCTGTGTACAAAGCAGATTAGCACACTCAGCAATGGGTAATATGTCGTGATAATATATTATTATAATCTCCATTTTTTGCTCCGCAAGCACGGGATCTTTCTACGCTATTTTCCTTGACGATTCTTAACATACCTGGCTCCAGTGCTTGTATTTCTTCCCAAATATCGTTCTTAAACTATTGAATAGTTCTTCAAAAAAAGTCTGTTCCCCTTCAGGTAGTCCTAAAGAAAAATTCTAGTTTTTAAACTGCTGGATTGTTCTGGAATTATTGATCCAATGATTTTGGGAGTCAAAAAAAAAAATCTGATGTGGCTAGCATATTATCTTCCGCTATGCATTTTAGTAAATACTTACATATTTACCAATAATGCAAATATATTATATTTGTTTGATAATAATATAGCAATTGTTCATATTTTCTATTCGAAAATGTTACCGTTATATGAATTCAAATTTATATTGTGACATTGACGTTTATTTCTTGTAATTTGAAATGATTATTTTTTTAACAGTGACATTTATCTGTCAATTAGATACATTTGAATATCTCAACTATGTAACAAAAAAGGCGCTTGCCAGGCGTCACCTCACGGGCACTCATTGCTAGCGTAGAGAGTGCACCACAGGGGTCAATAGTGTGCCATTAAAATTCAAAATAATTTTTGGCGTCATCCGGGATCAAACCCGGGGTTTTAGATTCGCGACCAGACACTCAGGCACACCGCCACGACGTGTTTATGTATAAATCAGAGGCTGCGGGATTTCTTAAAATAGATAATTTTATAAATCTATTTATAAAATATATAGGAAAAGGATCAACTCATATCTTTGAAAAATTTAATAACCTTTCATTTTTTTTGATAACTTAAATCGCAAAAAATGACATTTAAAGGTATTTATCTAAGAAAAACTATTTTGAGCTTCGAGGAAAGTGTCACTTCCGGTTATCCGATTTGCACCAAATTTTTCTGAATGATAGTATTTCGGATAGAGACTAAAGAGAATCCACATACAAACACACACACACACTCACATAATACACACACACTCCCACAGACATCATCATGCAAATGTTAAAATTGGATTCTATTTCTAGGTACCTTAAAACATACTTATTTACCAAAATCTTGATATGCGATTTTTAGCACAATTCCTATATCTCCCTTATTAAGGGTAGCGGGAGATAAAAACTGACCGATTTGGACACTAATGAAATCTAAATTTCGTGAAATTGTGGCTCTTGCTATATGAGTAGTTACCCATTTTGCTGCTATCATATCTCAAGCATGTCGTCCAGTGCAAGGCGCACAAAATTATTCAGCATATATCAGTCATAACTGTATTACTATTTTCGTCCTGATTGTGCCTTTAGATGGTGTAATTTGTATTCACAGAGAAATTCAGGTACAAATGGACTTCATCTCCTATGATCAGATTGTGAATAAAGTTGTCTTTCTAAATAAGAAATATATTTTTTGCTTTATTCTGTTGTAAATCTTGTCAATGTATAACCAAAAGAGTGGTATTTAAGTTTTCTTTGACCGGATAATCGTTTGCGGGACTATAATAGCGCATCTTAGCTGCTGGCGATTTGAATTTGTTGGGAGTGTGGGTGTTAATGAAGAGTCGGGTTATGAAAGTTAGTGGCGGTGTGGTCCTATGCCTGTGCAGGGCCAATCACGCGTAAATGCATGGAGATGGAGAGTAACAAGTTCGCAGTTGCTCGCCTCGCGTTCGCGTCGCATTAACCGTCTACTGGTGGCTTGGCTTGGCAAGGCGTAGGGTGTAGGGGTTACTAGCTTGCGCCACAGTCTTAAGGGTGGTAGTGCTGGATTACCCCGCGGGGTATTGTATGGTCGTAAATACGAGTGCAGGGCGCACAAACTCCCCCGATTAAACACAGCGATTCTCAAAATGTCTAATCGACACGAATTTACAAGAAAAACTCACATTCTCCCACATCAAACGATCACCTCATTTGACTGTTCACTAATACGAGAGCTGTTCTATTAAATCACAGTGTCGTCATTTACTGTCTGTTTATCTATGAGGGTCATTTCAGAAATATTGCACACACTTGTAAGATTATACATTTGTATCTCTTTATAATCCTTCAATATAGTTTCCTTGCTTCTCAATGACCGAGTCCCAACGTCTGGGAAGCTTTACTATTCTATCCAAGATACCATCTCTGTTCATCTGTCGAATGGCAGCATGAAGCTCTTCTAGAGACGAAAAACGATGTCCACGCATAGGCTGTTTCGGCTTTGGGAATAGGTGGAAGTCTGATGGACTCATATCCGGACGACATATCAGATATGGGGGGCGAGCATTGTCATGGAGAATGGTGGCCCAGCCTCGAATATCTGAGGTCGGGTTTTGTGCAATTTTCTGTGCAGTTATAAACTGCTGTGATACTTGTTCCACATGTAACTGCCATGATGATTCCGTTGTAATCATGAGCAAAGATCATCATTTGTTTAACTTTTGATTGCGCTCTTCGATTTTTTTTTGCCATGAGGACTATGATTTCAACTCCGGCTCAAAATCTCTAACCCACGTTTCATAAATAGCAACTATTCGATACAAGAATGCTTGACCTGTCACGTAAAGTTTCGATTTTAATGTACGACCTCTGATCTTCAACAGTCACAATACCCAAGACACGTGCAGGCTCCATTTCTAGCTGTTGTTTGTGGAAAACAGATTACGCTATAGTTGAAAACAAAACACACGCTGCTTCCCCAAGCTTTCGACTACAACTGACGTAAATGTCACTGTTGTTGCACCATCAAATTCACAGTGTTGCCAATCTATGCATTAAACATGAAATGACCTTCGTAGATCTTGAAAAATGCCTATAGTGAATATGATTAGGCAGAGGACTCACGTCATCAACCTGAAAAAAACCTTATAAAAAGAAATATAACTTGTAGAAATTATTAGTTGTTATTTATTTTTTAAAAAAGAAGAAAAAATATACTAGTATTAAAGAAACGTATATATTAATGAATATACAATTATTTTTAAGTCAATCGTTATTCCTTTTACGGAATATAAAATTATTTGACACATGGTCATTCTCAGTAGTGTCAACGTATAGAACGAAAATAAACAACAATTATTTCAACTAATTTTATATTCCTTAAAAGGAATAACGATTAACTTAATATCATTAATATATACATTACTTAATACAAGTACTTTTTTTATCTTCTTTTAAAAATAAATAACAACCAAAAATTTCTATATTTTAGTTATATTTCATTTTGTAAGGTTTTTTTCAAGACGTGAGTCCTCTGCCTAATCATTTTCACTATAGTTTCAATTTTTTGGCATCATTCCTTATGTAAATGCCCAGGTGGGGTCATAAGAATTCTTAACTATCTAGGTAAAAGGTACCTCGCGACAAATGAGATCGACGAAACTGACTTATGAAGTCTGGACGAGTAATTGTCTTCCTAAGAATTCTTGACCTTCTTCCAAAAACTACGATAGGACCATGTTACAATAGATTTTACAGGTTATAGTGACAAAAGTGGTTAGCGTTTAAATCTCTTAACAATAATAAATAAAAGGAAGGCCAGAAATAAGAAGAAACACGAGTCATTACAAATTATACACACCTTTCAAGTTGTAGATCATTTACATTTTGATGTAATGAAACATGAAAAATGTATGTCCTCTTCTTCACAAACGAGAGAATAGAATTTATACACTTTCTTAGCGTGAGATAATACCATAAGGAAGGGATGTTGACCATCCATATTGTAAAGTCTGGATAGGGGACAAAACCACATTCATTATTACAAGTTTTTATTTTGTGTTGACATAAATAAGACGCGAGATTTCTAAAGAGACGACACGGACATGCAACGGTACACTCACAATAAAACCAGATCATCTTTTTATGTATATTCCCCCTTAAAACAGATTAACAAACTGTGAATATTGACACACAAACCTTGTGAATTTATATTCAATTAAGCTAAAAAAATAATTCTCAAATATATCTGAGTAATAAAATAATTAAACAACCCTTTCTCATTTTCCTAATTCTTTATCTTTTTCCGGGTAATAAATTTTCCTTGGTGTGTACACATATGTCACGCGAGAAGACAATCTACTTCTACGGCGTGTGAATGTCGCAATATGCGACATAGTAAAAGCGGGGGTGTGTGTAAGAGTATAACGTACACCAATATGTAAATAGGCGTCTCGTAAAATAATCATCGCGGCCTCTTTGTTTTTAAGGAGGGACTGATTTTGTCGCGTGGAAGGAATATTAAATTTACATGATCTCCGGATGAATATGACAAGAAAATGAAAGAGTATGATATGGTAGTAATATTGAAATAAAGTTGTTATTATGTAATCATTTTCCAGATGGCTGCTAAAATATTATTTAGAATTTCGTTTCTACATTTATACCTCTCGCTAAGAGAGGTATTGGATTCATGCTAAAAATCCCATATCCAGTTTTAGTGAATAAGCACGTTTTAAGGTCCCTAGAATCCGATTATATCATTTTTACGATGATGTCTGTGTGTGTGTGTAGATGTGTGTGTGTGTAATTATAATGGCGCTGATATAATACACGTGACCTTCGGAACTTGTTTAAACTTAAAATAATTTTTTCATGGGATGCACACGTTTTCAATATAAAATATATTTTTCCATATATGCTTTAATTTTTGACGACTTCAGAGTGTTTTAATTTATTTATTTATTTATTGTTTTATTGTTTGACGTCACAGATGTGTAGTTTTTTTGTATTTTTGTGCTGTTCTGTCTCAATGTTGTTTTTAAAACTAAGTAAATTTTTCACGTAAGTTATTCAATCGAAATTGCCATTAAAATGTGTGTAATTGTTCAAATATTTATAGCTCCTGAAGAAGGCACATGCGGTGCCGAAACATGTAGAGGCCGAAAAATAAAAATTTGTTTTTGACTGCCATCCAGAAAAAAAATATTTCCACATCATCCCCATCCAGTCAAGAAGTTTTCTATCCAATTACTGTTTGATGTTAATGTTTTACTATAGAAAATCTAATGTCAGTAATTTTCCATGAATAATGAGAGGTAATGACAACTAAAATGAAATATATTTATTTGACACTTCGACTAAGTTACCAACTCCGTAATTTAAAAGTTGTCCAAAAATATTTATATAAAATTATTCATTGTAATTCTGTTTTCAATAAGAACAGTTATACAAAATTAATTTTGTGAACGCGAATTAGAAAAAGATATTTGTTTTTTGTAAAAATCTAGTAAATGGTTTTTTTTGGAATTTTCAGCATACCTTACAGATCGTATTGCACATGACCGACATTTTAAAAATTATAAAGAACATGATGAATCCAAAAGAATACAAGTAGTTTATTACAACCGATAAGGTTTAAAAAATAATACATAAAACGTTCAATTCATTATTTTTTAATTTGAAAAATAATATGAGCGGCAAGATCAAACTTTAAAAAATGAGTACGCGCTTCGGTAAGTTCACCTTACTCAAGTGGACAGTGGAAGGACTAGGACTACTCTTCCAAGGAGTTTTTGAAACATTCTGGTTTATGTTTGACTGATGCTCGTATTTATACCCTTGTCGCATTTTTGATTTCGTCTAAATTTCTTAGAAAAACTGCCTTGATGTATTTATTTAATGATATATTGATTAATACACATAATTGTCCAATGTTTTTCATGGCTTTTAATTAAAATTCAATTAGGATTTAGAATGAAAACATTATTTTTATATTGTGAAATGCGCTGGTAGCGTCTGTGTTAATCTTAGGATAATTGAAAGCGAACGAAGGTCCGATCAGGTGACCGTTGGTTAACGACGGGAGTAATTAGATTGGCCCGTACATTGTTAACTCCCCATACAATCTCTGAATACTCGCACTCATGCTCGTAAAGCTCTGCTTGTGCCTTGGAATGAATTAGAATAAAGTTCTTTGGATATTTTGGTTAATCTGGCGGTGGCTTGGGCTTGGCTGGAGGCAAGAACCGGAACAGAACTGGGAAGAGCGTTTCTCTGTAATCCCGCTACAAATACCTCGCACTCTGCCACTGAGAACTGCGACTGTGGCCCTGCCGATTCCATCGGTTTGGATTTTATTGTAATATTGGAGGCAGAGGAATCTGCTGTAATCGCCCCGAGTCACTTCTACCCTCAGCTAATTGCAAGATGATGTACTCCATTTTCGTTTCTTCTCGCAAACACACTACCAACCGACAATAAGAGATTCAAACATTTCTTATTAGAAATATATCACTTAATATTCATCACCGCTGAATGCGAGTAAGCAAATAAAAAAATATAAGTATATTTGGGCCAGGTATTTTCACTTCCAAACAATGTTTCGAATAAGTATTCGTTAAATAAATTTATTCTATATATTTATTCAACGAATAACTCCGTTGAGTTTTTCACACATTTTACAAAAAAAAATCTGTCGAATAATGTTAACGTATATTATAAAATTGTCCTTATAATTTTTGTATATTCCTTTCATTGTCATTGTAAAAATCTGATGTGGCCAGCACTTTACCTTTCATCAGTCCTGTGTATTATACACAAGTTCCATACAAAAATTTTCTTGCAAAAGATCCTATATTTCCAGTAAAATTATTTCATAAACAAACTATGCAAATTGCACTTGACACTGACATCTTTTTCTTCTCTAGCTTTTCCCATTCGTTATGGGTCGTTATTTTTTATTTTCTTCTTCCCCTTATTTCTGTTTTGCGTGTCGTCCTCATTCAGTTCCTTTTTATCTTCCGCAATACAGTCCTTTCATATTTCGTCTTCCTCAGTTTCTTCTACCTTCTACTAGTAAGCTATTCATTCTTCTTCCAATATACTCGTATTTTTCATCTTTATCTCTCCTCATGACATGTTCAAACCTATGTAATCATCTCTCTTATTTTTTTCTAGAAATTTCTATCACTTTTGCTATTTACCTTATCCTTTAATTCTTTACCCTATTTTTCCGTGTCGTCCCCAATATCTATCTCAACATCCTCATGTCTGACACATTAATTTTCTTTTCATTGATACTGACATCTATTAATTAGAATTATCTGAATATATTAGCAGTTTCCAAGGTTAGCATAGCTAGCTTATTTATGTTATTTAATGTCTTTATAATTCCTTAACTGTATATCTATTGAATATGAATTATAAAATGCAATCCAATCGTATAGAGACTTATAATAATGTCAATAAATGATATTTAACAGTTGCAAATGAGGGTACTTCTGGTGAACCAATTATAACCAAAATCTAATCATGTCTGCATATGGATCGAACTTGAGGAATACGAAAAAAATATAATTTTTGGAATCGTGGTATTGGAGTCATGCGATCCGAAACGATCGTCACATACACACACATACAGACGCGCGCGCGCGCGCGCACACACACACTAACAGACGCGCGCGCGCACACACACACACACAGACGCGCGCACACACACACACACACACACAGACGCGCGCACACACACACACACACATTCCGACATCATTGTGAAAATAGTAAATTCGTATTCTAGGGACCCCAAAACATGCTTAATCATTAGAAATTTACTATCGAATTTTTTGACCAAAGACAATACCTTCCTTATCTAAAGGTGACGGAAGGTAAAAAGTATCCAAAATTCGAAAATATTTTACAAGCGTCAAATTTTACAATCTTTATAAGGATTTACCCAATCAGGCATTTACCTATGTGTGCACTGTTTGAAATCAAATACAAACAAACCCCAATGTGTAATAATAAATTAAGAACAGTTTGTTTTCATAATTGGAATCTGAGAAAAAAATCCTTGATGTGTGGTTAGGTCGTAGACTGATGGTACGTTTTCAATTTCTCACATTATTTATTTATTCATATTTAAAACTATAATTATAGTCATGAAAAATATTTTATATATCTACTTTGTTAATAAATCTGCACTATGCAGAATTATAATGTGCATATGAATAAACCCTTTATTCGCTACCAACTATCTAATGATTTATTACGCGAATAACAGATGTTATTCTTTTGAATAAATTTATTTGCAAGTGAAAAGACAACAAACATATTTAACCGAAGCATTCTCCAACATTTACATTATTTTACTTTAGTTTATACTATTTTTGAAACAAAATTTAATGCAGATTCTTTTGATTATTATTTTTAAATATGTGAAATAATGTCTGAGCGTCAATGTGCAGTTATCAAACACACACTACGTGTGCAATATGAATAAAACCTAACAATCGAAATGAATAGCGCTAAAAATTCTAAAATTCCCGTTACTTTTTGATTAAACCTTATATATTGAGCCTTATGTTTTGTAAATGTGACATCGTTACCTTCCTTGTTCTGGTTTCTCTGTATATCCCTTCCCCCGTCACGTATTTGGTGTATATAAACATTCATTTCTTCCGCACGTCTTGTAGCGATCAGGCTTCCTTCATTTGGGGCAATTCGCATGCAAACTGGACCGCGAACGAAATAATTGCCTCCACAAAACTCATCATATTCCACAACGCAACGCAACCCTTACAGAACAGCTTCTGTTCAAATCTCTTCCCGACACTTGTCTTTATTAGAGCGAAAGCACGAGTACACTAAGCATCGAAGGAGGCTCAGGCGATTACGATTGCACACACGGGGGTGCTACAAAACCCTGAAACTTTCACTTGTCCACGAGCCAAGTCATAGCCACCCGCTATAGATGAGATTTATAGAGAAACAAAAAAGAATTATGAGAACAATTTTAAGAAATGGACCCTTGCAACGCACCTGCGATAGACACTGGACAAAAGGAAATTATATTAAGTTATATATTTTATTATATTTGTGTGGGGTGCGTGAACGAGTACACTATTTGTTGTCGTCAGCCAATTCCATTATTTACATTTCTCGTAAAGCGATTTAAACAACCTTAGTCCATTTTTTTACCTCCCGCTAGGAGAGGTTTTGAATTCTTGTTAAAATTGCATATCCAGATTTTAGTGCTTAACCTTTTAATGTCCCTACAATTCGATTTTTACAAAGATGTGTGTGTGTGTGTGAGTGTGTGTGTGTAGCAATGTATGTGTGTGTGTGTTTTTCAAGAAGTATAATACTTAATATCTGTTTAACTACGTATTTCTTAATCGGACATTATTGGAACGAATTGAAAAGGTTTTCGTAATAATTGGACAACCGGAAGTAGCAGATTCTTAAAAATATTATTCTAAATGTTATTTTTTGAAAAGTTTTGTTTTTGGAAGTATTAAAGAACATTAAATTCTCTATCTGATTCATATAAATATTCTATTATAAATTATATAGAGATAAAGATATATAATATATAAAATAATCTATTGCAATAAATCTCACAACGCAAATAATGTCATGGAAATCAATTGAAAAATTAAAATATTTGTAACTGACAGATAAATGCCAGTGTCAAATATCCAGAGACATTACTGAAGACTCTTTCTGAGAAGTAATATTTAAAATTATAGGTATATTACTCTTTAGAAATACTATCAATCCCGACAATAAATTGGAAACATGTCGAAAATTAGAAGAGTAGGACAAAATTTCTTCATTAGACGCGAGCAATCATGTGACTTTGTTGGCTACATAGAAATAAAATGTCATAATTTTCCATTACATATTTCATAATTTTCCGAATTCATATGGTTTAAATTCATCGATAAGTAAATTCCATACTCCTGGTGACAAATTAATTACTTGAACTCAGAAAATCTTGAAATTTAGAATGAAAAATTACATTTGATATCTATATACATAATTGTAAGCTGTCATTATGACACGGGCCCCCGTATCTGCTTGTCAAGGCGAACAAAATCGCATTACTGCTCGTATTCTATAGAATGAATTTAAAATTAAAAAATCTGAATATAAAGAATAGGTATAAGTACAATTTTTGGTGTAGAGTGTACACAAGAAATGTTAAAGACAATACTTATCTAACCAAAAATCAAAGTGGTATTACGCTGGCCACAATAGATTTTTTTTTAAATTTGAGATAATCATTGAAACAATTTCCTAGCTTCCTTACTTTTATATTTCTGTAATTTAATTGAACATTGATGAGCAATTATATAATACGTGTATGTAAAAAGTTTTCAGAAAAAAATGTACTCTCCAAATTTTAATACTAAATGAGGTTTAAACTAGTTTTCACTGGACATAATAAATAGATAATATACAAACGATTTACCTCAATTTTCTATATTATTAAAGATAATCAAAATATTATAAGGCATACTTATAGAAGACCAGGTGGGACATCCGATTAGAGAAGATTTTTTTTTAAACCAGTGGTTCTCAAGTTACATGCAAAGTTATATTTCTTTTTAATAGGAAGATATATATTCTTTAGGCCCATTCGATAGAGTATTTTTTACTAAACTAAATCATGTGATTATATTATATCTTTAATCTTTAAACAAAAATATATAAAAAAATCAATTGATATTTAAATAAATAGTTATTTTTCAATAAACAGAAACAAATATTTGTTAATAACTTTATAAACAATGTTTTATTTGATTTCTATCCTAAATAATTCAAATTGACAAATAGCAGCAACTAACTATAAAAATCAAATATATTTACATTTCAATTGAGTATTTCTCAATATTTTTGTTATATAAATATATGAAATGATTGAATTCAGAAAAACCATTCGACAGAGTATTTTTTTTCCGGTCCGCATTTAAAAGAATATAACATTGTAATGTAATTTGAGAACCACTGATTTATTCGTATGTTTCCGTTGGTCTTCTATAAGATTGTCTTATGGTAATTTATTGTCTCCTTTATAATATAGAAATTATTTGAGACAACTCGTTGAGCTATTACATCCTGTATACCATGTTAAAATTGCCAGAAAATGTTTTGAAAAATGTTATACAATCTTAAAATACGCAAATATATCTATAGGTTAGTTGTTGGACAGATAGCCGAAACGTGAAATTGTTAACGTTTTTGAGGAACAAAATATCGGACAGACGACTATTTATCGAACTATACGGGAATGTGAAGAAGGTTTAGTATGTATTAGTTTACCAAAAAATGAGTGACCCGAACTTTTGCCTCTAAATCGAATCAGCAGACTCATCTAAAGTGTTCAAGACAAAGTTACATAGAACGTCATCGCGCAAATTAACATGACGATTTAGAATTTTAAAAATGATTGTTAGCAGAACTTTGGTCAGAAATGATTTAAATATCCGAAAAAAATAATAATGTAATCAAATAGCTGGAGCGAATCTCCATATACTGTGTAAGGAACCAAAATGTTTCTCTGGCGCAATTGATTGAAAACTTTTGGGCATTTCTTAGCAGAAAGTATACAATAATGGCTGGGAATACCAAAACGAATAACAATTACAGACAAAAATATATCTGACGATCAGGGAAGTAGATGTAACATCGTCCAAAGACAAATAAGACTAGGTATTAAAAAACTGCGTCGAATTGAAAATAATAGTCCCCTATCGGTGTTGTAAAATTATATTTCTTAACTCCTTAATTTACAGGAACAACCCCTTATGTAAATATTTCAATAAAAAAATTATTTCTGTTTGATGAAGAGCTCTTTTTTTTCAGAAAACTTTTGTAACGTAGCTTAATTTATCAATTTTATACAACGTTTTTATAGAAACGCTCAAACTTTAAAATGTAATAAGTTATGACCAAAATACTTTCTCTCATATTTATAATATTTGGACTATCGTTGTTTTTGGACGCACTGATCATGAATCAAAAAGAATTTTGTTGAAGTTCACAAATTAAAAAATGGGTCCAAGCAAATGAACATTTTGGGGCCACTGGGTTGATAGCAACTTTTAATATTACAATATTTGATAAAAACATTAGATAATTAATAAGTACCTAATAGAAGATTGAATAGGCATTGGGTAATACACAAATTAATCAATTTTTTTTTTCTATCTGTAAGTTTTTGGCAGTAACTTGGTGAACTTTACGGCTGTGAATGGTGACAACTTTGAACAATTTTTAAGTTAAAAATTTATCAGTTTTTTCTTTTCCTGTTTTTGTAAATTATGTGACATTGTGTAAGTACCTACAAATTTCATTTTTCCTGTTCGTAAAATTATTATTACGTTAATATAATTATGATTAATTACGCTAATAAATACTATATAACTATTTGTTAACTTTTTTTTGTATTTCAGTGTGACAACCACTCGTACCCAAAATGATATTGTTTGCAAACTACTGTTAATTTTACGAATTTCAACAAAATTCTTTCTGATTCATGATCGCGTCCAATACTATATACCCTTAAATTTTGTTACACAGATTGGGTTACACCCTGTATACATTCGTATAATTTATTTATATCTATTACGATCCATGTCGAAACATAGAATAGTTGTTACAATAAAAAAAAAACTGTATGCAAAATTTAAGAAATGTAATTCCTAACATCGCAATGCATATAAAATGAATTCTATTTAAAATAGTTTTCCGACCGCCCCCTCTATATTATCTATAATACTTATCCTACTTATGAATAAGTGCTCTTCCCTATATCTACCATTCAACTCGTGAGTTATATGTTATAGAAGACATAAATGCATAGTGTGTAAACCAAAAGTTTAAGGCCCTGTCATATCGGGTATTATTTTCATGTCAAGAAAAAAGGGCAGCTGAATTACAGTAATTATTATGTTCCACAGATTACTATGATTCGTTCTGAGAAAAACTCATGCGTGACGCACGACTAAGGACGGACTTACGTCAGCTTTGGAAAAAGATTACCGTATCATTTTCCTAAAGAAAATATTTTTTATTGAAAATGACTGAAAATCACATTATATTACTCTCTTTCTATGGATTTCAAATTTAATGGATTAGAACGTGCAAAAAATATAAAATACGTAGTAGTAACTAACAAATGTGATAATAACCCTATTTTGAGTCTTTGAAAGTTCATTTTTCAACTAACATTTTGTAAACTTTTCCTTCTAAAAATTAGTTCAAAACTCATAAAAAATATATGTGCAATCAATTTTTTTAAAGATATCCGATCAAGGTCATCTGTATCATGAACGAATGAACAAATTGGCATAAACTTATCTCTCTCTTTTGCAAAGACTACAAGCTTGTGCGATAAGAATGGATAAAACATGTTTGTCTTTCAAAAATTCATACTCTTCCGACTAAGTTAGGATATTCCATTTTAAAACAATGCTCGTTGTTGACAATACTTACGCTGTAACACAATTTTATTTATTAACTCAGATATATTACCTTAATTCATAGCTGTGCGAATAATGCTATTTTCTGTCAATGTCACGACACTGACAATGTGATAGTATTTAATTTTTCACATACTTGGTTTTACATTTGTTAATAAACTTACCTGTTGACATTTTTTTTTTATTTTGAATCCTATTATTGTAACCTTTATTTTTATAATAATAAAATAACAGTATCTTATGTACCCTCATAAAAACTAAGTAAACAACATTACTGAATTTGACAGAATAGGCGGAGTATCTAGGACTAAAAGTGAATCTTTAAGTTATGAGCAAGTTGTTTACGTCCGAGGCGATTAGCTGAGGCTGTAATTACTTGTGAGTTCCATAAACACACTTTTCGTCTGAGGTACATACATATTTGTTATTTTTTCTAGTTCTTAAATTATTAAAAGAAATATGCAGCAATGTATAGCAGTATGAGTTTTGTAGAAGTAGGCTAGTAGATAGAATTTTTCTGGTTTCGTTAACATTCTTATTCGCTATAATTGATGAAAAATATATTCCTTGGGATATTTTAGATGACGCTGCTGGGAAGAACAATTTAATGCTTTGTTTTATAAATCGTTCAAAAACTGTTGCTTTAGAAACCAGTATGACAAAACAATTTACTATACGTAGTTTTGTATGTAGAATTTACTAATACTAGCAGTATTCATAACTATGCTCAGTTACTGATTTAGAAAGTCGTAAATATTAATATTTGTGTAAAAAGTCCAAAATTTGCAATTTGAAATTTGATTAATCAAAAAAACACTTTCTACTTTCCTTACTTTTATAGATTTCTGTAACTTAATAATTTAACTCAGGATCATATATTAAAAAAAATGTTTACTGGATATTAAATTTTGAAATGTAATAACATGTGACAAAGATACTTTCTGCAAAAACTGTTTGGCATCCTTGATGTTGTTATATCCTCATATTTGAATTTTGGACTATGGTTATTTTGCCCTAAGCTTCTCAGGTGTAATTTTCATATACTTTCTGGTTAATAGCATATCTTCATACAATTTGTTTTTGTCATAAATACGTTCTACATACTATGACTAATAACGAAAGGTTGTCGCAAAGATTAAATGTCTGTTAGGCTGAAATGCTATTCGTATTTCACCACTTGATCCATCCGGAACGCTCATATAGGTAGCGAGGAATTCGAACAACATTTAGCTTTATAAAAGTCCGGTATGCCGTCTTTCTACATAATTGAACTATTGCTTAGACAAACGAATCCCATACGTGTAAGGGTATGCGTGCTAGAGAGAGAACACAGCGTTCGACACGAGTCCATGTCCAATCCTTTGCGATCACAAAGCATTCCTGCAGGAGAGCTTTCTCAAAACGAGCATTAATTAAATTTCCCGGATTTATTTCTGCTACTGGAGTATGTATGTCCGAGTGGAATGGTTTTTGATCTTTGTATGTCGCCCAGGATCATAATCAGCAGAATTCCTTTGTCTGCAAATACATCTGCTGTGCCGTGCGGTTAATAATAAAATATTGTCCGAGTTTTTAGCAACCACCAGAGATTTGCACTACAACCAAAAGCCATTTTTGCGCAAGGATTCACGGCTAATTATATTTCCCTTTAAAATGATATACGGGACTCTGTAGTCACAAGCTTATATAAAAGACGGACTTATATTTCCGGAAATTATAGCCACAATATATACCTAATAACGTATGTCCTAAATGTTTTGGCACAAATTTCAACAATATTTTTACCTCTCGCTAAGAGAGGTATTGGATTCATGCTAAAAATCGCATATTCAGATTTTAGTGAATAAGCACGTTTAAGATCCCTAGAATCCGATTATAACATGTTTACGATGATATCTGTGTGTGTTGATGTTGGAGGCACGATTTCTCAAATTCTATAAAACTAAAGACCTGTGTAACTACGGATTCCTCAATCTAACAGTAATGGGAAGACTTGAATAGGTTCTGGTAACAATTAGACAACCGAAAATAGTAGTATTTTAACAAAAATCTTCTAAATATTATGTTTTGCTAATTTATATTATTATAAATATTAAAGAACATAAAATTCTCTATCCGATACATTTAAAAAAATTATTATAACTTCTATAAATTTACAGATATAAAAAATATAATATATAAAATAATATGTTGTAGTAAATATCATAGCCCAAATAACTCCATGGTAACTAGTTGAGAAATTAAAATGTTTGTAGTTGACAGATAAATGTTACTAATGTCAGTATCAAATATTCAGAGGTAATACTGAATGTTTTTTCTGGGAACGACATTTAATATTTCCTATTGCATTATTAATTAAATATTTAAAATTATAGGTATATTACATACACCCTTCAGAAATACCGCCAATCCCGACAATGATTTAGAAGAACCTCGAACATTTAGAAGAGTAGGAGAAAACTTGCTCATGGAATGAGATTATATTATATAAATATCTAAATATAAAGAATAGATATATTTAGAATTTCTTTTGTGTACAAGAAATGTTAAATACAATACGTATACAGTGTGTCCCATTTAGAGTTGCCACCATTGGGATCTTGAGAACTATAAGAGATACAATGTCGGTTAAATAGAACTTTTTGTGCAGCTAAAAGGGACAATCTCAGCTGTGCTTTTGTTTTTCCAAAAATTGTAATAGGGCACTAGATAATGGCAAAACACTGAATTTAATTGATTTTTTCTTTTTCAAATTCTGAATTATTACTAATCCAGAAAATTATTCCTAATAAAGAAGTTAGACATTTATTGTATAACCAGTGGCATACAAAATAACTTTTTATATGAGTAAATTTTTAAGATATAACACAAAGCTACATTTTTACCTCTCGCTAAGAGAGGTATTGCATTCATGCTAAAAATCGCATATCCAGATTTTATTGAATAAGCACGTTTTAAGGTCCCTACAATCCGATTTTAACATTTTTACGATGATGTCTGTGTGTGTGTGTGTGTGTGTGTGTGTGTGTGTGTGTGTGTGTGTGTGTGTGTGTGTGGATGTATGTGTGTGTGTGTGTGTGTGTATGTGTGTAGGATGTTGGAAGGACGATTACTCAAAAACTATAAGACTTCAAATTTGTTTAACTACGTATTTCCCAATCGGACATTCATGGGAAGATCTGAAAAGGTTTTGGTAACAATTGGACAACCGGAAGTAGAAGATTCTTGAAAAAAAAATTTCTAAATAATATTTTTTGAAAATTTTTCTTGGTAATATAAAAGAAAATTAAATTCTTTATCTGATACATTTAAATATTTTATTATATATTGTATAGATTTAGAGATAAAAGAAATATAATATATAAAATAATCTGTTATAATAAATTTTACAGCCGAAAGAATGCCGTGGAAAATAGTTGAAAATTTAAATTATTTGTGAGAGATAAATGTCAGTGTCAGAAATAATGAGTAATGAAAGAAAAATGTACTTGGAGAATCCCTTAATTCTTGATCTGTGACTATTATGGAGATGGCAAGTCTAGGTTGAAGGACTTAAATTGTTTCAAACATTATGGGACAATGTACACCAGCACTGTAGACTACAGTAACTTTGAATTGCGAAAAAGCTATCAAATTCTTCTAAAGTAAGTTGTAAATATTGACAAAATTACACATCGATATAAGAATAATCGGAGTGCAATCTATCCGTCACTTTATTAAAGGGAATTAGTATTATTTAGATATAACAAGTATGAAAAAATAAAATGTAAAAGAAGATATGTAAGAATAGATGCACAATCCAGATATATACATTTTAGACCGCCCAAAATTAATGTTTTTACTAGAAGAATATGAAGAGAAAGTAAACAAGGTTGTTTGAATTGAAAATTGCCTAATATTTATATATGGTAAACTCTACTTTGTAATTTATTGTAACATAATTTATGGTAAAATATCTTTATGTTGAGACATGCTACTATTGAATAATAAAGAAGTTTATACGTCATAGATTTATATGAATATATTATTTGTATTTATAAAAATATTCTTTGCTTTATGCATACAGCCAGGTAAAATATACGGCGAGAGGTTATGTGCTGGCCACATCAGATTTTTTTAAATGGAACCCATATCTGATTTTAGTTCCAAAAAATACTTATTTATTCTTTTTTCAGTGATGTAAGGGTTATTGTGTTTCGTATTTGTTTAACCCCCAAAATTTAATTTTTAACGTTATTTTCCCACGAATTTTGTTATTATTTCACAAAAAAAACATCATTATTTTTATTAATTATATTCTATTTGATGGATATAATTCATTTTACGACATTCTCACTCAATATTTTAATTTTAAACTCATTACTTACAATTGACACTACAATATGTTAAGAGAGACCTAATAAAAAATATATATTTTTTTTAATTTAATCAATTTTTGGGCAAAACGAAATGAATTATTTCAATAAAACGAATATTTCTTAATAGAATTCTTACCAATATTTCCAAAATAACACTAAATTTACTGTAAAATAAGGTAAAAAATAAAATTTTGGAGTAAAATAAATACAAAACACAATAACATTTCCATTATTGAAAAGAGAAAAAAATATGTATTTTTTTGAGACTAAAATCAGATATGAGTTCCTTTTAAAAAAATCTGTTGTGGCCAGCACAATACCTCTCGCCATTTTAATTTTATCTTGCATAGGGCGCGAGCAGTTATGTGACTTTGTTGGCCTTAGCAATCACATATGGGGGCCCGTGTCAGAATGACAGCTAGTAATATACATAGGTGTCAAGTTTCATTCGAAACATTATGATTTTCCAAATCCATGTGGATTATTTTCCTCGACAAGTATATTCCATACTAATGGATGACAAATAAACAGAATCTTATGAAATTTTGAATGAAAAATTATGACATATGATAATTGTGACATCTATGTAAATAACTACTAGCCGTCATTCTGACACGGATCCTCATATCTGCTTGCCAAGGCCAACAAAGTCACATGGCTGCTCACGCCCTATAAGTAACGAATTTAACATTTCTTGAACACACAAATAATTGAAATTGTTTCTCTTCTTTCGTTCTATGAGAAATTTTATCCTACTATTCTAATATGTTCAAAATACTTCAAATTCATTGACGGTATTAGCGGTAATTTTTAAGGATATATGTAATATTACCATACCTGCAATTTAAATAAATATTTAAGTAATAATACAATTCCCTATAGGTGTACCAAAAGTTACATTTAACCGACATTGTATCTTTTATAGTTATAATACTCAATATCCCGATGGTGGCAGCTCTATATGGGAAATACTGTATATCTCACAAGGGAAAGAGCTAGAGGTAATGAATTGAACAGATTTTTTCTTGTAATGTAATATGCATTTACTTAAAGTTTTGCAATACTTAATAATTAATTGTTTTATAACCAACAAAATTATGAATTTAAATTAAATAAAGATGGGCGTGTTCTTCCACAAAGCGCAACTATCTACGGACACCTAGCATTGGATTTTAGACGAAATTTATATCGATTTCGCGGACTTCACACTGAGCAACTCCGAAATTGCGAGAAATGTTCGTTTTTATACTGACAATATTATAGAAGTCCCTAATAATGTCAGATATAAGCTAAAGGCCAAATTCGCAGTTAAGGTGTTGGTGTGTTTCGTTATTTCCACAAGGGGTGTATACAGTCCTAATGTGGGCCAAGCCCTGGATAGTCAAAGGTACGTCTAATAAACTTGTTTAATTTTATTGAAAAAGTACACGCTGGGGATGATTTTATCTTGGTTAACTGATCAAAACGTACCATTAGTTTTGCTAAACGACAATCCCATAACCTTCCCCGGATTCGCCCCAAAGAATGTTTTGGGCTCTTTTATCTTGAAAAGTTAACGATGGAGGTTGGGAGGCCCAAAATAAGGACGAAATTCAACTCAGAATATACAGGAATTCAGAAATTCTGAGAAATTTATGCAAATGTCGTCCAAAACCCAATGCTAGATGTCCGTAGAAAGTTACGTCTTATAGAAGAACACGCCTATTTTTATTTAATTCAAGTTCATAATTTTGTTGCTTATGAAACAGTTAATTATTAAGTATTACAAAACTTTAAGTAAATGCATTTTATATTACAAAAAAAATGTTGAAATTTGTGTCAAAACTTATAGGACATACGTTACTTTCCTTAAATCACAGTAGCGCCTATTGAATTTTTGAATTTTTGAATTTTTTTCCGAAAACTTATGTTATATACAGTAACATTTTTTAAAGATGTCCGATCAAGGTCATCTGTATCATGAACGAATTAGCAAATTGGCATACATTTATCTATCTCATTTGCAAAGGCTACAAGTGTGTGCTGGTCTTTTAAAAATTCATATCGTTTCGACTAAGACAATCCACTTTAAAACGATGCTCGTTGTTGATAATATTTTCGCTGTAACGTAAGTTTATTTATTAATTCAGAAACATTACATTGATTCATAGCCGTACGACACTGACATCTTGTCAGTATCTTATTTTTCACATATTTGGTTTTACATTTGGTAATAAACTTACCAGTTGACTTATTTTTGAATTTTGAATGCTTTTATTGCAAGATATATTTTTATAATAATAAAATAACAGTAGTATTTTATGCATCCTCATAAAAAATAAGCAAGCGATTTGTCAGAATGGGCGGAGCAAAAATATGAATTCATACAATTCGTAAATGACCTTGATCGGACATCTTTCAAAATGTGGGATTAATATTTCTTTTCAAAATTATAGATGCAAAATATCTCAAATAGGTACTCGTACAGTAGTGTATATTACCTACGGAATAATAAAGCCCGAACGTACATTTATTCCTCTATATAATACCTACTGCATAATGTAGGTAATGTTTTATTTCAATATGTTATTTTTCGCTGCTGCTTTGAATAGTAATGAGATGTCTGGTATGGGATTAAAGAAGTGGTTGGTGCGGACCTACATATCCCCATATGAAGCCACTCTTGGAGTTCCCGCTTCTATTCCCGCTGCCGTTGCCGGTTGCTTTGTTGCATACGCACAGCGGCTAATTATAAATACGGAATAATTATAACTTTTCATAATTCCACCGCGGTGTTGTGCTATACTGGTGCACATAATGGAAAACGGAAACTGGAAACTCCATCACAACTCACGTGCTTTATTAATCAACACGCGCAGATATCGATATTGCATTAAAATAATGAAAATCATCTATATTCATGCGGCGCGTCCTAAGCAACAACAAAAGTCTGCCACACCACCGTCACCGCCTAGGATTAAAACTTTTACTCGCAGGGATGGAACGGGAATGGGAACGTGGATGAGAACACTGCCATGCTGCAGCGCCAGTGTCGTGCTCGTACCAAACTAATATCAACAAAACAGCACAGCATTACACTAACACATGAATTCTTCATACACAGCGAGCTAGATTAAAAATACAAAATACTGGGGGGATCCAATCAGTGAAAGATAAGCAAAGACTGTTTTTAATAACAACAAAAGTAAATTCCAAATTTCTCCAGTACGTGGGTTATTCTCTTAGGTAGATTGATACAGTTTTGTCATTTATTCCTGGCTTTTAAGAAATGTTACGTACGCCTTTGAGTTTATATGTATTAGCATAGTGGTGTTCTGTTCCCTGTCTGAGTCCCCGTGTTCATCTTGCAGCCTTGATGAGGCAGAATTTTGTAAAGTTTTATAAATATCGCCGTCTGGAGTACGTAATGTCCACAGCTCTAAGCCGGGCTTTACCTGCTGAGCCTCAGACTAAGCCCAGGATACAACTTTCTCGCAACGCCGGCAGGACACTTTTCCCTGAATCAAACAACAGCGCAAGCGAAAGGACTACTAACACCAACACCAAGGACATAATATCATTAAATAAAAAAAGTTAAGGGCAAAACCTTCGTTCCAGACGTCGTTCGAAATGTTTATTAATATTATATTATTAATATATAATCTTATACAGGGTGTTCATTGTTACACTTGAACATAGGACTTTAACATGTAAAATTATAGTTTCGTAATTTCCTGCTTTCCTAATTATTTTAGATAAAATTGCTTAAAATAAAAGTTATAGAGTATCTGCATTATAATCAATAAGCAAAATTTATTTTGCGTGCTCTATAAAGGCAGAAATTTGGTATGAAAATGTCGAAAATCATCTCAAAAATAACAATAGCAATGGAATTGAAATAGATAAATTAACAAATGTTTGACGTTTTACTTGGCAAGTTAGGTCAATATATTTATCATTTGAAGACAAATTACAAATAATAAAAATAAATTAACCTAGCTAGACAAATAAATCGCTAACATTTGTTAATTTTAAATTTCAATACCATGCCTAAGCAATTTTTTGGGTGATGTAAAAGCAAATTGGCGTACCCAACGATGGGTAATATGCCGTGTTGTCATTAATTTTATTTTAATTTCTGCCGTTATAGAACATACAAATTTAATTTTGGAGGAATTGTGAAACATTCGCATTAAAAATATTGATATAAAACATTGTCCAAGCGGTTTTAAGATTTGGGAATGAGTTAATATTTCAAACCCTGTAGAATACGAATTTCGTGTGAGAAAAATAAAATGCATGTTTTTGGTATAAATATTTCGCAAATTTTTCCAAAATTTCGACTTTGTTTTTCTAAATCTTTAAGGCTGTTTTAAAACTTTTAAAACATTAACATATCAAATCGACCCGCTAGACTTCCTTTTTGCAAGAATTAACACTATCTTTAACTGAAATCTAGTTATTGAACCATTTTAATCTCACATTTTACACTTTTTGAACCCGGGTTTGAGGAGTTTCTAACCGTAAATTTAACCACTGTTGTACCGAGAGTATACAAATCAACCCTCTAAAGTTCATGTTTGCAAGAATAAAAACTCCGAAATCGAGATATTGAACTATTTTTAACCGCACATTTTTGGTCGAAACGAAACATGAAAACATGAAGCTAGTTAATAATATATTATTAATACCGATGAGTCATGGATTTTCCACTATCAACCTGAATCAAAGCAACAGTCGGAAGAGTGAAAGAATAAGGTTACACCATCTCCTAAAAAAAGTCAATGCATACGTTTATTCAAGAAAACTCCAATGAAGTCACAAATGAACGGATTAATAATTAATTATTAAACTTTTAGTGCTGCCTTCTCTTTGTTAGACCGTGAACTTTTCAATTCATCTACGTATGCTTGCATCATAGTGTTGTGGTTGATTGAAGGTAACTAGTGAACGGATCCGATGAAGCGCTCAAGCGCAGCTCATCTAAGTTGTTTGGAAAAAGCAAAAAAAAGAGCGACGGGAGCGGTGCGGTATTTGGCTGGAGGCTGACACAGTCCATGATGAAGGGTAGCCAGCCGTCAGCAACACGCGCATCAAACTCCGGCATATCTGATGATTACCCACTGCTGCCCCAGACAACTTCACCACTTATTAAAAACCAACTCAGGCTAATGTACATGTCTTGTGTTTGTTCGATAATTACCCCAAAATATCACAGGCTAATTGCGGATTTTCAGCAGATGGGGAGTTCACATACGCATACCAAAGAATGTGTGGTAGAAAGTTAATTTTGTGATTTTTTTTAAAAACAATAGTTGTTGTGTAGGGCGCGTTATTTTGGGACACTTGTTATGCAAGATTTTTTCCCTAAATAAGAGTCAATGAATCAATACCATGTCATAAAACAAAAAAAAATAATGTGGCCAACATAATACCTCCCACCATTTAATTTTTATTAATTTAAATACATACCTACATATTTACTTATGCTGGAAACTGTATTCCTTATAACTATTGCCCTATTTACTATTTTCTTTTTATAACGTTACTATTATTAATTTGAAATTAGTTTTTTGACAGTGACATTTATGTTTCAGTCATTTGAGATCTGAACTGTGTAACCACGGAGTTGTGTTTAAAGCGTATGCTCCGGAATTTAAAATAAAGATAATTTTATAAATTTATCCATGACATATATAGAAAAAATACTAATGTTAATGTACATCCACTTCTGTATATTCTGCATTGAAGTTCGTCCTAATTTTGTGTTTCCCATACTCCATAGTACACTTTCTGAGATAAAAGAGCCCAAAAATATTCTATGAGACGAGCCTGGAGAAGGTTAGGGGGTTTTGGTTTCTTACCAATTTTGAGTTTGACGGGATAAGATAAAATCAAACCCAGCGTGTTCTTCTTCAATTAAATAGACCAATTTTGTTAGATATACTTCTCCAGGGCTTACCTCACTTGGCCCACATATGGCCTGGATACACCCCTCGTGGAAATAACGTACCACACCAACCCTTATCTGCGAATTTGGCTTTTTATTCATATCTGACAAAATTAGGGACCTGTGCAATATTGTCGGTTTAATAACCATGATTTTCCTTAATTTCGGAGTTGCTTAATGTGAAGTCCGGGAAATATTTACAAATGTCGCCCAGAACCCAATACTAGGTATCCGTAGAAAGTTGCGCCTTGTGAAAGAACATGCCCATCTTTATTTAATTTAAGTTCATAA
Source organism: Harpalus rufipes (assembly GCA_951394225.1). NCBI lineage: Eukaryota > Metazoa > Arthropoda > Insecta > Coleoptera > Carabidae > Harpalus > Harpalus rufipes. The sequence goes on along the minus strand of OX596274.1, from coordinate 31,872,630 downwards.
TTTTGTTGCTTATGAAACTATTTAATTATTAAATATTACAGAACTTTAAGTAAATACATATTATATTTTAAAAAAAGGTGAAATTTGTGCTAATACTTTTAGGACATACGTTATATAGCATACATACATGATTTCTACGAATTTTTTTCGGCTACTTTAAATACAGATTTAAAACTTTAAAAATACTGTGTGCCAAAAGACTGGAGATGACAGTTCGACCGGCATTTTAAGACTCATCTTCTAGTCCAGACTTAGCTTCTACCGTGATCGTTTACTTGGTAAAAATACTGTGCGTACAATAAAACCTACCTAGCAAGACATATGGGACAATACTCACAGAAAAATTTGCAGGGCTTAGGCATACAGTATCTAATAGAACTAAAGCTGGTATTATTAATAAAGATGATGTAACCCAATATTAAATTGTATAAATGGAAAACGATTATGCATTTAGCGCAAAAAGTTCGTACTAAATATATAAATGAAAAACGCTATAACTAACATATAACTTCACAATTGACTAATGAATGACTAAGTCCCGGTGTTTTTATCTTCAAACTGTTTGAAAATTGACAGTTTGAACGAAAAATGTTGTATCGAAAAATTGATCCATTTTTCGTGACATTAGGTACAGTACATTGGTCATTCTTGCATTAATCCATATAAAGTAGGATAAATATATGATTTCTGAAGAATCCCACTGTTCTAGTTCGTGAATTTGTATCTGTAATTTAACTGCACCTAGTAAAAAGTTTTTGCAGGATCCCTCGGGGTAGATACTTGCATCTGACAGCGGCTGATGTGCAGCCCATCAAATGAAATGAGTTGTTAATCTACATGAAATATATGTGTGCGTGTGTGTGTTGTGTGTTTTCCTCTCAGGAAACTGCCACATTTCCATGCGGAGCGAGGAGTTTTGATCTTTCTAAGATGATACCTCACCATGCCGGCGAATGATTTACGGAATATGAGATTCGATTTTATTTTCCTGTGTGTGTTTGCCTCAATATATTTCCTGTCAATAATTTGCTTCCAAATGGCTTTTATAGTATGGAGAATATCTCCAGAAAAAAGCATAAAAATATTCATAGGGCCATGTTTGTGATGTAACACCTGGTAAACGTTCTTTAACATACTATTGCTTTAAACAGTTATCTGTCGTTTGAAATAAAGTTATATAAGTTGATCCATAGATCAACGCTGAATCGGAATCAATCCAATTCATCATTAAAAATCAATCTAATCTACTGATTAAATTCAATAATCAACTGATTCGTCATATTCCATGAATCAAGGACTGATCACTTCTTTGAATCCTAAGTTTAACATTTATAGCTATGTTAGGATTTTGGTTCTTGTACTCATCTGTAATTTTTCTCTTGTTCCATCTTTATCTTTATTTAAAACCGCATTGATTCTATTATTTTCAAATATACTTATATCTTTCATATTCACTATATTTAAAAAGACTCCTTTATTGGGATCAATGTACTTTCTACCTATATCAAAATAAAAATATAATATTATTATAGGGAAATTATAAAATATATTCTATAAATAGATTAAATACTTACATATTAATACTTTTTATTTCGTACCTGATGTTAAAAGTAGGCTTTGTGCGTTCATTTGTACCTCTCGCTAAGAGAGGTATTAGATTCATCGCATTTCAAGATTTTAATGATTAAGCACGTTTTAAGGTCCCTACAATCCGATTTTAATATTTTTACGATGAGGTCTGTGTGTGTGTGTGTGTGTGTGTGTGTGTGTGTGTGTGTGTGTGTCGATGTATGTGTGTGCATGTTGGAAAGACGATTTCTCGAAAATTATAATACTTAATATCTATTTAACTACGTATTTATCAGTTGGCCAATACTGGGAAGAGCTGAAATGGTTTTGGTAATAATTGGACAACCGGAAGTAGCAGATTCTTGCAGACGATAAAGAGTCTTTGTCGACTCGTGAAAGATAGTTCACACCTTCCACTTGTCAATAAAGTATCTCTTTATCGTCTTGTATAATAAATAACTATTCTAACGGAAAGAACAATTACCACGAATAAAATTGCATGACAGTTACATTACTACTATTAAACTCAATACAGTATGCTATGCCATAAAATGCCTAGCAGATATTGTTAACACACAGATTGAAATATTATTATTATGCTAAATTTTATTCTGTAATGAATGAGTGTTTATAACACAGAAAAGAGTGCTGCGTTATATCTGATCTATCATGGTGTGAAAGTTGCAGAAACGCTTTTGTTGAACAAAAAATATTAACTTTTCCATGTGTCTATACAGGGTGTCCCTTAACTTCGAGCAAAAACTTTAAGGGCATATAGTACTGCCCAAAATGAATAAAAAAGCTTCATCAACATAGGAATGATCTTCAACTGTTTCCGAGAAAAGCGAAAAATCTAAGAAAAACTGACAAAGATAACGATCGAATAAATTTTTGTCTATGTCAGTAAAAAGACTATAAAAAACAATAAAATTTTATATGAAACATTTTTCTCAATTTCTTATAGTTACGTAGTTATATGAAAATTAAATATTGACCAAGGTCGCCACAACATTTCACTTTTGATTTTTATAAAATAACAAAAGGCCATCTAAGATTACCTCTCAAAGGTAAACAAAAAGTCTCAATTAATCAAAATCGTAATTCTTATAGTTTTTGAGATAGCAAAGGTAAATCTCGTAAAAACTCATTTTTCACTGCGTTATATCTGGGAAACTATTAAAGATCGGACACATTTTGACTAAGCTTTTTTTACTCATTTTGATCAGTATTATATGCCCTTAAAGTTTGTGCACCAAGTTAAGGGACACCCTGTATATACAATGTTTTAATATTTGTAAAGCAAATTTCATCAATTTTAGTAAACACTCCGACTATCACACATACAACACACATAATAAAATGAATTACTATTGCAACACCATAGATCAACTATGTTTGAAAAAAAAAACATTTATTAGATAGGGACACTTTTTACCTCTCGCTAAGAGAGGTATTGCATTCATGCTAAAAATCGCATATCCAGATTTTATTGAATAAGCACGTTTTAAGGTCCCTACAATCCGATTTTAACATTTTTACGATGATGTCTGTGTGTGTGTGTGTGTGTGTGTGTGTGTGTGTGTGTGTGTGTGTGTGTGTGTGTGTGGATGTGTGTGTGTGTGTGTGTGGGATGTTGGAAGGACGGTTACTCAAAAACTATAAGACTTAAAATTTGTTTAACAACGTATTTCCCAATCGGACATTCATGGGAAGATCTGAAAAGGTTTTGGTAATAATTGGACAACCGGAAGTAGAAGATTCTTGAAAAAAAATCTTCTAAATATTATTTTTTGAAAATTTTTCGTGGTAATATTAAAGAAAATTAAATTCTCTATCTGATACATTTAAATATTTTATTATATATTCCATAGATTTAGAGATAAAAGAAGTATAATATATAAAATAATCTGTTGTAATAAATTTGACAGCCGAAAGAATGCTATGAAAAATAGTTGATAATTTAAATTATTTGTAACTGACAGATAAATGTCAGTGTCAGAAATAATGAGTAATGAAAGAAAAATGTACTTGGACAATCCCTTAGTTCTTGATCTGTGACTATTATGGAGATGACAAGTCCAGGTTGCAGGACTTAAATTTGTTTCAAACATTATGGGACAATGTACACCAGTACTATAAACTAGAGTAACTTTGAATTGCGAAAAAGCTATCAAATTCTTCTCAAGTAAGTTGTAAATATTGACAAAATTACACATCGGTATAAGAATAATCGGAGTGCAATCTATCCGTCACTTTATTAAAGGGAATTAGTGTTATTTAGATATAACATGTATGAAAAAATAAAATGTAAAAGAAGATATGTAAGAATAGATGCACAATCCATATATACATTTTAGACCGCCCAAAATTAATGTTTTTACTAGAAGAATATGAAGAGAAAGTAAACAACTTGTTCGAATTGAAAATTGCAGTTACCAGCCTAATATTTATATATGGTAAACTCTACTTTGTAATTTATTGTAACATAATTTATGGTAAAATATCTTCATGTTGAGACATGCTATTATTGAATAATAAAGAAGTTTATACGTCATAGATTTATATGAATATATTATTTGTATTTATAAAAATATTCTTTGCTTTATGCATACAGCCAGGTAAAATATACGGCGAGAGGTTATGTGCTGGCCACATCAGATTTTTTACAATAAATTACCTGAAGCCATCAAAACAATTTCTTAAATAAAAAAAAATCTGTTGTGGCCCGCACAATACCTCTCGTCATTTTCATTTTGTGTTGCATAGGGTGCGAGCAGTTATGTGACTTTCTTAGCCGCAAGCAGATATGGTAGCCCGTGTCAAAATGACAGCTAGTAATAATGTACATAGGTGTCAAGTATCATAAGTCTTCATTCAAAACATTATGATTTTCCAAATCCATGTGGATTACTTTCCTCGACAAGTATATTCCATACAATTGATGACAAATAAACATCAGAATGAAAAATTATGATATATGACAATTGTGACATCTATGTAAACAAGTACTAGCAGTCATTCTGACACAGATCCTCAACTGCTTGCCAAGGCCAACAACGTCATATGACTGCTCGAGCCCTATAAGTAACGTATTTTACATTTCTTGTACACACAAATAATTGATGTTGTATTTCTTCCTTCGTCCTATGAGAAATTTTATCCTACTATTCTAATATGTTCAAAATTCTTCAAATTGACAGTATTAGCGGTATTTCTTAAGGATATATGTAATATTAACATACCTATAATTTAATAAGTAATCGTCCTTCCAACGTCCCACACACATACACACACACACACAGACACAGACGTCATCGTAAAAATGTTAAAATCGGATTGTGGAGACCATAAAAAGTGCTTATTCATTAAAATCTGGATATGCGATTTTTAGCATGAATCCATTACCTCTCTTAGCGAGAGGTAAAAATACAAAGAAAAATTGAAACTTTACCTAACTAATAAATGTTTCTATTCAACCGAAGAATATATGACTAATTTAGATCATATGTCTCTTCTTACACATAATAAATGTTTCTATTCAACCGAAGAATATATGACTAATTTAGATCATATGTCTCTTCTTACACATTTTGTAAAAAATATTTATCTAATGTATACTCTTATTTATGACTATTTCCATATCATGTACAAATGATTACAAGGAATAAATAAATATTATTATTAACTGTCAAAAACCAAAACAAAACTGTGAATCTGTTGATCATGATTCCTTGACTTATGAAATCAAGTTGGTGAATTAAAACATTATGTTGATCTACAGATCAGCTTGATTCCTTAATCAGCTGATTATTAATCAACGGATTAATGGTGAATTCGGCTGTGAGTGTAACAAATATAATTGTATAAAACATTTTATAATAAAATAGTTACCAAAAATTAAAATTGTGGCACATAGTGTATAAAAGAATCAGAAATCGCTTTACAACATTGTCGCTGGTGTTTGTATTAACACAATCATATTCATGAGTGTTCACCCTCTTAGACTATAAAGTTATTTTTGCCTAGTGTAGCCTGCCATAGTGTATATTGGCCGGTATTTGGTTGTTCGTTTGAGTATTTTTGTGTGTTAGGGTGGGTATTAATGACACATCTCGGATTCTCTTCACGGAGAGGGTGTGGTGAAACTTCTCATAATCTCCTGGGCTGCTCTCGCTGGGTCCGACGCGACATGAAGAAGAAATCAGCGGCCGGGAAGGGGCGGAATTAAAGACGAAGTCCTAAGTTTGTGCGGTCGCTGGTCGGCGTCGGCGTCGGCCGCGGCGTCGGCGTCACCTAGCTCAAAGGAAATGGGATGTGTTTTAAGGAATGACGGCTACCTGACGGAAATGCTGAGAGGCAGAACGGCAGGGCGGGACCGCCAGCCTTTGGTCCACGTCTTCGTCTTCGGCTTCGTCTTAAGCAAGTTCTGGCCGCAAACGTGACCCGAACACGGCATAAATACATGCAGGATGTGTACCAGACTTGCAACAAACTTACACAACTCCCTACCAACTGAGCATTATTAATACCGCAGCCCCAGCCCCAAAAGCAAAAACACAATTCCTACACATTTACAAAAGTTTAAATCATAAAGCGATACGACCTTTGGTTGGTCAACATTAAAACCACAAGACAAAAATTTAATCAGTTTTTTAATAGACGGATTAAACAAACGGTTTATTAAAACACAGGATTATTATGTAAGTATGAAATGTATACTCAAAAGAATAACCTGTAGATACTTATGTTAGAAAATTAGAACTGGTTGACTGATTTTGCATGTTTTCGTCTCTAAAATTAGAATAAACTACTGTTTCAAACAGTGACTGAAATTTTGGCAATGTCTGACGCAGAACAATAACTTAATTTATTTTGAGTCACTGTCTGAACCCAGTCACATAAAACTGGTATTTTGTCACAGGACTTTGAGAATGGATTCTAAGATTTGAAAATTATTATATATATATATATATATATATATATATATATATATATATATATATATATATTTCAGTATATTTGCTACTCCATTACTCGTTAACAACAACACGTTGCCTGTGAATTTTCAAATAAAATTTATAGAGTTGCAGTTACATGTGCAACTTAAAAAAATGTCTGTTGTTGCCAGCACAATATCTCTCGCCATTTCTATTTTATATTACATAAGTATCGAATTTAACATTTCTTGTGCACACATATAATTCAAATTATATCTATTCTTTCGTTCTATAATAATAATAATAATACTTTATTGTTTCTCTGGACTATACAGTATAGGAAACGTCAGTACAAGAAATGATACAATAAGATAAGCAATATCAGATGTTAAGATATTCATTTACAGTGCAAAACATATTTACCATTAAAAATAATTTTAATTTTTTTTAAACAATTTAAAATCTGTTGCGTTTTTTATATTTTCTGGTAACTTGTTATACAAAATAATGGCTATGTAGTATGGATTAGTTTTAAATTTGGCATGTCTGTGTGATGGCGGTCGGATAAGAGAATTTTGCCTGGTAGTATAATTATGAATATCACCTTGTGTTGTTATGTTTAAATTAAATTGTCGTATTAAGCAACAAGCATGAAGATATACAAACAAGGAAGAGGTAATATTCCTAATTCTTCAAATATTGGTTTGCAGTGCGCAGTATGGGGCGCATTTAACATAATTCTAACAATTTTCTTTTGTATTTTAAAAACTCGTTCCCAATGTGCACTGTTTCCCCAACACAGAATGCCATAATTTAAAACTGAATGACCATGTGCAAAGTAGTAGGTTTTTAGAACAGAGATATGTACTAAGCTCCTTAGTTTCCGAAGGGCGAAGCAGACAGTGGCAAGTTTTTTTACAAATAGTGTCTATTTGGGATTCCCAATTCAAACATTTATTGATTTGCATACCCAGTAAATTAGTATCGCAAACTTCTTTAATTGATTTTTCATTAATTTTTAGTAACACACTAGTGTCTTTGTTTTTATTTATATAAGAAAATGAAAGAAATTCAGATTTTTCTCTGTTTAATATGAGAAAATTATCTTGGAACCATTTAGATATTTGAAGTAGTTTCGCATTCGTATCTTGTACTAAATAGGCGTAGTTTGCGTTATTATTTACTATTGATGTATCATAGGAGGAGGAGTTTTATCCTACGTTCTACTTTTCTAATATGTTCAAGATTTAAATATCTCTACTGGTTTCCATGGAGTTCGAGCATCGAGATGTATTACAACAGATAATTAAATATATCATCACGGCATACCTATTTCCGGGTGGCAATATGCTTTCTACACAGATTTCGGTAATGACGATGACATATTTGTACCGTGCGGGCGTTTACCAGGCGTCACCTCACGGTCACTTATTGCTAGCGTGGAGAGTGTATCACAGGAGTCAATTTTGTGTCATCAGATTATTCTATATATTATATATTTTATCTATAAATGTATAGAAGTTATAATAAGATTTTTAAATATGTCAGCTTAAGAATTTAATTATCTTTATTATTTGTAGTAACTTAAATATTCAAAAAATAATGTTAAGAAGATTTTTTTTGAGAAACTACTACATACTTCCGGTTGTCCAATTATTACCAAAACCTTATCAGCTTTTCTCATTAATGTTAAATTCACAAATCCGTAGTAAAACATGACTTAAGTGTTATAGCATTCGAGAAATCGTCCTTCCAAAATTAATGCACACACTCACACATACAAATGCACACAAACACACACACATATATACACACACACCCACGGACATCAACGTCGTAATACTTACTTAGTATTCTTATTAGAACAGACTTTATTATTATTATTATTAATATTATTATTATTTATGTGGATATATTTAATACGGAAAATAATTGATCCATACTTTATGTGAACTTTTTTACTTAGAATGATCCCTAGAATACATATTCCAATACGAATCAAACAAAAAGGAAAATTAAAACAAAAATTTCAGACAAGCCTCTTGTAATACTCTTTACATCCTTACTGCTTCTATCAAATTAAACATGGATACATTAATATCGAAAAAATACGCTCAATGTTCACATTAAAAATCAAGTATAACTTTTATAAAATTGTTCCTGTTGGAGATTTTTAATTACAATCCCTTTCTGTTTAACAAAGTTACCGTGTGCCGGTCATCCATAAATCCTTCTTGAAAAACCCCTTAGGGATAACTAAACAGATTTCATTCCCAATAATATAATTACTCGTTACATTCCAGCGAAAGAATAATCGAGAGCGACAGCGACATTCGTCAGCGCTTGCGACTGCTGTTTTGCGTTTACGTTTCGTTCTTTTCTCCGTCTCCCAACGTCAAAACTTGATAATTGAGTTAGTGTCCCCGTACCGCCACGCCGTACCCGTACCGTGTTTATCAAACACGTACCCGATCAGGTTCGCTCTGTGATATGTGTGTCTTGCAATCACATTAACGAGATTAAAAGCAACAAAAGGAGAAAATAAAACTGGAAGGAGTTTTAGTTAATTCCTGGATCGATATAGCGAGAATATTTTTCGCTAAGCACAATGTATTGAGTTAAATTTGGGCTTATGTGGTTCTCTCTCCACGATAGCTTTACAATGAAGAAGGTATACGACGGTATACGAGGTCTGTTAGAAAAGTATTCGTCTTTTAGACGAGGAAGAAAACTGGCAAACCTAGAGCGTTGGAAACCTAACTACCATCAAAGTAGTCTCCTTGGGACTCTAGACACTTCTCCCAGCGTTGCCGCCATTGTTGGAAGCATTCCGAGAAAGCCTCTTTCGGAATGAAGTTAAGTTCGGCTGTCGTTGCAGCCATAATGTCCTCTCTTGTCTGAAATCGCGTTCCTTTCAATGGCCTCTTGAGTTTGGGGAACAGCCAGAAGTCGCAGGGGGCCATATCTGGAGAGTAAGGATCCTGTTGAACCACAGGTGTCTTGTTTGTCGCCAAAAAGGCTGAATCAAGTATGAGGAATATGCTGGAGCATTGTCGTGATGGAGGCGCCAATTTCCTGTTGACCACAATTCCGGTATTTTACGCCGCAACGGATGATATCCCTGTAATACTCTTTGGTGATTGTTTGACGCTGTGGTGCGTACTCGTGGTATCCAACACCGCGGGAGTCAAAGAAAGCAGTCAGCATCATTTTGGCGTGGCTGCGGCGTCTTTAAACCGGTTGTGCCACGCCTTAATCTATGTGATGCCCATACCATCGTCACCGAAATCCGTCTGAATCTTTTAAATGGTTTCCACCTGGCTGTCGCCCAGTTTCAGGCAAAATTTGATGCAATAGCGCTGTACCAGTCGTTCCGCCATTTTCCTTGCAATGAGAAACCGACGAGAGCACTACACACTACCTCAGTCAAATGCTGCTTGCCAGCAACAGACGCTATCGACAGGCGGGAATAAAACGCACACATGCGCACGAAGGTTCAAGGTCGGCTCATGCAAGCGCGCTTGATTCAAATCCATCAGGTTTTCGCAAAAAAATAAGGTCGGATACTTTTCTAACAGACCTCGTATCAAAATGTCGATTTTGTAAAAATGAATGCTGTATAATTTATATATAATTTTTTTATTAACACTTCATTTAGGCGGCGGTCTTACTGGTCAAATCGTGTCGTATAGTATAGTATCGAGTCGTATCGTGTCTTTTAAAAACTGATGGTCCGGTCTAACTGATAGAGTTGCATACATTTTTTGGTGTCGATTAAATCTGAATCTATTAATCTAAATTAATTTCACTCGTGTTCCAGTCTTTCCATTTTCACGAAAACTTCTGTTAGTCAGTGTGAAATCAAATTAATTTTGAATGATATCTATACCAAATTAAGAGGTTATGTACATTTACATATGCGTCAAGGCATCGAGCAAAAATCAACACAACTTGAAAATCAAATAAGTCGACCCCACTCAATAGAAAACGATGGCCCAATGCGACACACGCCATTAAAATAAAAGTGTTTAAAATATACACGACAGCTAAATTATTTACCAGACCAACAATTATAAATGTTATACATGGTATTGTTATACATTATGTAGTATTTTATGTCAGTGTTTGGCTTTAATGGAGTCGGTGGGTTGCACTCTCCTGTAGCAATGGTTTTGTTAATTTATTATTTTACTTTAGTGTTTATCAGTTCTCGCTATTAGAATATTCCTCTTCTGTCGATAGTAGTACGTCTTGCGGTAGTCTTTTCTTTAATCTCGTGCTTCTGCTTCTTTTTCCGAGCTGGTAGTGTTCAGCGCTAGGACATATGTTCATGTTGTTGAGGAATGTTTTTGTTGTTTTTCTGATATATTCTTTTACTGTGTTGAGTCCCATTTCGCGGTGCAATTATACACGACAGGAAACGATTGATGATACTCGGTCAGTGAGACCGCCGCCTTTATTCTATAATTTTTCATTTTTATGCGTTATTTTGTTATGATTTTTACCTTCTGTCACCTTTAGATAAGGAAGGTATTGTCTTTTGTCAAAAAATTCTATGGTCTCTTTTTAATGAATAAGCACGTTTTACGGTCCCTAGAATACAATTTTATTATTGTATGTGTGTTTGTGTGTAAATTTATGAATTTAATTAAAAAAAAAATTAATGATGTCTCATTAAGATCATCTGTATAATGAACGAATTAACAAATTGTCATACATTAATCTCTCTCATTTGTAAAGACTATATGTGCGATAATGATAAATATACTACGCTTGTCTTTCAAAAATTCATATTGTTTCGAATAATTTAGGACATTCCTTTTTAAGACGATGCTCGTTGTTGACAATACTTTCGCTGTAACGTAAGTTTATTTATTAATTCAGATATATTACCTTAAAGTCAGTATCTTATTTTTTCCATATTTGGTTTTACATTTGCTAATAAACTTGCTAGTTGATTTACTGCTTTTACTGTAACACACATATATTTTTATAATAATAAAATAACGGTAGTATTTTATGTACTCTCATAAAAACTTAGTAAACGACACGGCTGAATTTGACAGAATGGGCGGAGCTAAAATCTTAATTCATACAATTCGTATATGACCTTGATCGGACATCTTTTAATTTTTTTACTGTATGTGCTACATACATCCACACATACACACATACTCACATACTAATTTGCATTTAGATTGTTGAAAAATTGGGAGAAAATATTTGAAAAAATTACATAAACAAAATTATTTTTTTCAAAAGAGAAAAAAATACTCTTTCCAATAAAAGAATACAAATATATGGTTCAATTTAAAAAAAAAATTATCCCAAATTTTGGGGAGCACTGATACATTTTCTAATGTAAAAAGGCACAATTTTGCTCATTTAACCAACCTCGTATCTCTTCAAATAAAAGAAGTTACCTGTATAGTGATAGAAATCGGATTTACAGTATCCCGCATACCGGAAGGTAATGTGCTGGCACATCAGATTTTCTCCATTATAAATTTCGAAAATTTGAAACAAAAACTATATTAGTATTCGCGAAAGATTTCTCGTTTATGATAGATTTGAAAGTAGTAGGTCGTTAGGGTGTTTTTGGTGTAAATTTAGCGGTAATAAAAAAGCGATAAAACGTTATAAAAGCTTGTCCGGGCTTTTGCGGATCGTGTATTGTAAGTCGGCGCTTTTCATTAGAAAAACAACGTCTTTAAAACAATTCCCCGTGCCTACGGTCCGGAACGGTGAAGGGTTGTCCTCCGGGAGACCATTTCCTGCATTGTTCCCTCCGTGCTGAAGCTGAAGCTGAAGGGTTGCGCGCCCACGCCACGCACGGTCTTAGGGCAGAGCAGCGACAATAGCACCACTGCCGACCGAAGGCATGTACGGCTTCCTATTCCTACCCTAACCCCTAAGAGCTACGCTGTTTGTATTTTGCACTCCACTGCTAGCTTACGCACTGCATTTTGTACACCATTGATCCGAAACACTACACCAGAACTATACAGCAAGTTTAGTTTCTTTCAATCAACTTATGTAATGGACCAGTTCGTTGATGCCATTAAATTGTTTCAAATTATATAAAATTAGCTGTTAACAAATACTCAGAATATCATTCATACAACATTTATTCTTACAAAACCGACGATTCGGTATACACTTATACTTTTTTCTAATTCTTTGTTAGTAATAAGAAGTAGAACTTCAGTGCTTTGATACATAAATAAGTATTGAAACGAAATGTAGGTCTTAATGTTTTTATTTTGTGCAAATTTCAAAAACAAATTGCGAATTTTTCCGTGAAACAAATGTAATAATAAACTATAAAAATAAATTATCGGCAGGTTACACCACACTGATGAGCACCAAATAGTGCGAAACGTATCTGTGGTTACTTGTTGTACCGGCCGGTTTCTGACGATGACTGAAAAGTGTACTCAGAAGTTGTAAACTTGTGAAACATGACGGAACTTTGTAATATTTTGTTTCACAGAAAAATTTGCAATTTGTTTTTGCAATTTGCACAAAATAAAAACCTGAAACATAATGACCTCCATTTCATTTCAAAGTTAAATCCGAAGGAGGTTCCCTAAGATTTTCTTCGTATTTAAATATATGAACTTGAATCGTTCACGTTTCTGAATTTTATGAAAATAACTGTAAAAACAGCTCAAAAATCAGTTGTAAACTAGGCATAGGGACTCACAAATCATGGTATCAAGAAAACTAAAATATAATTATAAATAAAAAAGTTATTTTGAGTGGCCCGTTTTTCAAAGTTGCCCTGTATATTTCTTCTAAATTACCACTAGAATCTTCATTAATATTTTGAATTTTTCTTTAAAAGACTGTCTGCATTATTTGTAATATAGGTAATATTATCATGCAGTATTTGCTAGTAAAACATTGGTTATGGATTGGCTTTGGCTTCTGGTTGGCGTTCCGTTCGCGTATCGCTTAGGCCGGTAGTAGTGAGATTTAATCCTTGTAGGTGTAGGGCGTCGGTAATTACTGTGGAGCAGCGTCGTGGATTACAGGTCCCGAGGCCGCAAGGAGCCAGGACTCCTTGTCCTTGTCCTTGTGCATGTATTATCCTTTGAGCCGAGGGGAGACGGAGACAGAGACCGCTAATGTCTTAGCCACCGGCAACCTACAACCACTCTTTCTTATAATTAATGAACAACGGTGACTTTACAATCAAAAACCTCCACACAAGAAGAACAAGAACAAGAAGAATAAATCACAGCGGAAAGAAAGAAGAGGAAGATGGAATTATTATTTTAATATTGTCAACGGGATTATGAATGAGGAATCGCCGACTCCTGTGTAATCTAGAATCAAATAAGAGTCTGTTTTGGTATAATAATTCTATTATATTTTCTCTAAATATTCCCCATTATCAAATTTCAAAACATTTTTTCCATGTTTATCTGAAGGTATGTCATATGTTTGTATTTTGAAAGCATCGATAACTATATTAGTCGAAGAAAAACGCATTCCCTCAATTTATCTTTGATTTGCGGAAATAAAAAGATAATAAAATATGATTCTTTCTCTTGGTCGATTATGTTATTCTGCAGAATTAACCAAGGCTATAAATGCAGCATGCCCAGTAATACCAAAAATATAGGTACCATCTTTTTGTTACAGATTCTTTTCACGAATAACTTTTGTAGGAGCAGTCTCATTTTGGAAATCGAAACAAGCAACTGCTCCTTTTTTCGGAATCATACAAATAGATTCAACTTTCGCCTGTCATAATGTTATAAACCGGGTGAAAAAATCCGCGAGCAAAGCATATGAGAGTGGCTTACCATCAATGGACACGATCCGTCTTTCCAGTTGGTGTTAAATTATGGGGAATTCAGCGAGCACATGGGTTACATACACCCAAAGGATTGTGCAATATGGTGTTGATCGCTTTCACCCCAATGCCAAGAGTTGATTGAATCAAACGAATAATCATGTGATATACAATCGCAATGTTTTCCTCACTCTTCTTCTTTGTCCTTCTAGGATTAGGCTGTCTACCTGTTCCGACTTCACCCTCTTGTCGTCGGCCTTCCTATGTTTCCTTCTCCTTCGGGTTGAAGATCATTGCTTTTTTTGGAATTCTATTTGCTGACATACGTGTGACATATTGTTACCAGTTTTCTTTGTATTCTTTATCCCTTTCCGTTATCGTTTGTAAATTTAGCTCTTCACGTATGATTTCATTTCTGATGATTCTATTTTCCTGAAATCATTCTTTCTAGTTGTCTAGCATTTTGCTCCGTAAAATAGGTATGGCCATTATTTTAGTTTTTTTTTATCTTCCGCTACCATTGGTAAAGGAGGTATAGGGATCGTGCTAAAAATCGCATATCGAGATTTTGGTAAATGACCACGTTTTAAGGTCCCTATAACCCAATTTTAACATTTTTACGATGGTGTCTGTGGGGGTGTATATGTGTATGTGTATATGTGTGTGTGGATCTTCTGGGCACTCTAACTTAAATACTATCATTCAGAAACTTTTGAAATCATGTATTTCTACATTATTTTAATATGGAAAGAAGCCATTAAATTTTGGTGTCAATCGGAAAACCGGAAATGGCAGTTTACTTGAAGCTCAAAATAGTTTTTCTTCAAAAACTACCTTTAAATGTTATATTTTCGGAATTTGTTATTATAAAAATTAAAGATTATTCCATTTTTTACAGGTTTGCATTAATAATTTTTCTATATATTTTATGGATAAATTTATAAAGAAAGTACTTAAAAATTATATCCCGGAACTTACGCTATAAACACAAATCCATGGTTACACATTTCGGCTCAAATGTTTGTAACTAGACAGATAAATGTAACTGTCAAAAAAAAAGTTTTCAAATTAATAACAGTAACGTTTTAAAAAGAAAATTGTAAATAGAACAATAGTTATATGGAAAGGAACTTATATACTTAATTTCAAATTAATAATAATGTATTAAAACTTATATACATAATTTCAAATTAATAATAATGTTTTAAAACGAAAATTGTAAAGAGAACAATAATTATATGGAAAGGAATTTAATATACATATTTTCTAGCATTAGTAAATATGCAGGTATGTATTTAAATAAATATATATATATATATATATATATATATATATATATATATATATATATTATAACAGCATATTACCCACTGCTGGGTATGCTACTTTTGTACACAGATTTCGGTAATGATAGTAACATATTTATATCGTGCGGGCGTTTACCAAGCGTCGCCTCATTGCTGGCGTAGAGAGTGCAACACAGGGGACAATTTTGTGCCATTTAAAATTCGAAATATTGAACGTTGATCGGGATCGATCCGGGTTCCCCAGATTCGCAACCAAACATCAGGCACGCGACAACGAGACCCCATAAGAATGTATTTAAATTAATAAAAATTAAATGGCGGGAGGTATTGTGTTGGTCCCAAAAGATTTTTTTTTTAGTTGTTTTTCCTTTTCGTCATCTGTTTTTAGACGTTGTGTACTATGCTCATCCTTCAGTTCAACAGAATATTTTGGGAGCTTAAGCCATGCTTGAAATTATAGAAAATTAAAATGCGTTGTTAAGTTTCATGATTTTTCACAGGGAGTTTACTTTCAATAATTGTATTTTCAGAACACAATAATATATTTTGATGAAGTTTATGTCAAAAAATAACAGCCTGTTACGTAGCCGCAACATTAAGAGAACAGAATGTATTACAGAATCTCAATGAAGGTTTTTTTTCCTTCAAGATAATTATTTGTGCGTTTGATTCATGTATAAGAAGGCGTGATACTCGTGGTATAAGTATTTATTTAAAAGTATAATTGATTTATGTTAAAAAACATGTTGTATTTTTGTACGAGGGTTCTCCGGCTATAAATATGTCGTCGAAACAAGTTGTAGCTGTTTAAAATGTGTTGTTCTAATGCGAATCTGATACATAGGTATAAATCTTCCACCGTTCGATAAGTCAGCGAGTTGTTATTAATGTTTAGAGCAAACATCTAATCCATAAAACATTTTAAATGGCATTAAATAAAGCCAATTGACATTATGATGTAGTTATTATTACAATAAATCAGAGGAAAAAAGATTCAGCCATGCTTGGTTGTGGGAGCAGAGCGTCTTAACTCCCCCTTATCTTGTCTATAAATCTACGGGGTGAGGGCGGAGGTCGGGGTCGGCTGTTTACAGCGGCAGAGCAGGAAGATTTGCCTTTTTGAGGAGGACTAAGGATGAGGACAGAGACCCGCATTCGCGTCGCAATCGCATTCGGACATGGAACACGGCACAAGATGCTGGCTGCTTATTCCGAACCAGCGGCTACGCAAACGGCCTCTATTTGCTCACACAGAGAGGAGAGAACAACTCAAATATCACATACACACACACCGGAAAACAAGATACTACCAAAAGATATGACATACTTTTCATATAACAAATATGACAATAATAATCAAATTACAATTTTTCTTTAGGTACTATCCACTTCGTAAATTAAATTTGCTAATCATTTTCTCGGGATATTCATCCCTGGTTAACCTGTCTGGTAATTATTTGACAAAAGTTCATATGTACAGGCTATCTGCCGTAAGCGGGCTACCATTGCTAACTTTCTTATTTGAACAGATGAAAAGAAGGTTAAATGCAAAATGTTGGGCGATATTATAGGACAAATTTAATGGTGAAAAATGCAAAACAATTGATCATTAAATATGCGACAATAAAATAATATTTTTTTAAATGGCATGGCGTATTGAAAGTAGTACCATTTAATTTTTTTTTATTTATTTAAATATAAAAGTTCACTATTACTATGCCTCTAAAATTAAAAACAAAAGAGTTATTTCAAGTTGAAATATAAATATTATATTATCTTAATACAAATATGATATTGTAGCTAAGGAAACTACAAACTCAAATAACGAAATTATTTATTAACTATCACTGATCAAAGAACAAATAAATAATTGCTAATAAAATTGTTTGGTCTGTATGAGTAACACTAAAAAAAATGTTTACGGACCATTTCTTTGGTGATAAATATATGCTCTTTTTATTACAGACTTCATACATTTTGATAATAAAGCACAGGCAGCAGTCAATTGTTCTTGGTTTAATATTAGTTTTGTTTCTTACACATGTTTGAATAAGTACATGAAGAAGACATGCGCACAAAAGGGTTCATGAACGCATCCAAAAAGTCGTGCAGGAACAAACCTATAGTCACACGGTATACGTTCCAGGGCATCGAACCCACCAATAACTGGATTCGGTTCAGGTTCAAGTTAATTTGTTTTTTGAAAAGTGGGTTCGTTTGCGGTTCTGGTTCAAACATTAATAAAATTTGCGGTTTTGTTTCGGGTTCGGGTTCGGTTCAACCTAATGAAAATTGAATTAATGTTTTTTGAATAACAATCTTTATATATTTATAAATAATTTAAAATACGAGCTGGAGTTTATAATGTAACGCAAAAAAAGACATGTACCCAATTTTCACAAACAATCAACACAAGCAGCAACGCAGACGGAGAAGACGTTGATGATTGGATGTAAGTTTTACGATTACGTTTACATTTCGAACTGAAAATTAACCTGAACCGGAGCTGAACCCTGAACCCAAATTTTAATACCCGGTTCGGCTCCAACTTGGGTTCAATTGAAAAATATATCTGAAGTTCGGTTCTGGATTTGGGTTCGTTAAAATGTTACAGTTTGGTTTCGGTTTTGGTTCGTTTTAGGTTCGGGTTTGATGCCCACTTATATACGGTCAGTTGTTAGTTTTGATTTGTATGAATACTTCGAAAATCATACGATTTCATCCAACAACATGAAGTCATCAATTCCATATGCTTACGATGGATGATGTAAAGATCAAGTCGTGAAAATGGACTTTAGTTAGTTAATTCTTAAAAATAAATTTGGGTAATATTTATTCATGCCTTCCGATCGTGAAGTTTTGATAGTTCCAATTGGAATGAATATTTGATGCCGGAATTCTGGGAATGGAAAAGTGGCGGGCGTTTACGAGGTAATAATTAACAAAATCTGTTAATTTCTTTCGGGTAATAAATAAGAAATCAAAGCGTGGAGTTGTGCAGCAGGGAGAGCTGAGGCTTCGAGTAAACGGGCTAATGAAAACCATAAAATACTCGCAGAAAATCCCAGACATATTTGTGAGAAGAGAGGCAACCTTTAATAATGTTAGTAAATTTCCCGGCAACGCTAACAACGAGGGAGACTTATCAATTAATTAGCAATCATCTACCGCCAACAAAGATCACAGCCCGCGATTCCTTTACTCACAAAAATAGGTACGAGTACACTTTAATGCCAGATTCAAGAGTGGTGATATTTCAACAGCTTAAAATTCTAAGTACTGATGGGGACAATTTGGCTTCAAAAATACTTTTCTACGGGATTTTTCATTTGAACGCCATTATGCAGGCTGATATATATATAAATTTTAAGCAATGTGCGAGATGGTGTGTATTTCGATGGAACAGCAATTTCTACCGTCAGCTTGTCAACATAATTTCATGACTATTCTAAAAATCTGTTATGGCCAGCACAATACCTCTCGCCACTTTTGTTTTTGGTTACATAAGTATAGGGCGTGAGCACTCATGTCACTTTGTTGGCCTTGACAAGCCGATATGGGGGCTCGAGTCAGAATAACAATTAGTAATTATGTACATAGATGTCAAATGTCAGCATTTTTCATTAAAAATTCCAAGATTTTCTAAATTCACTTGCCTAGGAAAATAAACTACATGGAATTGGAAAATAAACCATATTTCTTGTATACCTACACTATACACTAAAAATTCTACTTATATCTATACTTTATATATAGATACTTAAAATTTTAATTCATTATGAATAAAATTTGTCCTACTCTTCTAATTTTCCAATTCATTTCCGGGATTAACAATATTTCTGAAGGGTATGTATATTATACCTATAATTTTAAATATTTAACTATTAATACAATAAGAAATGATATATGTATGTACTTCCCAGAAAAAGTCTTCAGGAATGTCTCGGGATTTCTGAAACTGACATTTTACAAAAAAAAAAATTCAATTGGTTTTCATGGTATTATTTTGGCTATAAGATTTATTACAACAGATTATTTTATGTTATATTTCTTATAATATTTAGAAGAATTTTTCAAGAATCTGTTACATTTCAACTCTTCCCATTAATGTCCGAGTGGGAAATACACATACACACACACACACACACCACACACACACACACACACACACACACACACACACACAGACACAGACAAACATTATCTTAAAAATGACCTTAAAACGTGCTTATTCATTAAAATCTAGATATGCGGTTTTTAGCATGAATCTAATACCTCTCTTAGCGAGAGGTAAAAACAATCATAATAACGACCACGTTTAAATTAACTGTTCATCTTTTCATAGAAAATAAGGGGTGATGCCTAAATTTGAGACAAGGCATTTTTAAGATCAAATCTATTAAGCGTTAGAAACATTACTTTTTATTTGTCATTAGGAAATGTTACTTTTCATCATTCATGATTTGAATTTTCTAAATTGTTTGTATCAGAATTGTATCATCATGAACTATTAATTGAACGTATATACGAGTTCTGTGAATTACATATTTCAAAAGGAAATAAATTTGTGGCAGATCATTTTTTAAAAATAAATGTACCTAAGCTTCTATATATCGCTACATTAAACGTTGATAATAAAGTATTTTTCCAAACACAAGCTAGGGTTTGGTAGAAAAGCCACAAAAATGACGAAATCTAACAACCGTCAACTGGATGAGCAAGTTAATAACAAATGCAACATTAGAAACACAAAGAAGATTGCCATCCTCGAGAGAATTCAGGGATCGAATGCAAAAAATATGTTGGCGAATACCGGAATGTTTTTCCGGAAAATGTTTTGTTTTGAATGATGAATGTTATTTTAGTTTTAAGAACTCTAAAACAATGCAAAATAAGTAAACCAAAAATAATTGAATAAAAGTAATTTTGAGAAAGTTAATTAATAGACAGAAGCAAAATAAACAAATGATGATCTATAATTGATTTTTTCTTTTGTTTCTTAATAATTTTCATTTTTTTCACCTCAATAAATTAATAATTCATCTTTTATTCATGTTTAAAACAAAAGAATATAGACTTGTTATACATCGTTGAAAAGTTTATAAAATAAGGAAAAAGTTGAGACTATTTTCAATATTTGTTCCCATATGAAAAATAATGGTTCATACTCCTAGCGCACTTTTATAATAACAGCGCTGTTATGGAGCACACTCCTGTAAAAGCGCGCTCCATAACAGCGCTTTTATTATAAAAGTGTGCTCGGAATATGGGCCATTATATTTGTGTTATTTGTCGAGAATTATTAAGTGTTTTACACCAAAAAATTCTACGTAAAAACCATATAAAAAATTATCTAAACATTTTTTCTTTATCTCTCATAATAAACGAGGTATTTTCAAAATAAGTGAAAACAAAGTTGTAGCCAGTAGTTTAAAAACAAAAGAGATCAAAAATTTCTGTTGTGCCTTTTACAATTATTTCGAAAAGTTGGCCCATAAAAACCTACAGCAATTTTTTGTAGCGTGCATAATAAGAAAGTTTTTCATATAAGGAATTCGAATTTGTTCAAGTACAATTATGATAGCAGAACAGTTTTATCGAGAATAATTTTCTAGGCTACTCGAAATAAATTTTCCCAAGAAGCCCAAGTCTCCATTTATTCTGATAATCCATTACTTTTATTAATTGTTGTATGGTTGATGCTTCTCAATTTTTGATATATTTGTCTGGGCATAGTTTGTGTAATGACATCTCCTCACCACATCTCCGTATCTAGATGCGTGTGTGAGTTTTCCTTTACATAAGGTTGAGTGGGGGTAATGGGATGTGATAATCGCCGGCTGCTGGTGCTGAACAAATCGCTCTTCGTCACACGAGACGTTACAGGGACAGGGACAGAGGGACAGGGACACACCACCGCACCGTCGGCGTCAAAACTTTGTCTCATCATTTCTCCTTTTATCCACCACGTCACCAGCACGCTCTATCGATACACCAGCGTAACCGTATTGTTGCACAACCAGTAATTATTATCGTATACGGGCAACGAGCAGCGTCATCCTACACAGAACCGCATACTCTGTCTTACAGTTTGGAGATAATGGAAACACCACTACGTCGTTTATTTTAAAAAATTTAAACACGAATCTTTGTGCACAGTACAGTGATTAACGCTGCCGCTAAAATTCACAAAAATTAGTTGCTACAGTAGATTATAAATGTGGGCTTACTTTCGACCTGCTATCACAATCAGATCGAATTGGCGTGATCTGATTAATGACGTCAATAGTGATTGCAATCTGTACAGCAAAAGATTATTTTTTTTTGTTTATGGTGATAAGTTGAAAATTGTTTTTACCAAGGACCAGAAATAGTTCTTGTTTTACACTCAAGATAAAAATTTACGAATTGTTAATTATCAGTATTAAATATGTAGCTATTTAACTTTCAGATAAATGTTAATTACCCACATATCATTTTCATTACTATTTCTACATTTTAGGATTAATTAACCAAACAGTTAACTTCTTCGTCATCTTCAAAAGTTCATCGACAGAATCTTCTGAATCTGTAAACGATAATAAAAGGAAATTTATTTATACTGTGCTTATAGTAGCAATCTCAAGCAATCCGATCAGTCGGATCGCTGTAAAACAGCGATTCAGGAGAGTAAGGTGATAACTGATTGCAATCCAAACTTCGGTAGTGGGATAACTTGATCCTACAGCAAAAATAACATGTATGATCTGATTGGGATCGCTTAAATCAGATTTCAGTGACCGAAAGAATGCCAATAAAGCGAATGCATTTAAAAATCCGAATAACATTAATGTGGGAACTCGCTCGACTGTGATATTTAGGGCTGCAATACTTCTTGACTGGAAAGGTGATTGAAAGAAGAAATTACTGTATATCAGTCAAATAATCAGAGGCGGAAAATAATTGATTATTTGAATGATATCCAGTAATTTTTTCTTTCCAATGTGGTATTTAGGTTTACTTGAAACCTAAATGAAGCAGCATTTATTCTCTTACAACAGCGGCGTTCCGGTGCACTCTTGCATCTTCTTCTAGGTCTATATCATTCAATAAAACACAAAATAGTACATAAAAAATAACATGGAAAAACATTGACAAATTTACAATTAACATTTTACAATGATCAAGTGAGACCTGTATATAACTTACAAATGGTTGTAATTCCTCCAGGACTAATTCTAGTTGTTCTTTTCCGGCTTTTCACATTTTACGTTTTTGGTTATACATTTATGCATATTTCAGATTTAATCTAAAATATAATTTGATTATAATCCTTACTCTATTTCTCAACACTCATGTTTATGCGCTTGTCTTCAAAGTCCCGGCAATATTTGGCGCGACAAGTGTCATAAATAACGTGGCAGTCATATTTTTTCTTTGCTTTGATCGAAAGAATAAGAAAAAATATTTTACCCGTATTTTTATTTTCTTTCATATTACTCTCTATTTATGAGAAAATTGTCTCTGAAAATATATTATTTAAATTGCCGCCTTTTCTATCACCTGATGACATCAGAAGGATACTCCAATGTGGGAGTGGCTTACATTTCCCGCCGACAGAATTTAAACTAGTGACAGCCGTGAGAGCTGTTAATTATATAATAGCCACTAGTTATATCCATATTACTGAATTTTATACTTCGTAAAGACTCAAACATCGTTGTAGAAAAGAGTTTTGTACTGGTGTGCCCAAATAGAAGTAATAATAGTAAAAAATAGTTTAAGTGGTGCCTCAAAACGAAGAAAGAAGAAAGAAATGGTTATCTCAAATAAACGTAAAATCATTTATAAAATCAAAGTGCCATTCTGTGGAGATAATTGTGTATTTCTTGGACGTAGTGTAATTTAGGGCCAATTCAAACATATATACTTTTAAATTGCTTGAGTTTAATATATACAGAAATTTGAACAAAAAATCGTATTTACTAATACTGTAGAAGGTACTTATTGAAATTTCAGAATAAAAAAGATATGTTAAATTTTTTTGCAATACCTTATTTACGTCCATGAGTACACCATACATGTGTATATCTTGATGGAATTCTGGAGCGTTGTTATGGTGTATTACCGTCACTTTTATTTCACACCTCTCTGGCGAGATCTGGAAATACCAATAACACCATCCACCACATTAGTGTACTTACCCTTTGGCATACCCTCAGAGGACTATGTCATTTATTATTTATTTTGTTGTATCGTTTCTTTATTTTTGTGCTTGTTTCGAGTCTAATGTTAATGTTTAGTTAGTATTGTTATTATCATTGTTATATTTTTATCGTAACCACCGTTATGTACTATTATTGATTATCTAGCCATTTGGCGACGTTGGTATTGTGTTATTTTGCGGATGTTTATATTCTTGGGACGATACGGACTCCTATTGGCCAGTTTCGTTCCTCTCGTTTAGTTTATATTCTCTATTGTTTCCTTTCGTTTGTCATGGATACGTGGATATGCCGTTTCGCTGTTCTTGAGCTGTACAATAATGCTAGTGTAGTCGTAGAATGCACTAATTTTTAGACGTAGGTATTCATGGTTTCGTACACTAGTTATCATATCGTATCATTGTGGTATTTTCAAAACACGCTAGAGAATTTAATTCTGAATTTAGTAATATAATATTTTTATACCCCTATATAACGATTTTTTTGAGTAAAATGCATAAAAATTAAAATATGGCTATAATAAGAGTGCCTCAAATGGGAAAAATGAATACATGTTATTTTTCACGTAGAATTAGAGTGCCCTGACAAAAAGATGTGAATATTTTGTTCTTGTAATTAATCATAAATGTCGACACAAACAAAATAGTCACGAGTTTTTTCATAAGATTCTAATTCTATGTAAAAAAAAACTTAACACGTATTTCACTGAATTAAGTATTAAATTCTGTAACGAATGAGCAAATAATATATATATATATATATATATATATATATATATATATATATATATATATATACATACTCATTTAAAATAAAAAAATTGATCCCGTATTTGAGAACCACTGGACGAAAAAATAATTTTTCTTTTCTTTAAATATATCGTGTGAAATAGAAATTGTTTTCATGTTTAACCATCATTGTAGGTCTTATAATTCTCGAAATGTCAATGGTGGACCATTTAAAATGAACACCTGTGTATTACCCTGACAAAAAAATTAAATATATCGTCCATTCAGTTAATATGAATATATGCATTTTAAACAATAAAAGTTATAAAAACGTATTTTTCTATTTGTTTAAAACTGGGACAGTTTATTGGAATAAACTTTTTTAATAATTGACGATAGTGTTTTGGAAATTATATTATTTGTTTTTGTATTTGTATATTGCATTATTTATTCCCGTAAATATTTATATATTAAACACTATTTTCCCATTTACAGGAATTTATAAAATAATTTTCGTTTTATTTACAATATAACTTCTATTTATAAATATTTTGTTGACAAATTCGATTGTATTTCTGTGTTGTAAGTCTCCACTAGGTTATAATTTTTGTGACACTGCTTTGACATGTGTGTCGCGGAGTAATATCCAGCGAACCCATCTACCAGAGCGCAACAAATTGTGTTTGGAAAGTTTCCCCACCCGTCGCCACCCACCGTGGTGCTGCTGTCGCCTAAATTCACACACCCATACACGCACACTAGGTGTAATCATCGCCGAATACAACTTTTCTTTATTATATTTCTCGCACGCGCAAGCCGGATCATTATGTCACACAATTTATTAATGTACAACGAAATAATTTTCACTGAGAGATGGTTATCCATAAGATTGTAATGGTCTTTATCCATTACTACGAGAAGCTCGTTAGAATGATTGAGAATAAAGCACATGGTCAATATTTTTTAGAATTTTATTTTAAATAATTCCCTTTAACTATAATAGATACAACCATTCTTTCATTCCAGTGCCAGATTATACTTGGTGTCTATTGGGGTCTATAGACCCAGAGCGCAACATTTTGGGCGGCGAAAAAATATTTAAAAAAAACGAAAAGCCGCGCTCCTATTATCTACGATTGAGGTTGCCGCTCTGTTCTCATTTTCAAGGCGCATTTTATATACTTTATGGGACTGCTGAAAATTATGATTAATTAACCGGGTAAGCCATATCAGGTAGGTTCTGATAACAAAATGATAATTTTTTTTTTATAATAACATATTATAGGCCAGTTGCATAAATTGTTGTTAGCTGATTATGTATTTAACTGCACATTGTAGTTATGGACACGTATAAAAAATACATTGGAAAATAAGCCTTGCCAAAGTTAACAACGTGATTAAAGTTAAGAATATTTTATGCAACTGGACGAACATCTTGCAAAAATAACTTACTATATAACAATTAGCTTAATATTACTCAATATTACCTCAACTGTTTTCACAGCCTGCCTGATATCATGGCTTAGCTGTTCAGCATGTTAATTATTCATAATTTTCTCTTACATTGTTGTACTTTGTTTCTTCAATAAAAATACACCTCAACCATAGCATGGAATTCGTAATTTTATGTAGATTCCACATATTTAAAAATATATAGGGTGTCTTATTTAAAATATGAAAGTTAATGGCACTTCTGGTTAAACCGAAAGCGCTGCTATCATGTCACATATCATGATTTGTGAACCCCTAAGCCTAGTTTATAAACATATCAAGAAAATTTTAAAAAAATAATTAAAAAATCTGATGTGAACAACATAAAACCTCCCGCCATTTAATTTTTATTAATTTAAATACATGTACCTATGGGGTCTCATGGCCGCGTGCCTGAGTGCCTGCCGCGAATCCGGGGAACCGGATTCAATTCCTACTATCGCACGGTACAAATATGTCATCATCGTTACCGAAATCTGTGTACAACGCAGATTGACACACCCAGCAATGTGTAATATGCCGTGATGATATGTTTATTTTATTAATTTATATACTTACCTATATTCATTGCTGGCATGGAGAGTACACTACTGGGGTTAATTTTGTGCCATTTAAAATTCTAATATATTTGGCGTATTACATAAAATGTCATTACTGTAAAATATTATGCCAGCCGAACTAATATAATTTTGGGCTCGTATATGTTTTTCGCTTAGTGCAAAAACATCTAATATATTCATTTTTAGTATTGTTAATACTGTAAGTACCTTTTTGTTTAAGTTGACATTCTGCACTATTATGGTGATTACAATTGTTCATATGTAATTGTGTCATTTATTGGCATGTTTACATTGGTCATTATTGCCATAAACACTGGTTTAATGTTTAATGGATCCTGATTTCTCTAGGTTTATTTATAGTTAATCTTTGGTTATTCTTGTACAATCACTAAGCCAAAGAATGTATACTGAAGCGATCACGAAGTTTTACTATATTCATAAGCTGCAAGCTTCCCACAAAATGCAAGTAAAACTGCGCGGAAACCTTGGTCCATATTCTTTGGAATTCTTCTCTGGTCGTTTTCCTCGTTGTCATGTTGGAGGTGAGTAAGAGTCGTAGTGTGCTGTGCATCTGTCTGTTCATTACGGTAATTCGCATTGTGTTGTCGCGTCGTCGTCGACGTCGGTTCCGGTTAGCGCCGCTGTTTTCTCTTCTTCTTCTTCTTTCCCACACCAGACGCCATTAATCTTAGGTAAGGCAGCGGCACCAACACCGGCACCACCAACAAACTTGTAGCATTTATATCTTACGCTCTCTTTAATACATCGGCCAGCTAAGTGCGCTGCAGCTCTCATAAAACTCAACCAAGAATCAACAAGAATATAGAAACTGAGAATGTGGAATATTTATTTAAATCAGAACACCACCACAAAACATTTTCAATAAGTAGTACTTGCAATTTTTGGGATCTGATGGCCGTGTGCCTGAGTGTCTGGTGGCAAATCTGGGAACCTAGGTTCGATCCCGACCGGCGCGAATAAGTTCTTATTAACTAAATTTTCGCAACTTAATTTCAAATGACAGATAAATAACTAATTAAAATGATTAGTCTGAATAATTCTAGATTGAATAAAATTAAATAGGGTCATTTCACAAATTTTTGTTTAACTGAAAGAAAATGTAAAAAAATACCCCTATATTTACCTTCTGTCACCTTTAGGTACGGTAGGTATTTACTATTTTTACGATGATGTCTGTATGCGTGTGTGTGGTGTGGGTGGGTGGGTGTGTGTGTGCGTGCGTCTGTGTGTCTGTATGTCACGATTGTTTCGGATCGCATCATTCCAATACCACGATTCCAATAATTATAATTTTTTGTATTCCTCGAGTTGAGATTCATTTGCAGACATGATTAAATTTTGGTTATAATTGGTCCACCGGAAGTACCCTCATTTGCAACTTTAACAGTTTTTCTTGAAAAAGGGCAGTTAATATTATTTATTGGCATTTAATGTTATTATACATTTTAAAGAATATGTTATTCTTTATATGACGTGATTACATTTTATACATCATATTCAACACACACCCACACACAGACATCATCGTAAGAATGTTATTATCGAATTATAGGGACCTTAAAACGTGCTTTTTCACTAAAATCTGGATATGCGATTTTTAGCATGATTCCAACACCTCTCTTAGCGAGAGGTAAAAACACATAATTTTAAGTAAATATACCTTAAACATATCTTAATCTCAATAAAAATGAAATTCACATACATTTAAAATAGTTTTATCTGATATTTCATGTTTTCTTCAGTGAATTTCTACATTGAATGTTGGTCTCCGTAGTTTGTCATGTCATAAATTTAAAATATTAAATTTATTTGCGTTGTTCTTGCTTGTATTTGTCAATATTATAATAGTGAAATAATTACTTTTAATGTTTAGTCCAATTATTTCAATATTAATAGCTTAAATACAAAAATAGCCAATATCATCTGTGACAGTCAATGTAAATTAAATGAGAAGGAATCTGATATACTGGTCGTACGTAACACCAATTACAGCGCCTTCTGAAATATGAATATTTGAGGTGTTTCTATTTATTCATTTTTACAAAAATGACATGGATTTTAAAGTTTTTATTTCTTAAGAGCGTATAGTTTATGTTTAAATAATAATTTTATGTAGTTTTTAGAGGAAATTAAAATTTATGAAATGGCGTGTTGGCCATTAGAAATTTTTTCTTATGAAAAAGAGAATCCGAAAGTCTGTAAATCCTAACAAATTGGTTACTTTGATGCCTCGTCGTTGATGTGTTGTTTTTTGTACGCAATTTAATTATAGTTAAAACAGACATGAAAAAGTTTTTATTTATTCCCTGTAGAGTATAAGGATGTTCATATACTCCATTCCTAATACTCAATGTAATGAATCTAGGAACTATAAAAAACTTTGTAATGTGTTCGCTGGAGGTACGAGTACATTGCATAGTGTCGTGTTGGTAAACACATCCGTTCCCGATGCATCGGGAGGTACTCTTCTACTTCTACTCGCACTGTCCTCTTCTCGTCGAGATTGCCTGCTCAGGTATGCACTCGTTGGATTTTCTCGGGAGAAATACGCAAATTTGATTGGTTCCCCAACGTTGTCTCGTGTCACATTATTTTGAAATTAATAATGTACACCGGCGTTGTTTTGCAATTTTAAAATGTCGCATTACACGGGAAAATACATTGATTATTCATAACGGAATTTGGTTAAATTAAAGCAAATTTGAAGACTGTAATTCCGTTTGTGAGCAATCCCAGAGGAGGAGTCGTGTTTACATTCCGATTTCCTATCATTACACAATTACCGATTAGGATTATATCAGAACGAGTGCTCGATACACCGAAGGGAGTTATTTTCATTTCTAATTACGAAAGATCAGGGCGGACATTCTGTCCATTCTTCAGATTAAACAGATTTTGGTAATGATCATATCGATGAGAAAGTTGTTTTCTTAATTTTTAAGCTAAACTAGAAATTAATTCTATAATATACTGAACGACAAGTATGTTTTTTCGCAATCGTCCAAAAAATGAGCTATTTCTGATCTCTTTTTAGACCGAAATTTTTTTGTTTACCTAACTAGTTCGGAAAACTATCAATAAGAGTTTGGAAAGTAACTCTCCGATCCCTATACATAAATGTTTCCATGGCAATCAAGTATTTATTTATTTATTTCTTATTTATTTTCAATAAAAAATAAAATTGATATGGCCAACATATTACCTTCTGTCAATCCTGTGTATTATGTACAAATTCCATACATAAATTTTCTTGCAAAAGATTATATGTGTCCAGTAAAATAATAATTATACTTTGTAAAATGTTTCTAATCTTCATGTTTGTACTGACTCCAACAATACCTTTTTGAACCCGAAAAAGACTGTTGTTCAGTCGAAACGTCGGCCAGGGAATAAATAATTTATATAAGACTGCGCGTCCAATTATTCCCAATCTTCCAATCATTTTTAAAATTATAAATTTTCGAGTTCATTGGCGCGATGATGTTCTATCTTTGTCTTGAGCAGTTTAAATGAGTCTGCTGACACCTTCTTCACACTCTCGTGTAAATAGTCGTCTGTTCATGATTTTGATCCCCAAAAATATTAACAATTTCATGTTTCGGGTATCAGTCTACTTAAAATATAAAGATATTTGCGTATTTTTGAAGTTTATGTAACATCTTTCAAAAAAAATTCTGGCAATTTTAATATAGTGTATTATAAAACAAATATTATGTGTTTATTATGTCTAGTGACAAATAAATAAGACCTTATTTAGTGATAAAATTAGGGGCGTAAAATATTTCTGAAAACTTTTGTTACATAAGTCCTGAAGGTTAAGCACAAATTTCGACATTTTTTTTTGTAATATATATTTACTTAAAGTAATACTTACTAAACTATTTCATAAGCAACAAAATTATGAACTTAAATAAAGATGGGCGTGTTCTTCCACAGGGCGCAAATTTCTATGGACACCTAGTATTGGGTTTTGAATGACATTTACATCGATTTCTCGATCATTCCTGAACTCTTGTATATTCTGCGTTGAAGTTCGTTCTCATTTTGGGCTTCCCAACCTACATCGTGAACTTTTCAAGATAAAAGAGCCCAAAAATATTCTATAAGACGAGCCTGGGGAGGGTTATGGGATTGTCATTTCGTGTAACTAATGGTACGTTTTGGTTAGATAGCCAATTTTAAATTGGTGTTGCATAGTGAGAGGACGCAAGGTCTGGCTAGAAGATAAAATCATCCTCAGCGTTGCCTTCTTCAATAAAATTCACAAATTTTGTTAGATGTACCTTTGACTATCCAAGGTTTCACCTCACTCGGCCGCATATAAGGCCTGGATACACACTTCGTGGAAATAACGCACCATACCAACATCTTATCTGCGAATTTAGCCTTTTGTTTATATTTGACATTATTAGGGACCTCTGCAATAGTCAGTAAAAAACGATCATTACCTAAATTTCGGAGTTGTCAATGTGAAGGCCGAGGAATCGATTTAAATGTTGTCCAAAATCCAATGCTAGATGTCCGTAGAAATTTGCAACTTATGGAAGAACACACCTATATTTATTTAATTTAAGTTCATAATTTTGTTGCTTATAAAATAGGTAATTATTAAGTATTGCAAAACTTTAAGTAAATTAATTTTATATTATAAAAAAATCTTTTGTGGTCAGCACAATACCTCTCGACATTTTAATTTTTATTACATACTCGTAAGTATTGTATTTAACATTTCTTGCATCTCTACATTCTACACCAAAAATTGTATTTATACCTATTGTTTTTATTTAGATTTTTTAATTTTAAATTCATTCTATAGAATGCGAGCAGTAATGTGACTTTGTTCGCCTTGACAAGCAAATATGGCGTCCCGTGTCAGAATTACAGCTAGTAATTATTTATATAGATATCAAATGTCATAATTTTTCATTCAAAATTTCAAGATTTTCTCAGTTCAAGTGATTAATTTGTCATCAGGAGTGTGGAATTTACTTGTCGATCAAAATAAACCATATGGAATTAGAAAATGATGAAATTTGCAATGGAAAATTATAACTTTCTATATCTATATAGCTGTCTTTTTGACACGGGCCCGCATACTGCTTGTCAAAGCCAACATGACTGCTCGCGCCGTACAAAGATATTTAGTCCTTTTAATTTTTCGACATGTTTCCAATTCATTGTCGGGATTCACAGTATTTCTGAAAGGTAATATACCTATAATTTTAAACATTTAACTATTAGCACAATAAGAAATAATATAATGTATGTACTTCGCAAAAAAAGTCTTCAGTAATATCTCTGGATTTTTGACACTGGCATTTATTTGTCAATTACAAACATTTTAATTTTTCAATTGGTTTCCATGACATTATTTGCGTTGTGAGATTTATGACAACAGATTATTTTATATATTATATTTCTTTATCTCTAAATCTATAAAATATATAATGGAATATTTATATGTTCTTTAGTACTTCAAAAATAGTATTTAGAAGAATTTTTCAAGAATCTGCTACTTTCGGTTGGGCAATTATTACCAAAACCTTTTCAACTCTTCCCAGTAATGTCCGATTAAGAAATACGTAGTTAAACAAATATTAAGTATTACAGTATTTAAGCAATCGTCCTTCCAGCATCCACACAAACACACTCATACACACATAAATTCACACACACACACACACACACACACACGCAGACATCACCGTAAAAATGTTAAAATCGGATTGTAAGAACCTTAAAAATTGCTTATTTATTAAAATCTGGATATGCAGTTTTTAGCATGAATCCAATACCTCCCTTAGCGAGAGGTAAAAAATTGTTAAAATTTGCGCCAAAACTACGTTACGAAAATGAGTGTATTATTTTGTCGTGTAATAAATATAAACATTCTTGTTTAGTGTCGGTTTTAATTCGTCTTGAATTTATATCTTTTGGGGTTAAATTCAGTGTCTGTAGCTAGGGTGGTCACCTCTGCCATTCTGGGGAAACAAAGCCTTCGAAAGCGACAAAAAGCGATTCGTTTCTTTCTCGTCGCGAGTGAAATTTTAAGTGGCAAGTTTTCCCGGTCACCGTCCGCTCTCCGTTGCAAACGCAAACGCAAAACCAATCTCGAATACATCTCTGTCTAACGTCTTTTTTAATAACACCCCCGCATCAATTACAATTCATTATAATATATTACATCCACCGCATTTCAATACAGAAAGAGATATCTAATGAATAAGGGGAAGAAATTTAATCTTCCAGTCACATCTTCCAATTTCAAAAATAATTACGAAGCCGGGACTTCGTCTTAAGTTGTCAGGTGTATAATATATTCACGGACCTAGTCCCGGCCTAGGGAAATGCAAAAACAAAACGAATGGTTTCGGGAGAATATCTCCCGGGAAATGAAGGTCCGGTAGTCCTAAGTGGTATGTGATATGTGAGACGTTTGACTAAAC
The DNA here is from genome assembly GCA_951394225.1 of Harpalus rufipes. Classification (NCBI taxonomy): domain Eukaryota; kingdom Metazoa; phylum Arthropoda; class Insecta; order Coleoptera; family Carabidae; genus Harpalus; species Harpalus rufipes. Next base: position 31,839,563 of record OX596274.1, on the reverse strand, counting down.
ATCGAACTCGCATCGAAGTGACGTGACATCTCAGATGCGAAGCGACCCGTCATTTGTATTTCTCTGCCAGACATGTCCACTTGCTCATACATTATGGATGGACACAGCTGTACTACAACTCCTGATGGAAATTGACAAATTAGGGCCCACATATAAATTTATAAACCAGAGAACCACGACGCTCAGTGCTCAAGGCGAAGCAAATGCATGTATCATTTCTATCCATAAACAAATACATACATAAAAATCTGATGTGGCCAGCACATAACCTCTCGCCGTATATTTTACCTGGCTGTATGCATAAAGCAAAGATTATTTTTATAAATACAAATAATATATTCATATAAATCTATGACGTATAAACTTCTTTATTATTCAATAATAGCATGTCTCAACATAAAGATATTTACCATAAATTATGTTACAATAAATTACAAAGTAGAGTTTACCATATATAAATATTAGGCTGGTAACAGCAATTTTCAATTCGAACAACTTTGTTTACTTTCTCTTCATATTCTTCTAGTAAAAACATTAATTTTGGGCGGTCTAAAATGTATATATCTGGATTGTGCATCTATTCTTATATATCTTCTTTTACATTTTATTTTTTCATACTTGTTATATCTAAATAACCTTAATTCCTTTTAATAAAGTGACGGATAGATTGCACTCCGATTATTCTTATATCGATGTGTAATTTTGTCAATATTTACAACTTACTTGAGAAGAATTTGATAGCTTTTTCGCAATTCAAAGTTACTCTAGTCTACAGTACTGGTGTACATTGTCCCATAATGTTTGAAACAAATTTAAGTCCTTCAACCTAGACTTGTCATCTCCATAATAGTCACAGATCAAGAATTAAGGGATTCTCCAAATACATTTTTCTTTCATTACTCATTATTTCTGACACTGACATTTATCTGTCAGTTACAAATAATTTAAATTTGCAACTATTTTTCATGGCATCCTTTCGGTTGTAAAATTAATTACAACATTATTTTATATATTATATTCCTTTTATCTCTAAATCTATAAAATATGTATAAAAATATTTAAATGTATCAGAAAGAGAATTTATTTTTCTTTAATATTATCAAGAAAAATTTTCAAAAAATAATATTTAGAAGATTTTTTTTCAAGAATCTTCTACTTCCGGTTGTCCAATTGTTACCAAAACCTTTTCAGATCTTCCCATGAATGTCCGATTGGGAAATACGTTGTTAAACAAATTTTAAGTCTTATAGTTTTTGAGTAACCGTCCTTCCAACATCCCACACACACACATCCACACACACACACACACACACACACACACACACACACACACACACACACACAGACATCATCGTAAAAATGTTAAAATCGGATTGTAGGGACCTTAAAACGTGCTTATTCAATAAAATCTGGATATGCGATTTTTAGCATGAATCCAATACCTCTCTTAGCGAGAGGTAAAAATCAGTTGTGGCCAGTACAATATGTTTTGCCACTTCCATTTTTGGTTACGTAAGTAGTGTATTTAATATTTCTTGTATACCCACACTCTATAACAAAAATTCTATTTATACCTATTCTTTATATTTAAATTTTTAAATTTTATATTCATTCTTTGATGAAATTTTATCCTACTCTACTAATTTTTCGAGCTATTTCTAATTTTTTGTCGGGATTGACAGTATTTCTGAAGGGTATATGTAAATACTTATAATTTTAAATATTTGATTATAAATACAATAAAAAATAATATATGTACATACTTCCCAGAAAGTCTTCAGTAATATCTTTGGATTTTTGAAACTGACATCTATCTGTCAGGTACATAATTTAATGATTGCAAGAACAAAAATTATCAAGAAATAACATTTATAAGATTTTTTTAAGAATCTACTCCTACCGGTTGTCCAATTGTTACCAAAATCTTTTCAACTCTTCCCGTTACTGTTCGATTACGAAATATGTAGTTAAACAGATATTAAGTCTTATAGTTTTTAAAAAATCGTCCCTCCAACATCCATACAAATACACACACACAATCATACATGAATCCAATACCTCTCTTAGCGAGAAGTAAAAATCATGCATACCCCACTTAGCGGGTTAGCACCTGTAGGGTGTTTCATTTTCATATAGAACTCCCCTATATATTTATTAAAATTTGAAAAGTACTTAAAAATTGTTATCTAATAGTATAAAAGAATCATTCGTTATTATTGAATGATGAAACACCGCTAAATAGTGAAGCAGTAGTACATGAACTCGATTTGGGACTAAACAATATTTTGTACAAGTAGTACTAGTCATTATGACAAACTAGTTCATGTGACATTATTTTTTATAAAGAGTAACATTGTATTTCTATAAGTATATCATCTTTTGGATGAGTTTTGAAAGATGATAGAGAAATGAAAAACACGAAGTGAAGTTAAATATTCAATGGCATATTGATTATCTGATAATGGCATTCCAGAATGAAATTGGGTAATGAAGTTTGATTGAAATTGTAGTGAATGTGCCTGCGTTGCCCCGTCGTTCGTTCTTTTTATTGCAGTTTAAAAGGAAATATAAATTCATTGTTAAGTGGTTGAAATTATTTGGGCTTGTAATTTGATTACGTTGCCGTTATCGTTAAGTTAAGAGAATAAGTCCGTGGGACAAAGTTTGCTGCACAAAGTAACTCCTCTCGAGTAATTCGTCATTATACCGGTACACCTAATGACATTATCAGCAAGGAAAAAGGAAGGAAAAAGCCGATGAAGTTACATAGGTACTCCAAACTCCAATAATAATTTGCCAATATAAATATAAACAAATTTATTATCCAAAATATACTATCAAATATAACTATATTATCTAAGTACTTAAAATATTACACACCTGGATAACTTTTATTACGGAAGACATAAGTTTTGAAGAAGTATAAATAATAAACATTTAATTTGGCAAAAGTTACAATAATGCACTAACATGAAATACAAGATAAACAAAAATTTAAGCAGTTCTAGAAATACATACAATAGAGCACTGTTGCTCCAAGCAATTTAATTGTAATTAAAAAGTTTTAACACTTCTTCCCAAGAGTTTACAAAATTCTTGGACAATACTTTCTTCACTCCAGTATATAATTATTCTAAAGACATTTACGAGTAGTAGACATTTAGTGACATTACATCGGCCCATAGGTCGTTTTACCATTTAAAAATTGATTAATTACTAATTGTTTTATTTTATTATACTATAAGTTTTCTGCAATTTAATTTATCTCAAGATTATGTTTAAATATTAGAAAATTATTTACTTATTATTATTTATTTATTTTATTTATTTATTATTTAATATAGCTTCAACTTTGTGTTACTAATGTATTTAGAAAAAGATTGTTATATGAAATTCCAATATGATTTTGAAGCACTGGAAATTAATATTTTTGCAGACGCGTTCGCAACCCAAATTCAGGCGAAATAAGTGAAAGTACTCTTATGACTCATTCTGTTTTCGTTAACTGTCGCAAAATTCGAGAAGTATGAACTCATTTTGGACAAAAATTGTGTGAAATATCTGAAATTTGGCTTCGACATTTTAAATGTGTCAATGTCATTGTTAGGTTTATAATTTATTGGTGATATTTACCTTGTCTCAAAATGATTTTCGTTTATTGGTAATTGTAATCTTGAAATAATCGTAAAATGGAGTAGTATTTTAATTTAAGAATGGAATAATTCATTATAAAATTGCACATATTTTGCATTTATACACAAAACTGTTTGAGACAGCTTGAGATCTGATGCTTGTAATCATGTTTGCGTCACTACCAATACCATTTGATTCATAGGAACATCAAACTATGACATGAAGCTCAAGTGATCGTAATCGGTATATATGAACAATTACATAATAATTAGACATTTTTGTAGGACTTTTTTGTAGAAATGCTCACTTAATTTGTGAGTAAGATATTTTTGCGGGAATAGTATATTAAAAAATCTGATGTGCCAGCACATTACCCTTCGTCAATTCTGTTTATTTTGTACATATTACATACCTAAATTTTCTTACAAAAGATTCTAAATTTTCATTAAAATTATTTCAGGAACAAACTATGTAAATTGCACTTAACACTGACATCTATCAATTAGAATTATCTGAATATATTGGTGGTTTCCATGGTTATATGCATTGAACATGAAGGAAAAAATTCAATCAAACCATATAGAGAATAAATTATTATTTATACTCGTATTTATAATAACGTAAATTGTCAAAATATATTTTTTCCAAGAAAAACTGTTAAAAACTTCAATTAAGAGTACTTCCGGTTGATCAATTATAACTAAAGCTAATCAGCTCTCCATATGAAAGAGGAAGAAGAATACGAAAAAATGTTATTTTTATAATTGTAGTATTGGAGTTATTGAAGGAGTAATTTTTGTCACACACACACCTACATACAGACATAATCGTAAAAATAGTAAATTCGTATTATAGGGATCCTAAAACGTGCTTATTAATTCAAAATTCAGCATCGATTTTTTTGACCAAAGACAATACCTTCCTTATCAGGTGACGGAAGGTAAGAACAAGTGTGTTTGTAGATCTTCTTAACGGCGTGTTTTCAGTGTGTTTGTAGACTCATAATAACACTGAAGTAGAAAAAGTTATACTTGTAAGGATATACTTTCTTCGTCGGTTTTGTAAGAATAAATGCTGTATGTCTGAGATTTCGAATATTTGTTAACACCTATTTTTTTATAACTCTTGCACATCTTCGAATCCAGCTCTCTTCTTTGCTACTTTGATGGCCACTCCATCCAGTTCTCGCAGCTCGGTTGCAGCAGAAAAAGCAAACTAAATTCACATTCATAATGAGTTTAGTTCGTGTGGATTCCTTTACGACGGCCCGGTGTGCTCGTAAAGTCCACTTTACGATGATAATTACACCGGGAGTGGATCTGGCGTCCACGTCCTTCATTAACACACACCTACATACGATGGCGAGCCATCTCGCATCTCGCATCTCACCCGCTATCCAACTGAGCTGAGGATTTTTATGCCTGCACTTCACACTTTTTCTCCCCATTTACCCACGGCTAAATATTCACCCCTTTACCCTAAGATTCACACCTTGGGGGATGCCACTTTATTTTTATATTAATATTTCATTCATGTTGCAGGAATGGAAGGTCATTTTTAATTTATTTATGTTTTGTTGCAGGTACGGGATGAAACTGGATCCTAGTTGGCTTGGCTGGTGAATATAGTAGTAAGTTTTTTTTTTTATTATTTTGTAGTAAGGTAGTATTTTATTTTGCTTCTTAATGGGAGTTCAGTCAATATCTACAATTAGTAATTTTGGGAATGACTTTCAATGTGAACGCTTGTGAAATTCGACATTCTGCCAGTGCCTTATCTAGGGCAGGGCCATAGGGGCATCTGTCCAAGGTGCAAACTCAGAGAAGGCGCAATTTCAGACTTTTTCTTTTCCTCTACAACTAAAATACTCAAACTGAGCACAAAGTGAAGGTTTCGGGTTTACCGCTGTTCGCTTTGGTGAAAGCAAAAATATGCGTGTATTAATGAGTATTATTGAAAAAAAAAGTTTAAATATTAATTAGTTTGCAAATTACAACGATTTATTCGCTTAATAATAAGTATGACGTATCATGTTCTAAGCAATTTGATTGGTTGCCTGATTTTAAAAGCGGGAATCGCGCGTCATGTATGACCGCCCACTGTTTCAATGTTTTGTAATTTACTAGGAAAAAAATGCATTATATATATACATATATATAAATATATGTATATATATATATATATATATATATATATATATATATATATTATTGTATAAGTTTATATACGGGGTGTTGACCGCATCACCGGAACATAGGACTTTAACATGTAAAGTCATATTTTCGTAATTTCCTGGTTCTTTGATTATTTCAGGTAAAAATGCTTCAAATGGAGCTTAAAGTTCTGCATCTAAATCAACAAACAAAATTAATTTTACTTACTTTGTAACTGAACGAAATTAGATATGAAAATGTCGAAAATCACCTCAAAAATAGCGACAACATGTAATTGAAATAGATAAATTAATAAATGTTTGAAGTTTTACCTGTCAATATATTTTTATAAGGTATTATTAGTAATATCTGTTCAAGTGAACAATTGTCTATTAATTTAAATAAATAATTTTTCACTTAACAGAAATTACAAATAATAATAAAAATCAATTAACCTAGCTTGACAGACATTTTCAAACCTAATTTCTGCCGTTATAGAGCATGTAAAATTAATTTTCTTTTTAATTTTAATTTATTTGAATTTTTTCTCCCTAAAATAATTAGGGAAGTAGGAAACAGCCTTTTTTTGAAACTGTATGATATGAACTATCAACGTTTAATATATTAGAGTTTTTAATACATTTAGTATTTACGTCACACATCTATTCTATTCCAAATTCGTACTAATTTTAAGCCTTCTGCTATCGCCTATTTGAAATCCAAAATACATTTTTAAGTAGATAAATAAATAAATGGCATATTCCCATTACAGGGTGTACCAATCTGCTTTGTACACAGATATCGGTAATGATGAAATATTTGTACCGTGCAGGCGCTTACCAGGTCAATTTTGTGCCATTAAAATTCGAAGTAATTTTTGGCGTAGGTCGGGATCGAACTCGGGTGCCCAGATTCGCGACCAGACACACAGGCACACGACCACGAGTAGAAAAAACTCAGCTGACTCACTTCACTCTTTTAACAGCATTCTTACTAACCACACATCATACAACAAATATTCCTCATTCTTAACGTATTAAAGTGTTCGATTTTCGGTAGCGAAATACCGTATCTGGACCACAATAATAGTCACCTTACTCATCATCGCCACACATTCCTGTTCAAAGTCCAAAAGTTCAAACACATTTCTTTCGCCTCGTTCACATTCATCATCGCATTCATACATAAGAGATGGTTCACTCCACTTAAGAAAATTCTTACTAACCCTACATTTTCATGCAGCAAATATTCCTCACTCCTTACATAAATTGGCCGATTTTTGTAGCGAAATATCACATCCGGACCATAATAATAGTTACGAAACACTCATCCTTTTTTTGTCTAAGCACACTTAAAAATTGTAGACGTAACCGGGATTTGAACCTAGGGTCTTCCTAAATCTTGGGGGATGCTATGAAATCAATGATTTTTTTCACCTGTCTTTAATACTAGTCTTAGACAAGTATACCCTCCTATTTGTGTCATTGAGTACTTATCTGGCGGTGGTTAAGGAACAACTTTCAGTTTATTTCGATGCAATATTATCCACTTAAGGAACGCTTATAATTTAAGTTACTTTGGTTGCAACCGGCCATAAGAATATTATAAATAAAAGACTTTGCAGCTATGGTATTGAGTTCAGTTAACAAAATGTCCTTTGTTTCTAAGTCTGTCAGTCCCGCATTTCTATTTTCGTTAGTTTCTCGCATGTAGGTGTCTAATTGTTTCCCTGCATGTGATTTGTATTTATGTGTGTATAAGTGCGTCTAGGTGTTGGTAGCGGATATCATCAGCATTACGATCCCGGCGACGACAACTGGAATCTGGCCCGCGGGAGCCGTTGGCCGTCCGCCGGCCGGCCCCAGGAAACTCCGAGATTTATTCGGACCAGCCAGCAGTGCCAACGTAGCTAATGAAATATCCTATTCATAGGACAACGGCCAGCAACTCTCCAGAGATGTCTTACCTGCAGCTCTTTCGCAAGCAACGATGCGAGAACTTATTTGCATTCCAAATACCCATTTACATATATAACATACGGAGAAAGAAAGAAACTAAACTCGATATAGCCAATAGGACATTACAGATATAAGCAAGAGTATGCAACAGTATCTAATATTCTATTATAGGTACTTACTAACTGTGAATTATTACTTTAATTACTGCCATTCTAAAACAATTTGTAATTATATTTTCGACTTTATTTTGGGCAAGAAATATAAGGATCATGCTAGAAATAGCAAATTGAGATTTTTACCGGAGACTACAAGTAATAAAATTTGAACATTTTTACAATTTAGGAGCTTTTGGCAAAACAACCATAGTCCAAATATTATAAATATAAATTACATACAGCTACATTTTGGTAAAGTATTTCTCGCAAAAAGTATTTTAGTCACAAGTTATTACATTTTAAAATTTGAGCGTTTCTACAAAAACGTCTTATTTTTACCGCTGGCTAAGAGAGGTATTGAGTTCATGTTAAATATCGCATATCCAGATTTTAGTAAATAAGCACGTTTTAAGGTCCCTAGAATCTGATTTTAACAATTTTACGATGATGTGTGTGTGCGTGTGTGTGTGTGTGTGTGTGTGTGTGTGTGTGTGTGTGTGGATGTTGAAGGTACGATTTCTCAAATTCTATAAGACTAAAGACCTGTGTAACTACGGATTCCTCAGTGTAACAGTATTGGGAAGATTTGAATAGGTTCTGGGAATAATTGGATAACCCGAAGTAGTAGTATTTCAACAAAAATCTTCGTAATATTATTTTTTGAAAATTTATGATATTACAACTATTAAAGAACAAAATTCTCTATCCGACCCATTTAATATTTTTATTATATATTGTATAGATTTAAAGATATAGAAATATAATCTATAAAATAATCTTTTGTAGTAAATCTCACAGCGCAAACATCTTCATGGTACCCAGTTGAGAAATTAAAATGTCTGTAATTGACTGATAAATGTTGCTAATGCCAGTGTCAAAAATTCAGAGATAATACTGAAGGCTTTGTTTGGGAACAATATTTAAGATTTCTTATTGTATTATTAACTATATATTTAGAATTATAGGTATATTACATAAACCCTTCAGAAATACCGCCAATCCCGTCAATGAATTGGAAGAACATCGAACGTTTGGTTGGAGAAAACTTGCACATAGAATGAATTTAAAATTATAGAAAATATGCAAATATAAAGATTAGATGTAGGTAATTAAATTTTTTGTGTGTTCAAGATATGTTAAATACAATACTCATATACCCCACAATGGAAAGGGCGAGAGGTATTGTAATGGCCACAACAGATTTTTTTCTGTTACTTAACAACCAGGAAATAAATTTCTAATATTTAAACATAATCCTGAGTTAAATTAAGTTACATAAATCTAGATAAGTTAGAAAGCTAGAAAGTATTTTCTTTTTATCACAAATTAAAAAAAATCTGTTGTGGCCAGCACAATACCTCTCGCCACTTCCTTTTTTGGTTACATAAGTATAGGGCGCGAATAGTCATGTTACATTGTTGGCCTTGACAAGCAGATGTGGGGGCCCGTTGCAGAATGATAATTAGTCAGTATGTTTCATTCAGAATTTCAAGATTTTCTAAATACACGTAGTTAATTTGTCACCAGGAGTGTGGAATTTACTTGTCGAGGAAAATAAACCATATGGAATTGGAAAATCACTAAATTTAGAATGAGAAATTATGATACATCTATATACATAATTACTAGCTATCATTCTGACATGAGTCCCCATATCTGCTTGTCAAGGCGCCCTATTGTATTTAACATTTCTTGTATACCTACATTCTACACCAAAAATTGTACTTACATATATCTATTCCTTATATTTAGATTGTTTAATTTTAAATTCATTATATGAAGAAATTTTGTCCTCTTCTAATTTTTCGAAATGTTTCCAATTCATTGTCAGGATTGACTGAATTTTTGAAGGATATATGTAATAGACCTATAATCTTAAATATTTAACTACTAATACATTAAGAAATAATATAATGTATATGTACTTCCCAGAAAAACTCTTTAGTAATATCTATGAATTTCTGACACTGACATTTATCTGTCAGTTACAAACAGTTCAACTGGTCAACTATTTTCCATGGCATCCTTTCGGCTGTAAAATTTATTATAACGTTATTTTATTTATTATATTTCTTTTATCTCTAAATCCATAGAATATATAATAAAATATTTAAATGTATCAGATAAAGAATTTAATTTTATTTAATATTACCAAGAAAAATTTTCAAAAAATATTATTTAGAAGATTTTTTTTCAAGAATCTTCTACTTCCGGTTGTCCAATTGTTACCAAAACCTTTTCAGATCTTCCCATGAATGTCCGATTGGAAAATACGTAATTAAACAATTTTTAAGTCTTATAGTTTTTGAGTAATCGTCCTTCCAACATCCTACATACATACACACACACATACATCCACACACACACACACACACACACACACACACACACACACAGACATCATCGTAAAAATGTGAAAATCGGATTGTAGGGACCTTAAAACGTGCTTATTCAATAAAATATGGATATGTGATTTTTAGCATGAATGCAATACCTCTCTTAGCGAGAGGTAAAAAATGGGCTAAGGTTGTTTTTGCTAAAAGCTCTTCAAATGTATGCAGATTTTGTAATTACCTAAACACTCTGAAAAACACTTTTAGTATTACAATTTCGACGTGTATGATAAATACTGTTTAGATCTGTTTTAGTACAGTTCCTGTTCATTTTTTTAACTTCCGTAACATTATGATAACAATAGAGAAAACGGCAAATGACAAAGTTATAGTAAAAGAAAATAGTCATTACAAACTGTTCAAGTCAGTGCCGACTCATGCTACATATTTGTGGATGAGAAACAAAATTACGAACTTATCGTTGTATTTTCAGCTAAATTAAAGCAAATGATGTATTCTTTGCCATTAAACAACTATAACTAATAATTAGTATGCGTATATGTATATCAGTAAAATTTAAGAATTGTGCCAAATAGTTGCTTCTTAACTGCGGTTGTTTGCAGCTCATTTTGAGCATAACGTTGCGAACTCCAAACTTATCCGATAGAAGGCGATGTTTATCGAATCACGCAAAATACTGTAGCAGAACGTCATCGACATAGTAAGACAGCGAGGTTGTAAATGTTGATATGCATGCTAGCGGACAGTGATCATTTGACTGATTGAATCATGCCACAAGCAGGAGTTTTTATGTAGCTCAGCAGCACTTACGAATAAGCTGCCACTGGTTTAGGTGCATTATAAGAATAGCCATTAGAAAATTGAGTAACTGAGGAAAGATCGCTAAGAAATTCAAAATTCTGTTTTTTGAGAAATGTCTCTAAAACCTTCAAAGTAAAGGAGATTACGTACAGGGAAGTATTAACATCTCCGTAGACCATAGGTATTTTTATATCTAGCGACTCGAAATAGTAAATATTATGCTAATTTTCATTTTTTTTTTGTTCTCAATTTATTTAAAAAAGTGTTTTGTATGAAACAATGACCATATCTACAACTTCTTCTTTTATTAATATTCTTTATCCCTTTAAAAAACTCATACTTAAACACGTTCCACAAAATTTTAGACTCTGAATTAACCTCTCGGGCATTTATCAGAAACTGGCCCACTTAACCAGAACCACAGATGCGTTTCGTTCTCTTCAAAGTGGTGCACTGCAGCTTCTAGGAGGCAATGACTAAGTTGAATGGACGGATGACACACCATCGAAGACGATGATGACTGCAGACGTAACTAACCATATGCATCTATCGAGGACGATGTAAGCTAATAAATGTACAGTAAGCTATAATTATGAACATGATACTTGGTAAAACTGTTTTAATATAGCTCATGTTTCAAAATTCGTACGTGTTTAATTGCATTTTATTCTTCTTATTCAATGGATATAGAGTTACAGAAATTAAATTTCATAAATCAGCCAGCTATGGTATAACCATGGAAACAACTACTATATTAAGAAAATTCTAACTGACAGATGGTGGACAGATGTCAGTGTCAATGAAAAGAAAATTAATGTGGCAGAGATGAGGATGTTCAGATAGATGTTGGGGAAGACACGGCAAGATACGGTAACCAATGAAAGAATAAGGAAAATAACTCGAGTATTTAAAAGTTTCTAGAAAGATACAAGAGAGACAATTACATTGGTTTAAATACATCACGAGGAGAGTTAAAGAGTATATTGGAAGCAGAATGAATAGCTTAGTAATAGAAGGTGGAAGACACAGAGGAAGACCAAAGATAAGATGGAAGGATTGTATTGCGGAAGACTTCAGGGAAAAGCAACCGAATGAGGACGACTTGTAAAACAGAAATAAATGGAAGAAGAAAATAAAAAATAGCGACCCTTAACGAATGAGAAAAGCTAAAGAAGAAGAAGAAAAAGAAGATGTCAGTCTCAAGTTAAATTTGCATAGTTTGTTTATGAAATAATTTTGCTGGAAATTTAAAATCTTTTGCAAGAAAATTTATGTATGGAATTTGTAAATAATACACAGGATTGATGGAAGGTATTGTGCTGGCCACATCAGATTTTTTTAAATATTATATTAAATACTTTAATTTTGAATCTGCCCATTTGTAAATTAAGACTTGGTACTTAACTCTGTGTTTAAAATGATTGAACTCTGATTTGTCTTTAGTGATTATGTAAATGAATGGAGTGTGATATGTTAGTGTCGGTTACCGTTACATTCCATTTCCATTTACATTGTGCTTGTGTTTTATCCATATTGAATTTGGGTCTGGTCTGGCTGTAAAAGTTGCGGGGTCTCTGCGGAGAGAGTCTTGAGGAAAGTTGCGGGAAGTTCGTGTTTGCCTTTGCGCCTGGGTACACGCGAGCTCCCGCACCGGGACCATCGCCCCACAACTTCTCCAGACACGTAAGCGCATAATATCCAACCCTACCCAACACCCACACCACCCAGCCAACCAGTCGAGAATTTTTACAAGAATCCAACTGAAGAAATTCAAACGTTTGTGCCATTCTTCAAACGCCATTAGATTCATAGTTACACGTGTACGACTTTTGGTGGAGGCGCAGATAATATTATATACATAAAAATCACACATATACCACTTAGGCCTACTCCTATCACCTTCAGTAAAATTGACGGTTAGTGTTATATTGCAAAATATATCTTCATATAGCAAATATTTCTCAATCTTTACATATTAAAATGACCGATTTTCGGTAGCGAAATACCTCATTGAAGGAGTCTTTGCCTAATGTACGAGAATATTTCGTAACGGTACGTCTTTAATAACGAACGTATAAAATAACTGGCTTGCAAAAGATTATATTTTGCATTACGTTTTAATCACGCGTACATTGATTTTGACATTCAAATAACAGTTCTTTAAAAGTCTGTCATTTTCATTGTATTTTGGTAAAGAAGTCAAAAACTAATGAAAGAACTATTTAAGGTTTGCTAAATTGCTTTACAAAGTGTTGTACAAGGGTCATTTCATAAATAATGCTCAGGTTGACAACACTGCGAATTTGATGATGCAACAACAGTGACATTTACGTCAGTTGTAATAGAAAGCTTGGGGAAGGAGTGCGTGTTTTGTTTTCAGCTATAGGATAATCTGTTTTTCACAAACTTCAGCTAGAAATTGAGCCTGCACGTGACTTGGGTATTGTGATTGTTGACGATCAGAGGTCATACATTAAGATCGAAACTTTACGCGGCAGAAACACAACAAAAATCTTGTATCGAATAGTCGCTATTGATGAAACGTGAGTTAGAGAATTTGTCCCTGAATTGAAATTCAGAGTCCAACGAGTGGAAAAGTCCAAATTCCCCGCGGCCAAAAATATGTCGGAGAGCTCACTCAAAAATCAAACAAATGATCTTTGCTTATGATTACAAAGAAATCATCATGACAGACAGAGTTCCATGTGGAACAAGTATCACAGTAGTTTATGATCGGATCTTCATTCAGAAACTGTGCAGAAAATTATACAAATTTGACCTTATTTGCTCGAGGCTGGGTCATTCATTCTCCATAACAATGCTCGACCCCACATCTGGAATGTGGTAACCGAAAACTGCATGTTACCCCATGCTCCCTATAGTCCGGACATAAGCTCACCAGACTTATTCCCAAAGTTAAAACAATCTATACATGGACATAGTTTTTTGTCTTTGGGAGAGCTTCAGGCTGCCGACAGATGAACAAAGATGGTGTATTGGATGGAATAGTAGACGGTGGGACTCGGTCATTGAGAAGAAGGGAGACTATATTGAATGACCCTCGTACTTGTTCACTGACAACTCTGAAAGATAAAAATTCCTGTGGCCCCATTCAGGTTACTTTGACTGATGTTCCAACTACACAAATTTTCCTAAAGGTTCATATCTGTCACATCCCTTAGCAATCTCAAATTATCGTCGATGGTAAATTCTCAATTTTCAACATTATACCCAATTTAAGGAATAAATAGGAAATTGTCAAATTTTTATGATAGATCTGTCCGCTAAACAAAAAGGTTCTGACATTTTAAGATATGTTCTGTACCTACTTGGTTAGTAGACGCACGTCAACTGGCTCGTCTTTTACCTTCAACGGACCTATTACGTCTATAAATTTCACGTACGACAAGCAACAAATACGATATTACTAAGCAACATAGGCGTCAGCTTATACGTCTTCCGGAATATCGCTACGCAAAAACTTTATTTATTATTATATAAATATATGTTAAACTCAAAATAAATCAATTAGTAAGTTTATAAGAAAATGTGAAACCAAATATTTGAGAAGTAATATACTAATATAAAATATTTATATCCGCAATAATAAATGAACTTACGTTACAACAAATTTATAAAAAATGAGCGTCATTTTAAAATGCATGTCTTAATTTGTCGAAACATTATGAAATTTTGAAAACAGAACGTGTTATATGCAACCTTATCGTGCGCCCTTTTTGTCAGTTTAGATATGAGAGAAATAACTCTATGCCAATTTGTTAATTCGTTCACGATACAGATGACTATTATCGCACATCTTTGAAAAAATAAGCGTTTTTGTTTTAAATTTAATAAAAAATATTTTTCAAATACATTTTATAAAAGAAGTTCCGTACCTCTCGATTTTTTCTCGTATATGTTTCTATTTTTTTGTGCTCGTTTGCGGTCTCTTTACTTATTGAACGCTGTGTGTATGGGCGCGCTAATATTTAACTTTATTTGTTTTGTCTACATCCATTCCCGATTGATTTACATTATTTACATTTTTATGTTTTGTACGTGTGGCCCGCGGGCAGCCGGCTACATGGTCGCTGGGGCCGCGTGTCTTTTGTTCGCCGCCGTGTACACACCTCCGTACCCCACCACCACCCCGTAGCCCGCGCACACACACAGCTCACGCATATTGTTTCTTTTCGATACGGGAAAATTATCGAACACATATGGTTCGCATGATTTTTTCCTCAGTTACACATTTTACGGGCATTGTTTCTACATCAATGGATATTTTACTCGTATTTGGATGGAATTCTATTTTGTTTGCGGAATATAATGAGTAGGTAGTACCAACCACATTGTATATATTATTCATTGGGATTTGGTTTATTCTTATTTGATCCAAAATTATAAAAACGATGGACAATAAAATATATTTGAATGAAAAAGCTTGTAATGTATAAGATTTGGCAAAAAAATTGTTGTAAAAAATACATATATTTAAAGTTTTGTAATACTTGATAATGAACTATTTCATAAGCAACAAAATTATGAACCTAAATTAATTCTTCCACAAGACTAAATTTTCTGCAGATACCTAACATTAGGTTTTGAAGACATTTATATCGATTTTTCGGATATTCCTGATTCCTGCATATTTATACATTGAAGTTCATTCTCACTTTGGGCTTCCCGTTCTCCATCGTAAACTCTTCGATATAAAAGGGCCCAAAAATACTTTATGGGAGGAGCCCGGGGAAGGTTAGAGTCTGTTAGCCAATTTTGAATTTGTCTTGCATAGTGACAGGACGCAAGGAAATAAAATTATCCCCAGCGTGTTCTTCGTCAATAAAATTAACCAATTTTGTTTGTCTATTTATCGATTTGACTATTCAGGGCTACACCTCACTTGGACCACATAAGGCCTGGATTCACCCCTTGTGGAAATAGTGCACCATACCAACACCTTATCTGCGAATTTGGCTTTTTGTTTATATCTGACATTATTAGGAACGGGATAAGGGTTGTTTCTTGGCTGAGTAGTTGATGAAATGATTCAATCGTATTTAATATTTCAGTCTCGACAGTTTCGACCCCACATGGGTCTTCTTCAGGAGATGAAAATTTCTGAAAATGTACTGTACATAATAGATTTAATTTAACATGGAAAAAGTCTTTATAAAAATATAATTGTTAAACTTATTATTAATGAACAAAGTCGCAAATATATATAATGTAACATGCGCCCCTGACTAAATAATTTTTGGGCGCCGCTACTGCTAGAATATTCCCGGGCGATGACGTAATCTCGGCGACGGAAATACCCATACGCTAGACGTGTTAATTACACCGGTGACCTAAATTTATTATATTCAATATCATTGTGGCATCGGAAAGTTCTAGAAGGACACTGGGCTGTATAAATACCGTCCGAATGACAGCGCAGATATAGATAAGCAACAAACAAAGAGCATTTGGTGATATAAATAAACATTCTACGAGTTGTTAACATAAATAAATGTAATTATATAAATAAATATAGTAATATAAATATTGTTTAAATAAATAATCTTAGTGTTTAAGTATTTAATAATATTCTTAGTGTTTATAATTATTTAATTCATTGTGTTAGTTACTTTTATTATCTTTTTAATATTTATCCTAATTATTTATCGTTTAATAAACGTATTTTTTTAATTAATATTATTTCTCTTATTTTTACACTTCACCCATATAATAAAACGTTACAATAATATAATATAAAACATAAAAAAATTCAGCCTAAGTTGTCCGTTAGGGTGTGGCACATCGTTTTTTTTTTTTTCATAAAAAGTTTTATATTTTTATATACACTTGCGACTTTGTTAAATAATACGTTTATCAATTATATTTTTATAAAGACTTTTTCCATGTTAAATCAAATATATTATTCACATAAATATTATCTACACTACATTTACAGAAGAAGATCAATGTGGGGTCGAAACTGTCGAGAGTGAAATATTAAATGAGGCTGAATCCCAGAAACTTTTTCAATTCATTATTAGAGACTTCTACAATATTGTCAGTATAAAAACCAAAATTTCCCTTAATTTCGAAGTTGTTCATTTTTCGAGAAATCAATGTAAATATCACCCAAAACCTAATGCTTGATTTCCGCAGAGAGTTGCGCCTTGTGGAATAACATGGCCCTCTTTATTTAAAGTTCATAATTTTGTTTCTTATGAAACAGTGAATTATTAAGTATTACAAAACTTTAGGAAAATGCATCTTTTTATAACATAAAAAAAGTTGTTGAAATTTTTGCAAAAACATAATGGGACATACGTTATGTAAAAACAAAAATTCACGGATATATTTATTGAGTGCCTAGTTTATTCTGTGATCTCTGAAAACGTGGCTGTTTGCGTTTTGCGGGATATTAATCTTATGGGCAACCTGTACGAGTGTTAAAAGATAACTGGCGCGAAAATTACTAGTTCGGCGTAACAAAATTTAGTTTGTAACTGGGTTACTTTTCAGTTTTGCACAAGAAAAAATTTTCAACAAACTTTCCGTGAAAGTTTTAACTCTAGAAGTTTACCAGATATTCGTACAGTGTAAACACAAACTTATAACAGGATTTCCAGACACAACGACAACAATTAAACATCGTTTAGTCACAATTGCCAGTTGCCATTGCCATTCAAACGATATCGCATCACGAATAGGTAAAACCTACAAGAAAGAATAATTAAAATTTTTGCTATAAAACGAATGAATTTCACAATAAACACGTAATGCGCATAACTAGAATTAGTTTGAAGAAATACAAAGAAAAGTTAATGGAACAGAACTGGAATCCAGAAATTTTAACGATAAAATAATAGTTTGTTTACTACACAAGTAATAATATTATATAAAACATAAGTTACACGAGCGCGTAGCAGGGAGTGCGTCAAGGAACGAATGCTTAAATAGTTTTCTTTAACGAATGTTTTTACTATTTGCACTGTTTCGGCTTACATTTACATTATTTCTTTATAAAAACCTAGTTAATTTATCAAAAGGAATGTGGAATTTAATGTCGAGGAATATAAACCACATGGCATTATTGGAAAATCACTATATATAGAATGAGAAATTATTATGTTTGACATCTATGTACATGATTACTAGTTATCATTCTAACACGGGTCACCATATCTGCTTATCAAGGCCAACAATGTCACATGACTGCTCGCGCCCTAATGTGTTTAACAATTTTTGTATACCTACACTCTACAACAAAAATTCTTATTTATATCTATTCCTTATATTTAGATTTATTAATTTTAAATTTATTCTATGAAGAAATTTTGACGTACTCTTCTAATTTTTCAAAAACATTCCAATTTATTGTCGGGATTGACACTATTTTTGAACGGTATATGTATAATTACCTATAATTTTAAATATTTAACTATTAATACAATAAGAAATAATATAATGTATGTACTTCACAAAAAAATCTTCAGTAATGTCCCTGGATTTTTGACACTGACATTTATCTGTCAGTTATAAACATTTTAATTTTAAATTGGTTTCCATGACATTATTTGGGCTGTGAGATTTATTACAACAGATTATTATATACCTTATATTTCTGTATCTCTAAATCTATAAAGGATATAATAAAATATTTATATGTATCAGATAGAGAATTTACTCTTCTAATACTACAAAGAACAAAAAATTTCAAAAAACAATATTTAGAAGATTTTTTTTTAACAATCTGCTACTTCCGGTTGTCCAATTATTACCAAAACCTTTTCAGCTCTTCTTAATAATGTCCGATTGAGAAATTCGTAGTTAAACAGATATTAAGAATTATAGTTTTTGAGAAATTGTCCTTCCAACGTCGCACACACATACACACACGCATACATACACATACATCCATACACACACACACACAGACATACATCCATACACCCACACATACATCCATACACACACACACACACACACACACACACACACACACAGACATCATCGTAAAAGTCTTAAAATCAGATTGTAGGGACCTTAAAACGTGCTTAATCATTAAAATCTGGATATACGATTTTTAGCATGAATCCAATACGTCTCGCATTGACAATTTCTATTAATGGAAATTTCTTATAGAATAGTTAGGTTGGTAACAGTGTTTTGTGTTTTAATTTTGTCCGTTGTGTGTTTTAATTTTGTCCGTTGTAGACATTTTGTATACTTCGTGCAGTTATTTATACCAATCATAAATATCAAAATGTCACCAAAAAGCGTTTAAGAATTAAGCTCCTTCTAGTAACCTATGTAACTAAAGTTTTATTTTATTACTAAATAAGGTCTAATCTAAATTTGCCAGAAAAGGTTTGAAAGATGTCATACAAACTTGAAATATGTAAAACTATTTAAATATTAAACAGACAATTATTTACCAAACTACACAGGAATGTGGAAAAGTGTAGTTTGCAATAATTTACCAAAAAGTAGACCCGAACCCCCCAAATCATGTCAGCAGACTCAAAGTGCTCAAGAAAAAGTTGGAACGTCGTCGCGCCAATTAGTTCGTTGATTTTTAATTTCACATATGAATGTTAGAGAATTTTGGTCAAAAATGATTTAAAATTTGTTGTTAAAATTGTTCTCAAATAGACAGCGTCTCAGCTTGAGCGAATCTTCAGTCAACATTTTATAGAAAACAAACAGAGCATAATTCCCCAAAATATTTCCCAGGCCTCTGGAAAAACCAAAACAAACAACAGTCACAAACAAGAATATTGCAGAATATCCGGGTAGTAGACGTTAACATCGTCCAGAGGCAAATGAGACAAGGTATTAAAAAATTACGTCGCATTGAAGATAATGGTCTCCTATCAGTGTTGTAAATCTAGATTTTATACTCCGATGTATAAAGTTGATACTTTACACGCTACAGACAATGTGTAAAGTAATCGATTTTCTTATTTTATTTACATATTACAGAGCTGCCAGCATCAATACACATTTGACATTTAAATTGTCTTACCTAAATTTAGTTTTTTCTATTCATTCATGTTGATAATACTGACAGAACTGCAGTAATCAACTTCAGATATGTTATCTGTTAAATGTGAACTCGGTATTTGGTGTGTTCAAATTGTCGTCTGCTCGTCTCTCAAATTTTTAATTTGTTTCAAGAATTTTATTTACGGCCATGTAAAAAATATTGTATGCAACTCCAGTGTAAACAATCTTTATAACATTCGGTCAATAATTTTCGTGACGAAGCTTGACCTCATGTCACAAAGATTGTGTTTACAGTATTGTTTCATAAAGAACTACTTTTATCTCCTCAGTTTATAGGAACAATTCCTTATGTCAATGTTTTAACATAGAATTATTTCTATTTGATGAAAAGGTATAATTTTTTCTTAAAACTTTTATTACATAAGTTATCAGTAAGCGTGCTGCAATATTTTATCTTTATTCCGAACAGAGAAAGACTCTTTCCCTGAACCATTAAATGTTGACATTGGATATTATTACATTAATCCACAGATAATATTGATATTTGTGTGGAGCAAATTAGTATACCCACCAATTTATACAAATAAAATTTTGTAGTACATTTATTCCTGCTACAAAAATTCTTTTCCTTATTAAAAATTTTCTCTTCCCACCCTGTCTAATAATAAGCGACGACGCCTTATCACGCTACAGTAGATGTCAGAAAGTAATAACCAAATCGCGATGTTTTTATATTCTCCACAAATGATATTTCTGATTTGAGATCCGTATCTCGAGCTAGGAAGTTATGTAGGGCGTTGCGGACTGCTAATAGACTTGTCCGCAGTCAATTGACATTATAGAGGACGAGCACGCACGTTTTTTTCCTTCCGTGTAAAGGAGACATTCTTCAGAGAGGATAAATACTGTGTAAATGCACAATTTGTACAAGATTATA
The DNA here is from genome assembly GCA_951394225.1 of Harpalus rufipes. Lineage (NCBI taxonomy): Eukaryota > Metazoa > Arthropoda > Insecta > Coleoptera > Carabidae > Harpalus > Harpalus rufipes. The sequence goes on along the minus strand of OX596274.1, from coordinate 31,818,569 downwards.
AAGCGTACGATAAGTGTAAGTACCTAGTAATCGTTGGTGAACTGATTTTTAAATATACTAACTTTTTAAAGATAATTGGGGTTTCTTGTAATAATGGGGTCATTTCACATTTTCTAATTTTTTTTTCTTGAAAGAATAGGTCAAATTAAATCTGTAGGTGTATGTTTTACACCTTACAAATCTTTACAATCAGAGATATGATTTTTTTAAAGTTGTCTTTCATTTCAAATATTTGGACGCTGACGTCACGGCTTGTCGGATGCGGCAGCAGCCCTCTTCCGGTTGTGTTCGGAACTATGATTGTTTAGGTTATCACTTCTCAGTTTGATTTTGTGACAGCAACATATTGTTAACGAAAAAACATATTTCATACAACTTTTGGTATTTATTTTAATAAATGTTTTATTTACATACCTTTATTCTTAAGTCTGCTGTCACCTGTCACAATTTTAGGTTAGTTTGTTTACAGCAGCAAACGGATACCACGTGGACCGTTGTGTGTATGTGAGAGGAATGTCGTTGTGTAAGTAACAAGCCGTGACGTGATGAGTTTTACAACCGCGAAAGTTTATTAGCAAATTTATGAATGAAAAGTCGCATATTTCATGTTATTTTATATTACTATATTTATTAAATGAGACGGATTTCATGATTTTATAAAAAAAAAACAATGATTTTTTTTTAAATGACCCCATTACACATCTAAACCCTTTACTGCCACTTCTGGTGTACCTCAAAGTTCGAACATAGGTCCCTTATTATTTATTAATGACATTGTTAATTCAGTCCAGCACTCTCATATTTTGTTATATGCAGATGACAAAGATATATAAAACTATTAATTCCATTGAAGATTCCAAGCTATTACAGGCTGATATCAATAACATTTTAACTTGGTCAGTAACCTCTAATTTGTTTTTCAATTACAGTAAATACAAAATTGTGAGCTAATTTGTTAAGAAGTCTGTTTACATCATTGATTATAAAATGAATAACTATGTTCTTGAAAGAGCTACTCAATTCAAGGATCTTGGAGTATATTCGATGAAACTCTAAATTTTGCCACTCACATACTCCATATTGTCAAACCATCATACAGAAGTTTGGGTTTTATAATCCGAAGTAGAAGTTCTTCACTAATATTTCTGCTTTGAAGAAACTATATTTCTCGTTTGTGAGAACAAAGCTTTAATATTGTCTACAAGTTTGGAGTCCAATCTATAATAAATACCAATGTATACTTGAATCCGTTCAACGAAAATTTTGTTATTACGAACTTCATAGACGGTATCCTAGTTTTGACACTGATTACACTTTACTTGAAGAAATTCACATAGTCTCTCAATAAGCGGAGAAAAAATCAGTCATCTCTATTCTTGTATAAGGTTTTACATTGCATCGTGAATGATCCACTTATTCTTGAGAAAATACCAATATTTGTTCCTAGGGATAATTCACGTATAAAGAGACCCTTTCATTACGTACTAACTACGAATTAAAATCACCAGTTAGAATGTTATGTGAAAATGTTAATACCCTGCCACATTACATTCACATCTTTTTTTGCTTGTTCGTGAAGTTTAAGAACGCAGTATACATTTAGAGCTGCCACCATTGGGATCTCGAGAACTATAAGAGATATAGTGTCGGTTAAATGTAACTTTTTGTGCACTTATAGGGGGCCATCTGAAATGTGCTTTTGTTTTTTCAAAAATTCTTATAGAGTACTAGATAATGACGGAAAACTGAATTTTGTTGATTTTTTCTTTTTCAAATAACTTCTAAACTATTAATAACCGAGAAAAATGTTTCAAACAAAGAAGTTAGATATTTTTATTGCCTAACCAGTGGCGTGCGAAATAAATTTTAATATGTATAAATTTCCGAGGTATAACACAAAGTGATATTTTTTTAAAAGCAATCCATATCTGATTTTAGTCTCAAAAAATACATATTATTTCTTCTTTCAATAATGTAAATGTTATTGTGTTTTGTATTTATTTTACTTCAAAATATATTTTGGTAGAAAATTTTGCCTAAAAATCAAATAAATTCAAATCAGGTCGTTGGAAATTGTGAGTTTAAAATAAAAATATTGAGCAAGAAAGTTATAAAATGAATCATATCCATCAAATAGATTATAATTAATGAAAATAATAATGTGTTCGGGAAAAATAACATGAAAAATTAAATTTTTGGGGTTAAACAAATACAAAACACAATATACCTTACATAATTGAAAAGAGAAAAAATGAGTATTTTTTTGAGACTAAAATCAGATATGGGTTCCATTTAAGAAAATGTAACTTTGTATTATATCTAGGAAAATTACGGATATAAAAATTTATTTTGTACGCCACTGATTAGGCTATAAAAATATATAACTTCTTTATTTGGAACATTTTTCCCGATTACTAATAGTTTAGAAGTTATTTGAAAAAGAAAAAATCAGCAAAATTTAGTTTTTCGCCATGTTCTAGTGCCCTATGAAATTTTTTGGAAAAAACAAAACCACATCTAACATGGACCCTTATAGGTGCACAAAAAGTTCCATTTAAGCGACATTGTATCTCTTATAGTTCTCGGGATCCCAATAGTGGCTGCTCTAAATGGGACACACTGTATTATTATGATATATAATGCCTCAAATATTTTTTATGTGTGCTATGAAAGCCGATATTATCATCTAAGTTAATTTTTTTGTTGTTACATTACTTGTGCTAATTAAGGTAATTTCTCGGGTATTTTTATTTCTTTTTTTGTATAATCCAACTGTAATTGGAATATGATATCCTATAGGTCAAATTTATAAATAAATAAATGACTAGATGCATTATTTGTCGTATCAGTGATGGATGAAAATATCACAGGCTTTTCGTAAATAATGAAGCAGTCAAAAACCCATAAAACATTTTTTAATTTAAAGCATTTTACAACCGCTAGTTCCAATTACGATTTAACAGTGCCCTGCAATACACACATTACAATATTTAATAACCGAAAATAGTCGCGTACGAGTTTAAAATTATTATGAAATATTGGCTGGTAACCTAGCAATAGCAAACCAAACAACGTGGCATTTTTCCCGAACAAAAGCTTTGGCGATAAATTGCAAATGGCGCTTAGTTTATGCAGAACATGGCCGGAGCTTGAACTAATATCCGACGGTCTGGGTTGGGGCAACTTTTAAACATGTAGCCCGCACGCATCAAATTCTAATTCGCGCAAGTTGGCAGGCTGCTCTGCTCGGCTCGGACTGCCTCGGACATTCAATTTGTAAAGTTGGAGGCGAACATCTGTGGAATTGTTAACAGGTCGTAAACACGCCAATGCTACGTGCTTCACGAGGAAATGCGATAAAACATTCCCAACACCACTTTTTACAACACACGGAACAAACTCTATCGCTCAGGTATCGGGACGGGGCAGAAAAACATATCTATATAGGACATACCTAGAGGTATACAGAAAATTATATATCTGTAGCTTAATGCAAGAACAACCAAAATCCAAATGGAAGAATCGCTGTGACTGCATTTTAGAATCATAATTTGTTTTTCTTTCAAAGTTCAAATTCAGTTTTTAATGAACAAACACCTTATTTGACTACAGCTTACAACTGGTATAATGAATTTTAACGAAAACAAACTTTGTTCAGTACCAATAAAGGTCAGGGTGTCTTCCTACAAATGTTACTGAAAAGAACAAGTGATGCTGTTAATAAAATAGTGGAACAAGATAATAGAGCAACCTATGGGGTAATACAGCATCAAATGAAGATTGCATCCACAGCTATTAATAGAATCATACACTTTCTACCGTATTTAAAAAAAAAATGTCAATTGTTTTAGCTTTCTGATTTCCAAAAAGAGTAAGAAGGTATAAGAATTTGCCAAGAAACTTTAACACTATTGAAAAGTGGTGGGTACCAATTGTCGGTTTTGAAGGTTTTTCGTTTGAAGAAAAGATTACTGCTGCATTAATACAATTTATGATTATTTTGAAAGCAATAAAAAGAAGATTGGTTCAGAGTTTCAGTAAAAACTACTCATGTAAACAATTAAAATTCAGTTTCAATATTGCGCATGCGTACATAGTATAACGTTTCTACCATTTTGTGTTACTAACCTACAAATAAACCGACAGTTATATAGTTTTAGTGCGCAGTGGAACAAAGTAAAAAATCTGTTGTGGCCAGCAGAATACCTCCCGCCACTTCCGTATTGGTTACATAAGTATAGGGCACGAGCAGACATGTGACGTTGTTGACTTTAACAAGCAGATATGGGGATCCGTATCAGAATGACAATTATGTACATAGATGTAAAATGTCAGAATTCTTTCATTAAAATTTTTAAGATTTTCTAAATTCACGTAGTTAATTTGTTCCCAGGAGTGACAAATTTCCTTGTCCAGGATAATAAACCACATGGAATTGGAAAATCACTAAATTTAGAATAAGAAATTATGATATTTGACATCCATGTACATAATTACTAGCTATCATTTTGACACGTGCGACCATATCTGCTTGGCAAGGCCAACAACGTCACATAACTGCTCGCGCTCTATTATATTTTACATTTCTTGTATACCTACACTCTACACCAAAAATTCTACTTATATTTATTCTTTATATTCAGATTATTTTTTTTAAATTCATTCTATGAAATTTTTTTGTCCTACTCTTCTAATTTTTCGAAATGTTTCGAATTCATTGTCGGGATTGATAAATCGTTGCTTAAATTGTCGGGAGATTATTGCCCAATTAAATATTTATTCAACGAATAGTTTGACATTAAACATTTTTATTGTGCGTGTTATAATAATTTTATAACTGTTCAGTCAGGAGATCAAAAGAATATTTACAATATGTACCAATCTATAATGCTCTGCATATTTTTCTGTGAGTTTTGTCCCACATGTCTTGCAAGTTGTTTTTCATTTTGCTAAAAGTAGAGTTGAATAGTCACTTTGGTCACAGTTTTTTAAAGCTGTAAGTCAATATTTAAAGTAGCCAAAATAATTTCGTAGAAATTTATAACCTTTTTTGTAGATTTTATAATTTATTGCAAATGTAAACTGACCGAACTATTATGAGTATGGGCTCGTATATCAGCCAAATGCGCATGCGCCGAAACCGTTTTCAAATCAATTTGTTTTGACTTATATTTTCAGTAATTGTTAATACCTTATTTTTACAATTGTCGAAACATTTCCCACATACTGTTTTATTGATTATGTATTTTATGAATTGGAAAATGATGCTGTGAATGATAATTTATTGGTTGGTTCTTGGAATAATTGCTTCATACGTCAAAACTTCATTAAACAATTTTTCGACGTATGAATCAATTATTCCAAGAACCTACCAATATATTTTATGAATTCATATTTCTATTTTTTTTTCGGGGACCGGTTGAGGATGATCAAAAGTGTTGGGCCTAAAGAAGAACATCAAGATTTATTATAGACAGAATGAAGGATGAAAGTTTCCATAATTGCGAATGAAAAACAATTTATCAATATTATATAGCCCCAAATACAAAATTATTACCCCCAAATCATAATAGGAAATATTGGTCATAAACCGTTACAAATTAAAAATATTTTGTTTTCCTCGAACCGCTTTTATTATAACGCGAAGTGAATGATATTTTACAGCAGATAATAAAGGGTTTGTGTTGGTTTTATGGCTCGCTGATTGGCGTATAATTCTTGGTTGGTTTTTGCGGGAAGTTGGAGAGACGACGCCGTCGCCGAGCCAAACTCCGGCACTTTTACTTTTTCCAAGTGATTAACAAAAAGGAAATGAGTAACTTTTTGATGAATATGGAAATCTCAACAAGTTTGTTGTAGTTAGTTGGCAATGTCACGGTGGAGTCGAGTACTTGTCATATTTATCGATTCGACTAGGGGGTCAAAGTTTCTTCCAAACACAACACCAGAAGAACTTAACATCCACAAGAAGGAGAACCACCGTTTTAAATAGATACACAAGATATTTTGTTCCAGATTATTTTATGTTATCTATGGGGTCTCATAGCGTTTGTCTGTGTCTGGTCACGAATCTGGGGAGAAAATGAATGTAACAGAAAGATGAGAATGTTGAGATGGATGTTAAGGAAGGCACGAAAAGATTGGACACGGGAAATGGCTTGAGTGATAGAAGTTTCTAGAAAGATACAAGAGAGACGATTATATTGGTTTGAACATAGGAGAGATGAAGAATATAATGTAAGAAGAATGAACAGCTTAGTAGTAGAAGGTAGAAGAAATAGGGAGAAAAGGAACTGAATGAGGATAAGCAAAATAAAAATGAGTGGAAGAAGAAATTGAAGAATAGCAACCCCTAACGGATGGGAAAATCTAAAGAAGAAGTGTTAAGTGCAATTTACATAGTTTGTTTATGAAATAATTTAACTGAAAATATAGAATATTTTGCAAGAAAATTTATATATGGAATTTGAACATAATATACTGAATTGACGGAAGGTAATGCGCTGGTCAAATCAGATTTTTTAAGTCTATATTTAAAATAGCCGAAATAATTTAGTACAAATTTCTTTCCATTTTTGTGGAATTTATAATTTGTTGAAAATGTAAACCGGCCGAACTATTATGAGTTTGGGCTCGTAAAATTTATGTCAAAAAAATCTGTTGTGGCCATTACAATACTTCTCGCTATTTATGTCAAAAAAAATCTGTTGTGGCCAGCACAATACTTCTGTCCATTTATACATATAAGTATTGTATGTACATATCAATAGTTATAATTACATCTATTATTAATTTTCAGATATTTTTATAATTTTAAATTCATTCTATGCGCAAAATTTCTCATACTCTTCTTAATGTTCGGGATTCTTTTAATTCACTAACGGGATTGGTGGTATTTCTAAAGGGTGTATGTACGTAATATACGTATAATTTTAAATATTTAGTTAATAAAACAATATAAATGTTGTACCCAGAAAAAGCAATTTAGCAATTTGTTTTGATTTTTGACACTGACATTTATCTGTCGTTTAAAAACATTATAATTTCTCAACTGGTTACCATGGAGGTGTTTGGGCTGTGATTTATTGCAACAGATTTTTTATACATTATATTTTTTATCTCTAAATCTATAGAAGTTATAATAAAAATTTACAATTTTGTTTTTACCTCTCGCTAAGAGAGGTATTGGATTCATGCTAAAAATCGCATATCCAGATTTTATTGAATAAGCACGTTTTAAGGTCCCTACAATCCGATTTTAACATTTTTACGATGATGTCTGTGTGTGTGTGTGTGTGTGTGTGTATGGATGTATGTGTGTGTGTATGTATGTAGGATGTTGGAAGGACGATTACTCAAAAACTATAAGACTTTAAATTTGTTTAACTACGTATTTCCCAATCGGACATTCATGGGAAGATCTGAAAAAGTTTTAGTAACAATTGAACAACCGGAAGTAGAAGATTCTTGAAAAAAAATCTTCTAAATAATATTTTTTGAAATTTTTTCTTGATAATATTAAAGAAAAATAAATTTTCTTTCTGATACATTTAAATATTTTATAATATATTCTATAGATTTAGAGATAAAAGAAATATAATATGTAAAATAATCTGTTATAATAAATTTTACAGCCGAAAGAATGGCCATGGAAAATAGTTGAAAATTTAATTTTTTTGTAACTGACAGATAAATGTCAGTGTCAGAAATCCGAAGACATTACTGAAGAGTTTTTCTGGGAAGTACATACATTATATTATTTCTTAATGTATTAATAGAATTGGAAACATTTCGAAAAATTAGAAGAGGACAAAATTTCTTCATCAAAAATGAATTTAAAATTAAACAATCTAAATATATATGGAATAGATATATGCGTAAGTAGAATTTTTGGTGTAGAGTATACAAGAAATGTTAAATACAATAGGGAGCGAGCAGTCATATGATTTTGTTGGCCTTGACAAGCAGATATGGAGGCCCATGTCAGAATGATAGCTAGTAATTATGTATAAATTTCTCATTCTAAATTTAGTGATTTTCCAATTCCATGTGGAGCAGAATTAAATGTTAAATATCTAAGGCATACAAGTAAATTTTAAACTCCTGGTGATAAATTGACGTAAATTTAGAAAATCTTAAAAATTTTAATGAAAAATTCTAACATTTGACATCTATGTACATAATTACTAATTATCATTGTGAAACGGGCCCACACATCTGCTTGTGAAGCCCAAAAATGTAACATTACTGTTCGCGCCCTATACTTATGTAACCAAAAAAAGGAAGTGGCGAGAGGTATTGTGCTGGCCACAACAGATTTTTTAATATTTGTAATAACAGATAAATTTTCATAAATAATATTTAGAATATTTTTTTGCTTTCGGTGGTTCAAATGGTACCAAAACTTATTCAATTCTTCCCATTAATGTTAGATTGAGGAATCCGTAGTTAAACAGGTCTTTAGTTTAATAGAATTTAAGAAATCGTACCTACAACATTCATACACACACACATACACACACACACACACACAGACATCATCGTAAAAATGTTAAATTCGGATTCCAGGGACCTTAATCATTAAAACCTGGATATGCGATTTTTAGCATGAATTCAATACCTATCTTAACGACAGGTAAAAATCACCACCTATCTAACAGCTGATGTACCCAGCCAGCAGAAGACCGATTCAAAGTCGTAGTACAGGGTCAAACTTAGTTGCGAGTTTGTTCGCCTCTTCCCCTATTGGGTGCATTACAGTCCGAGCTACTTTTCGTAGGCCTCGTGAGTTATAAGCTTAATGGCGCGAAATGAGGATATTAATGAATGATTCCTCGCAAACTTCTGGAGTTTCTAAATTAATAAACGACTGTAACAAGTGTATTAGCTCGCAGACATAGTCGATTCGTCATTATTTTCCACAACATTACGCATGTTGCTGAGTAGCTCCCGTATCCTAGACAGGTTGAGAAAAATCCTCCGGACGTGTGGATGCGACAATCGGAGGCGTCGTGTGCTAGACGCCACCCACGCGCGCAGAGCGACGCCGCGAGAGGTGGGCGGCGCCGCCGACGCCAATCCGGCACAGGCGCCGCGGCGCCGCCCCTAGATCGGCTGGACTCCACCGGAGAAAAAATACACATACGCATCACACACCCCCAAGACTAATATGTGCATTGCATTCTCTACCTAATTATCAACGTTGGATGCGTTCGCAGTGTTTCCAGGGCGATCAAAATCGACGCAAGGCAAGTTTAAAAAAGTTGGGAAAGTTGGAAAAGTTTTATCCCCGGATTTGTTTGTAAATTTTTTGGCACATTGACACCGTAATAAACGTTAACACAATACGGTTAATGTCCATGATAACTTACGAGATATTTATTGCCAGAATTCTACCCTCCAGAAAAATATCAAAACTATACTTTTTGCTCACATGAATATAGTATACCTATAAATATCTAGGTATGTCATTATAAATTAATTGTACAGAACCGTATGAACAATTATTAAATAACGAGGAAAGTTTTATGTGAAAAATTCATAGACATTTTTATGTAAACTATAGAATCTGAAACTTCTTAGCTCTAATGTAATAGTATTGTAATAGATATAGGAAGGGCCTGATTCAAGCCCCGATGAAGACCATGAACTTTTCACAAAATACTTTCATCATTATTATAAATTGAATGGACATGCTGCAGAACAGTAGTAAGTGCCCTGATAGTACCGACCGGTAAATTTATTTTGCTAACGAAATATGTTTACATTATACAGTAAAATCTCTCTTAACGGACACCTCCAATAAGCGGACACCTTTATAAACTGGACAAGTTTACGGGAACTCGCATTTTTATATTGATTTTCCTAATAAATATATGTCTATTAAGAGGCACGGACACGGACATTAATTTGGATCCTATTTTTAAGAAATGACCTCTCATATACGGACGTTAGTTAAAACCATTAACATTATACTAGGGATTCTACTGTTTACAACACATTTCGGCTTGAGTCAGAAGCAGTCATTCTGTTTTTTTTCTTAAAGTACAGATACTTCAACAGGAACAACTACGTATTAGGTTAAGTGTTAAATTCACATTTTAAAATGACAACATGTACTGGTAACTGTATGTTAATGTTGAGAGAAATGCTACAAGTCATTAAAGTTTTCGATAAAAAAACTCAGTGTCATAAGTTAGCAGTCCGGTTTAATATCGGGAAATCTCAAGCAGATTCTTGATTCACATATTAAACCACAACAGAAAATGAGCTTTTTTAAACAGAAGGCTTCGACATAGACAAGCTTTCATGTGAATAGTTTGTTAAGACTCAAAACAAAAACTATCCTTGTCCGGACCTATAATTAGAGCGTAACTAAAGAAATTTCGGAACGTTTAAACTACGAAAATTTCACTGCTTAATGCCATTTTCCCTTTAAACGGACACCTCTTTAACCGGACAAATAATCGGCGTCATAGAAATGCTTATATTTTTAAATTTATGGACCATATAAAGACCTTCAAAATAAGTTGAACTATGTGATGAAATGATTACGTTTTGATTTGGATTTTACCCAAGATCAAATAAATCAAGAAACGTGCATAACGATATCTACTGTTCGTGTTCACATATTTGCAGAAAAAATACTATTTAGAATTTTTAAAATCCTATAAATCTTTCATATAAAGTATGTATGTTCATGAGAGTAAAGTTTGAGTGACTGCAGTTTTAATTTGGATATGAGATTACATATCTTTTTGAGCAAATCATTCAAATATCGCAGTATATTATACTGTATTATAAACTATTTTTACATAGTTATTTTTGTAACTTACAGACCGTGAATGATTCATTTATTAAAAACCGAAGAAAAAAGAAAATTTAAAAAAGTCCTGTCTGTAAAGTTAGTGTTAGACAACTTTATACCTTCCCCTTCAGAAAATAAAATACTCATAATAGCGCAACCTGTTTGATGGTTATAGAACCACACCGTAGTAATTGTAATATAAACTGTTTTTATAGTAATTTTAGAATAGTTAGAACCGTGATCGATTTAATAGGAAGGTCCTGGGTTAACAAAATATCTTTAGTATGCAGTTTGTTTCAGAACTCCGGATACAAACTTGAAGGGCATATAGTAGTACAAGAAGCCTAACCAACTTAAACTGTTTCCGAAAATAAGGTTATTATGTATAGAATTAAAGAAAAAACTGACAATAGAAAATAGATTATTATTAAAATAAAATTTTATGATTTTTTTTCTTAATTTCTAATAATTAAGAAATTATTTGAGAAATAAATATTGGTCAAGGTCATTTTACTTAGTATTGAAAACCAAAAGCACATATAAGATGATCTCAGAAAGGTAAACAAAAAGTCTTATTTAATCGAAGCCGTAACTCTTATGTTTTCGAGATAACAAATATAAACCTCGTAAATAGTTATTTACATACTAAGTGCGGGAAGACACTCATCCCGCATGAGCGCTTATTTGAGGCACGAGCGAGCTTGCGAGCGAGGGCTTCATTTGCGCGAATGCGTGGATGACGTCTTCCCGCAAGAAGTTTGTACAATACTTTTTGTAACGAACAAAATCATTATTAATAGATTATAAATGTCAAGATAATTGTACAAAATTCGCAAATATACAAGTAAATAGCACAGCAGCAATTTCATAGCAACGGTTGTTAAGTAAATTGTTGATTTCGAAAACATAATTGTTTGCATATTTTTTCAGAATTAAAAGTTGTCAAAATGTCTGATTCTGATATTTCTTGTGTGCCTTCCGAAATTTAAGGCTGGAGACAACGAATAAACGCTTTTTTAACTTATTATAATAACAAATGTGTTAATTCACCTGTAATTCAGTATGTAAATAACATATAAACTAAATTAAGCAGAAGTTCTAACGCATATTGTATGTTGTACTTACCAACTTTTCAAATAATTAAATAAAGGACAATGTCCGGCACATGCCTCTATATTACTGGTAGTTTAATTGTCAGTGTAAGTGTAATATCTGATAATTTAAATTTAAGGTTATGTACTATTTTGATATTGGACAGATGACAGATTGCTCTCAAACAGATTGCACTGATGGTAGGCAAATTTATTATTTATTAATAAATTATTTATTCTTATTGGTTTTTAATGCATGAAAATCGTCAATTTTCGTAAAATTTATAAACTATATTTTTTCTCGTTTCATTCTTTTAATTGCTAATAGATAGCGCTAGTAGTATTAAAATGTCAAAATTAGCAATGAAATTTCTAATTTAATTTAGATAATTTTTATTCATTCAACTAATTTTCCTCAATTATCTTGTTCTTATATTAAGTTTGTTGTAATGTGTAAAAAAATTAAAAATATAATAACCCTTTTAAGCTACTCAATCAAAATAGTTTCCATTGAAACACTAGTGCGCGAAAGTAAAACAATAACGGGAATATGGCCTTTCGGATTGTGAGTTGGCTGCGGGAAACATTAGTTTCTAGGTAGTGAGTACGAAAAACTAATTTTTCACTGCCTTATATCTTGGAAACTATTGAAGATCGGACCTATGTTGATTAAGCTTTTTTTATTTATTTTGGTCAGTACTATACAGGTGACACTGAAAAACGGGTCACTAAAAATAACTTTTTTACTTAAAATTATTTTTTAATTTTCTTTCTATATTTGTGAAGGCTTAGAGGTTAACAAATTATGGTGTTTGACATAATATTTGCTCTTCCGATTTAACCGGAAATGACATTAACTTTCATATTTCAAATGGGACAGCCTATATATTTTCATATATTTAGAATCTACTTAAAATTATGAATTTAACGATATGTTTGAAGTAAATTTTTATTGTCGAAATAAATTACAAAACCGTAAGAGATAATTATGAATAACGTAGATTCAATATATAAAAATATATTTGAAATACGAGAGTTAATGTCACTTCTGGTTAAACCGGAAGCGCTACCATTATGGCAAATACCATGATTAGTGACCCCCCAACCCTAATTTACATATATTTAAAGATAATTAGAAAATAATTATAAATACAAAAGTTATTTCGAGTGGCCCGTTTTTCATTGTCACCCTGTACACCCTATAAATTTATACTCGATGTTGTGAAAAAAATCTAAATATATTTTTAACATAAAATAATTGTTTAGTGTTTAGTGCAGTATTCTCTCATTTTATGATTTGTACGAGTCGCATTTTAGAATTGTCCGTTTAACCTAGAACCGATAATAATAGTAAAATATCAGTGTCTGATATAAATAAAAGTTGGTAAGAGTTGTAAATAGTTGTCATCGTTCGTTTTCGAACCACTAACCCTTGGAGTCGCGTTCGTAAAATTTCATTACAGACGCTGACGATCACGAACGAGATCAGGCATGCTCTCCTCTTTCCCAGTCCTCGTCCTCGTCGATGACGAATAAGTCCAGGCGCCACGGTCCGAGATAAAGTTGTCCGGTGGCCATGTTATTTAATGTATCGGCCGTTTGATCTCGCTCAACTTGTGTTCTGCTGGGAGAGCAAAGATAACGCCGACAGATACGGATAAAAACACCCAACTGACCACCACGTAGACCCATGTTTACGCTAATGTTATTGGCGCGAGCGCGATACGACCACCACACACACATTCGCTTTTATGAATCTTTAACGGTCCGCAGATTTCTGTTTGTCTTTGCGATTAGGATGACGCGAGTACTTATTGTTAGTAAGTACTTGTTTTTCGCAGAGGAAAAACTAATCACAAGATGTTGACAACTATTGGAATTAAACTATTAATGGCATTAGTAGGATATCTTAAAGTTGAGTACAGAACTTTTCGTTTCAAGGTGGAAGGTACAGGTGACCTAGTTCGAATATGAATGAGATTAGTGTTTAGAATATTACGTTCAATGCGTTTAAAGGTCTTTTCTTATCCCTTTTTATACGTTTCTCATAGTACGAGTATAACAAATTTAATGCCTAGTTATAATTTTCAAGAAACTGTAATTTCAATAATTTATATAAAAATTAATAGTAATATATCATTATGATGTTTGTTAAAGAGAGAACACGTTTTTAAAGTTCACTTTGTTTAAAGCATTTACTCCCTCAATTCATATAATAATAATTATTATTATTATACAAGTGTAGAATGTAACATATTAATCAGGAAAAAATAGTTTAGAGAATCTCTCATCAAATCAAAAATCGTGTAATACATGACATGAAGGACAATTTCATGATGAATTCAAAATTTTAAATCGCGTTATCTTATCTTTAATCGAGTCAGAGTGGTGGATGAATTTGTGGGAAAGTGTTGACAAATTATTTAAAAACCATGGATAATTTACTTCTTTTAATACCACAGTAAATTTAAATTGTTATAAATAGAAAAACCTATTATACTTATTATTAAATACCTAATATTGTTTATTTTTTAAATTAAATTTCTTTCATAAATTGTTATTCTAGTTTGACAGGTCATCTTAGGTAAAAAATGTAAGAACTCCTTTTTGTACAAAAAAATCGAGCTTTAATTCTGCGCACCGACCCTCCCCTGGGTCGAAACTTTGAAATTTTCATTAGAGTCCCGACCTAAACAATTATATATTAAAATCAGAACTACTACACCTTTTCCAATGTAGAAACCTCTACTGACTGGACTTGTTATTAAAAACGGTAATAAAATATTTGAACTCAACCTGTGACATTAAAAAGTCTATATCTCTGCCTAGCTATGAAAAATATATTTGCCCGTCAAAGAAAGTAAATAAACGTTTGGAATTAATAGTTTTTTGATGGGAGGTGATGTGTGGCATAAGAAACATTGCACAAAAAGTTTAAGTGCTGGAAGATGGTCACATATTGATCCGGAAAGAAGCAGATTGACGAACGCTGTTCTCATTGTCACGGGCCTTGGGCCTCGGGCTGAAGTTTCCTCTGCAGCAAAAACTCCAATGTCCACTGCGCCCTACGTCCACTGCGTACATACCTACCTACTAACAAAGAGCCAACAGCAGAGACACATTAGCAAGGGTCGTCGGGAAGTAATTTCGTTGACCAATATTCTGTTTTCACGTTAACATCATTAACCGCTTACTACTAAAAGTGAAGGAGAAGGCTAGACGTACGAGTATAGTGCCCAGTGCCTAGTGCCTAGTGCGTGGACATTAGGCCCGTGTAATTGCTTTACACTGTTGTGACATGGGTTCCACATCTCTTCTCCAAGGAAAGAGGTGAATATTTAACCCCACCAATGTAAAACACGGTTTTCATTTCTCGAGGATCCGACATTCGCCAGGATTAATTCTTAATTCCGTTTGGTGTTTCCAGGGACCTACAACTAACTACTTTACTTTACTTATGCCCGCAAGCCCTGCATATTTCACTCTGTAGAATGTTCCTCGATCGTTCTAGCGATGCCAATTGAAATACGTAAATAAATAATCATTTAGATTTAACCATGTATGGCCAGTAGCAACATACAGAAAGTATTAATGAAATATTGAAGTTGAGAGAGTTAATGAATACATTAGAAATGGTTAAATAAATTCACTTTAGGGCGACCTTTATGCATAAATACATTTTTTGCAGTGACACGCGTACTAAACATTTCGCAGACTCAATACAGTCTTCCAAATCCAATTTCGCGGCATCCGATAATCTAAAAGTTACTTCTTTGACACTTGAGATGAAAAAAGGGTAATTTGACAGATAAAGTTTTTAAAATATGACAATAGGTTTCTTGGTTTATTTTTAAAATAAATACAATAAACATTCGACAGTAATAGTGTATTATTTAATAAGCATGTAATGTATGCTATTACTCATGAGAATCAAGTTTGCATCTCGAGCCGGAAGGCGAATGAGATATAGCCAGTACTTGCAAATAGAACACTATACTTTATCCACAATTGTCAAATAATAACATATCAGTGACATATTTGTATTGGAAAATAAGTAGAATTTTTTCACTTTACCCACAAATGCAATTTTTTTTTCATTACGTATATAAATCTATTTATCGATGGTGTTGAAACAAAATTATGAAATGATTTGACATTTAACATAAAATCTTAAATCAACTATTCAGTAATAGTTTAAACTTAAGAAGAAAATAAAAGTATGAAAAATGACAAAACTAGTGTAATTTTGGCTTTTTATGAGGAAAGAAAAAGTATTTTTGTTTGAAAGGTAGGACTTGACATATCGATTGAATAATATTATTCCATCAAACTGTTAATATTATTTAATTAGCAACAGTAACGAAGGTCATTAATTAACAAAATTCGGTTGAATTATAAGTATATTATTTGACATTTGTGGATATTTTTTTTTATTAAAATTTGAAATTTTAAACTGTCATTATTAATTTCATTGTGATCAAGCTGACAAAAATTACCGGGAGAATCATAGTAGTAGTATGTTGTTCTTGATTGAAATATGTAAATAAATAATGATTTAAATGTAACGCTGTATGGCCAGTTGGGAACATGTAGAAAATATTAATGAAATATTGAAGTTGAGAGAGTTAATTAGTGTGGATGAATACATTAGAGACGATTTAATATTTTCCGCGACGGCGACGGGCGGGCTGAGCGAGCATCAATCATAAATACATTTGGAGGAGCGGGTAGGGTTGAGTGGTAATGTCTCTGTAGCTAGAGATTAAAGACGCGTTATTTAGCCTTTAGCTTAGTGCTGAAGCTGTAGCTGAAGCTGAGCTCCCCGACTACGGAATAATTAGATCAAGCGGAGCTGCTCTGCTCGGCGCGCTCTGCTTTGCCCGATACAGGTTCGTTCGGCTAATTTGCAGCCGACTCACTACCAGAGTGGACGTCGCCGCACCGCGCCGCCAACTTAACACACATAATTACAACGCCAAAAGAAAAGAAGCCTTTTCAAAATTAATCAGCGAGGACCTCTTTGACCAGCGCTAATTAAATTCCCAGTAAAATCCCTAAGCTAGCCCATTCCCAACGCCATCCGTTTTGCATACATTCAAATCCCCACGAGATAAATTTTGGTAGATTGAATTTTGTATAGATTTATGTATTTATTTTTACTATTCCTAAAGTGTTATGGTGGAATATTTCTTTAAAGAAATAAGAGACCAAAGGTTAACTTAAGAAGCAACGACTAGTTAGGCTGTCACTTTGGATCACCTAAACTTTTGTTAAACACACAGCCGAATTCACCACTCCTTAATCATGAGCTGATCCACAAATTAACGCTGATTCTAAATCAGTACAATTCACGATTAAAAATCAAGCTAATCTACTAACCAAATTCAATGATCAATTGATTCGTCATATTCTATGAGTCAAGGACTAATCACATCTTCAAATTCTAATTTTAACATTTATAGCTATGTTAGAATTCTGACTGTTGTACTCATTTATAATTTTGTCTCATGCTTCTTCTTTATATTTATTTAAAACCGAATTAGTTTTATTATTTTCAATTATAGTTTTATATATTTCATTTTCACTATATTTAAAACACTTCTTTATTGGGATTAGTGTACTTTCTACTTACATCAAAATAAATATATATATGTATTGTAAACATAAATGAAAAACTTAGATATTAATACTTTTTTTAACGGAAAGTACTATTACCACGAATATAATTACATGATAATTATATTAACTGTCAACACCAAAAGAAAACTACGAATCTGGTGATCATGATTCCTTGATTCAGAAATCAAGTTGGTAAATTGAACATACGTTGATCTACAGGTCTGCTTGATTTCTTAATCAGCTGAATATTAATCACTGGATTAATGATGAATTCGGACGACGAAGGTGTATTTTTGTTAATGGCAGTTGTTTAATGTAAAATTTTATCAAAAAATCTGATGTGGTACAATACCTTCCGCCAATACTGGAATCTTCTTTCTTTTCTTCTTATTTAGCTTCTTCCATTTGTTAGGAGTCGCTATTTTTTATTTTATTCTTCCACTCATTTCTGTTTTGCGTGTCGTTCTTATTCAGTTCCTCTTCTTCCGCAATACAGTCCTTCCATCTTATCTTTGGTTTTCATCTGTTTCTTTAACCTTCTATTACTAAGCTATTCATTATTCTTCCAATATATTCTTCATCTCTCCTCATGACATGTTCAAACCAGTATAATCGTCTCTCTTGTATCTTTCTGGAAACTTTAAACACTAGAGTTATTTTCTTACTGTTTCTTTCCGTATCTTCCCCAACATCTACTTTCCATCCTCATCTCTACCACATTCATTTCGTTTAATTGATACTGACATCTATTAATTTGAATTATCTGAATATAGCAGTTTTTATGGTTAGCATAGCTGGCTGATTTATGAAATTTAATATCTTTATAATTCTTTAACTCTACATCTATTGAATAGAAAGTGTAAAATGCAATCAAATCGTATAAAGAATAATATATTCTTTCAGTTATAATAACGTTAAATTTGAATAAATCATATTTAACTGTTAAAATCTTCAAATGAGGCTACTTCCGGTTGACCAATTTATAACCAAAATGTAATCGCTTGTTTTTCTGGACGTAAACTTGAGGAATACGAAATAATTATAATTTTTGGAATTGAAATTATGCGATCCGAAACTTTCGTCACACACACATACAGAGACACACAGACAAACATACATACAGACATCATCGTAAAAATGGTAAAATTGTATTATAGGGACCTTAAAACGTGCTTATTCACTAAAAACTCATCATTGAATTTTTTTTACCAATGACAATACCTCCCTTGTTTCGACTAATAATAAAATACATATACGGAAAGTTTGGGCGACTGTAGTTCAAATCTGAACGGGAGACAACCGCTTTTGAGAAAATGATTTATATATGAACTTTCAGTACCTATACGAACCCAGGCATGCGAACCCAAACTCATAATAGTTCGATTGGTTTACATTTTCAACAAAATTATAAAATCTACAAAAATGGTTAGAAATTTCTACAAAAATATTTTAAATATAGATTTAAAACTTAAAAAAGCTGTGGACCAATTGACGGGTGATGAAAGTTTGATCGGCATTTGAAAGGTCATCTTCTAGTCCAGATTTAGATTTTACCTTTACTTTTGGCAAGATATGAAAAATAAGTTGATAAACATTTTGTGGATACAATAATTAATAGAATTAAAGCTGTTGAATAACATGTATGTTTCCAAAAAATTTTGAATGAATGAAACTGTGGTTTAAGGAAAGTATCTGCTTAGTACCACAACAATTATTAACATGGCTTTAGCTTTAACATTCGTGTTAATTATAGAAAAAAAAACGGACCACTATCTCTATAATTAAACAGGAATTTTAAAGCTTAAGCTGTGTTAATTTTTATAGTAATGAGCATATTAAAATATTCTTTCTTTAAGCCACAGTATCATCCATTCAAAATTTTCTGAAAACTTATGTTACATATGTTTTTGCTAATAAAGACGATGTAACTAAATAAATGACGAAATACTTTAAATAATCTGTATTTTAAACTAGTGGAAAGAAATTTATAGAAATTTATCACCATTTACATAGGTTTTATATATATTTTTTGTTGATAATGTAAACCTGCCGAACTATTATAAGCCTGGGCTCGTATATCAGCTAATATCTTGCCAAATGCTAAATTTGAATCAAATGAAATTATCACAATTGGATTACGAATGTAAAGTTTGGATAATTCCAGTTTGAAATTGGATGGGGAAGAGGGGAAGTAGTAGTTTCTTAAAATAAAATCATCTAAATATTTTTTGAATTTTTTTACAGATATTAAAGATTATTAAATTCTGCATCAGTTACATTTAAATTATTTATTAAATTTTGTATAGGTTTAGAGATATAAAGATATATCTAAAATAATCTGTTGTAATAAATCTCACAGCCAGAACTACTCCAAGTAAACCAATAATTGAGAAACTCAAATGTTTATAATTGAAGGAATAAGTGTATATATAAACGTTTTGTTTGTCAGAATAATTTCTTTATGACTATTGTTAACATTTATCCTGCACCAAGATCGAGAAATTTATCTTTTATTTTTTCGGCTTTGATTCAACCATTCGGTTCATAAACAGCGTTTGTGTTGGTTATTTTTGCGGTATGTGTGTGTACCTGGCTTATGCTTGGACTAATTACTAAATCAGGAGCAGAAGTTTAAGTCCGGACCGTGGGGCGGTCATTCATTAAAACTTTACAACGTTTTAGGCTTCTTCAACCGGAGTCTTGGAAGTACGTATAAGTCTTAGACCGCAGACCACATCATTCCTATACAAATTCCACATACTCTGTGTTGCCTTGCCTGCCGTCTCATATACTGCACCAGATAATTAAAATTTGATCAAGCTTCGTCGAAACAATTTCATTTCTTCCTAATTGAATTCGCATTCGCGGAATAATAATACACAACGCAACGCAAGGCAAAGCAAGGCAAGGGAATGTATTTACGTCCCAAACAAGCGGAAGTCGAGAGAGAAAGAAGGTAACAAAAGTAGATCCAATCCAATCATTCTGCTCTATAAAAGAAGAATAATCTTTTGTTTTCGTCACGGGAAGGACGCGCCGACTTCGATTCCGATTCCCTATAATCAGTTATTATTCCGGGAACTTTTACCTACAGCCCTGTAGATATTGAAATAAGTTTCTTATTAAAATATCTCGTGTGCACGTCGTTAGAAACACCCTCCGTCGCTGGAACTTTGCCGACAAATTGTGATCGAATCACTTCCCCAAATTTATAACGAGTTAAGAGGATCAACCATGACACAGGACACAAATATTGATTTTCACTGGCAAACACATCATCTTCCAACAATATTTTTCTAGACGAAAAATATGTTTGACAGTGAAAATAATTTGGAATATCGTGCTGTTATAAAATATCTTTTAAAAAGGAAATTATCGACATAGGATATCCATGATGTCCCTTTACTCGAAAGATTATTGTTTTTAGATTTGTTAAAAAATAATGAATTGTACATAATTAGAAATTAAAGAAGAAAGAGATTGTTGATTTTTTATTATGTACAATTCATTATTTTTCAACAAATCTAAAAACATTTTAAACATAATCCTGATGATGGTCTAATTGAGATCGAAACGTTGGTATTTTTTTAAATAAATAATATTTTAACCAAGGACTGAATCTCCATTATTTCACCTCTCCAAATATCATTAACAGTCGACTATAACTTATTGCAACTTTTAGTTTACGTTCTGTATTTTTATTTAATACCCAACGACTTCTTCAGGAAAAATACATAAATAATAACAAAAAACAATAGCAAAAGTAACCAACATATTTAATATAGGAAGCCATGCTCAAGTAAGTTCTAAAAATAAGAAATAAATGTTTTTTTTAAGTCAAAATTAGTTTTATATTTCAACATAGACTTCTTTTTAAGTCCCAAAAGTTTTACATCGATTCTTGCACATTTCTGAATTCCTGTATATTCTGCGTTGCAGTTCATCTTCATTTTAAGCTTCCCAATCTCCATCGGGAACTTTTCAAGATGAAAGAGCCCAAAAACCTTCTATGGGATGTTTTGGTTAGTTAACCAATTTTTAGTTTGTCTTGCATAGTGAGGACGCAAGGTCTGGTAGAAAATAATATCATCCCCAGCATGCTCTTCTTCAATAAAATTTACCAAATTTGTTATATGTACTTTTGACTATCGAGGGCTTCATCTCACTCGACCCACATTAGGCCCTTGTGGAAATAAGCACCTCTACAATATTGTCAATATCATTTCGGAGTTCTTCAATGTGAAGACCAAGAAATCGATGTAAATGTCGTCCAAAACTGGTGTCTGTAAAAGTTGCGTCTTCTGAAAGAACACGCCCATCTTTATTTAATTTAAGGTCATAATTTTGTTGCTTACAAAACAGCTAATTATGAAGTATTATAAAATTATAAGTAACTGCATTTTATATTACAAAAAAAATAAATTTTGAAATTTTTGCCAAAACCAGCAGGACATACCTTAGTTTACAGAAGAGTTAGGGATATCAAGAGAGTGTGTTGCAACATTTTGAAAAATTAACTGGACAAGAGTAAGTTATCCACGAGATGGGTGCATTTTATACGTCTGGGACCAAGGAGCAGTGTAGGAAATACACTCATTATTGTTTTTTGATACCTTTAAAAAGACCACTATAACATGAAAATTATGCTAATCGTCTAGTCCGTTTTATTGAAAATATAAGAGAAAAACGCCTTGTTTTGTCAAAAGTAATTATGTACTATCACGACAATACTCCCGTTCATTCGTTTTATGTATAGAAATACAGGCACTGTTTTATCGAAGGGAGTAGTAAACACTTATAACTGACAAAACCACTAAAAAATATCTATAGTCGTATAGGTTCTGGTATGAAGAATACGGTCTTAAATTGTGTTGGAATTCAATAAAAACTAATAAATAAATCATCGTAATCGCGTGCTGGTATTTTTGTAAAATGATCCTATAGGAAGCGCTGTAGGGGTAAATATGTTTTATGTGTGGGTTATCTGTATCTCTCTCCCCTACCCTACACAACTTATGTATCTCTACTAACAGTTTTATCTCTGCATCGCTTCGTGCCTCACAACTGCGTGACCACTGACTTCTATGATCAATACCATACTAGTACAATGTTCGATGCCTTCAGTGAAAAATATGTGACCCACAAACAACGTTGTATGTAACAAAAGTTATGATAAATTCAAAATTTTATTATTATGAAACTTAAATTGTAAAGGTTAGTTAGGACATACAAAAGTAGTTCCCTAATATGGAATAATCATAGCATCCAGGAGTTTATTTATTCTTGTTTTTAATATAATTGTAGGTGGTACTTTCATAAATAAATATCACTTTGCCCTTCAAATGAAAAACAACTTTTTCGATTTCGCTGGTAATAAATAATCTAGAATAGTTCTAGAATCTGTATCAACAATTTTTTGGGTTCTTTCCGAA
The DNA here is from genome assembly GCA_951394225.1 of Harpalus rufipes. NCBI lineage: Eukaryota > Metazoa > Arthropoda > Insecta > Coleoptera > Carabidae > Harpalus > Harpalus rufipes. The sequence goes on along the minus strand of OX596274.1, from coordinate 31,795,620 downwards.
GGATCTTCATTGTATACTTAATTTCAAAATTCAACTTTGTTTATAATAAAATTCTGTGTTGTTACGGTGTGAATCTCAAACATTACTATTTTTTACCAGGACGGTCGAGGTTCACCTTATATTGGTATCCGATCACTTTTAGCACATCTCGTAAACCCTTGCTTGGCTCAAAGCTCCTCCCCGACCATATCATACAGCGCTTATGAAAAAAATCACACTGAACGCACAGATGTTTCCGCAACAGATCTAAATGTATGTCTAATACAGACATCTATAACTGGAGACGTCGGAACTAGCACCCTACCATCCGTCAAAAAACAATGAGGTGTTGCACAATTTTTTTTCTTTACTTCAATCGAAAGAATAAGAAAAATATTTTAACCGTCTTTATTCATGATAACACAACTCACCAATGAGGAAGTGGCTTATATTTACCGCAGACAGAATCTAAACGAGTGACAGCCGTGGCATCATATACTAGCTACTAGTTCTATCAATATTATTGATTTTTATATTTTGTAAAGACTCAAACATGGTTGTAGAAAAGAGATTGGTGCTAGTGTGCCCAGATAAAAGTAATAATAGTAAAAAGTAGTTTTAGTAGTGTCTTAAAACGAATAAAGAAGAATGAATTGATCATCTCAAAGAAACATAAAACCATTTATAAAATCAAAGTTTTATTCTGTGAAGATCATTTCGCTCTAAGCATAAATATTTTTATAATTAAATAGGAAATATTAAATATTTTTTAATTTTATCTTTCCAGTTCTGTCATTGGCTAGTATTTCTGGGAAGTCACAAGCAAAGTAATTTGGCGCCAATTCAAAATATTGTGTTTAATATATAAATTGGAACTGAAAATCATATTTTTTTACTAATACTATAGAAGGTACTTATCCGAATATCAGAATAAAAAATCTGATGTTGCCAGCACATAACCTCTTGCCATTTCTATTCTATGTTACATAAGTGCTGAATATAACATTTCTTGTACACACAAATAATTGTAATTATATTAATTATTTTTTTCTATGAGGAATTTTGTCCTACTCTTCTGAAATCATCAAGATTTCTTCAATTCAATTCGTTGACGAGATTAGCGATATTTCTTAAGGATATATGTAATATTAATATACCTATAATTTTAAATAATTAATAATAAAATAAGTAATATTAAACGTACTTCCAGAAAAAGCTTTCAGTAATGTTACTAAAACCACAAAATAATTCACTTTTGACACTGTATTTTTTTTCTCTCAGTTACAATAAACATTTAAATTTGATATCTGGTTTCTGTGGAGTTTTTGGGTTGCGATATTTTTTTACAGCAGATTATATTATATATTTTATTTTTTATCTCTAAATCTGTAGGAAATATAATAAAAAAATTATATGTTTCAGATGGAGAATTTAATGTTTTTTTAAATATTTGTAATAACAAATCTTTAGAATTTTTTTTATCAAACTTCTACTTCTGTTTGCCTAATTGTTACCTAAGCTATTCAACTCTTCCCATTTATGTTAGATTTAGGAATCCGTAGTTAAAAAAGGTCTTAGTTGTATAGAATTTCAGAAATCGTTCATCCAACATCCACTCACATAGAGAGATCATTGTAAAAATGTTAAAATCGGATTGTAGGGACCTTAAAACATGCTTATTCAATAAAATCTGGATATGCGATTTTTAGCATGAATCCCAATACCTCTCTTAGCGAGAAGTAAAAGTGTATGTTAATTTTTTTTGCTACACCTCATTTTAAAACCCGTCTAATAAAATGCAAGTAAAAGGCGGCCAGCCTGTCAAACCTTCCTTGACTTGACGATTAAACAGATTGTAAAAGGTCAAGGAAGGTTTGAAAATCTGGCTATGACACATTATACACCTCAGGAGAGAATGTTATTCGTCTGTTACTTGTCCTCAGGTGGTGACTTGATAAATTCATTTGGCAGGCAAATAATTAAACAATTAATTTTCTGTTATATACGTATGATTGTTTCGAAGGCAACGCAGGTGAAAAATATGTGACCCAGGAATACAGTCGGAGGTTGTTTGCGTTTTGTATGACGTCATGTGAAGGGTTAATCAGCTTTGGGGCTGCAAACCTGGGTGGAGATTTTTATCTTGAGCACTCCATCTCATCTCATCTCGTCCTTAAGAGTATTAATTAAAGCTCGGTGGTTCGCGTGCTTAGAGCATACTGTTAGAGATTATTATGATCTGTTGGTCACACACCGCGCAGCGCCTAGCGTCTGATAAAAATAATCGGGCTTGGTTGGATAGACGATGACGATATTACCTGCCAATATAATGGATTAATGGAAAACATTGTTTGGATAAAGAGGCTTGTCCGTGCAATTCGTCGTCGGTTATTGGAAAATCCCGGCCATTATCCTCGACGCTATTGTTTCGCTGGACCGGCCGCTCGCGCTCTCGCTGTGGCAATTACGGCGCACCCGCAATATATAGACAGATATTGTCTGCTCCTTACAAGTGCCCCGCAGTTATGAGATAAATCACATACAGCCAAAAGTACCAAACGCATCGCATCGCGATCAGCACGAGAGATTTCTCAAGAGGTGCTTCACCAGAAGAGACCACCGGGAACAATCGCTAGATTCTTTGGCAAAGAATATTCACTTTATGGGATAATTCGGTTTTCCCCATAGACTAAGGATTATTTTTTGTACAACTCTAACCAACAATTTCATCAACGCTTCCTACATCGTTACTTAGCTAGGAATTTCTTAGATTTAAGATCAAACTATGGAATGTCTACTGGAGTTACTTACGCATCGATATATGTATATTAGTGATGAAACAAATGATAATTATACCATTTTACATTTTCAACAAACAAATTATTTACCTGTGCAAATTCTTAGAAATTTCTGCAAATTTCTTTCGACTAGTTTAAAATATAGATTTTATGCTTACAAAAACTGAATACGAGTATGTTATTCAAATATTCCGCCATTTAATATTTTGTATTACATCGCCTTTATTAGTAATAACAGATTTAATTTTATTAGGCGTTGTATTCACAAAACCTGCACATTCTTCTGTTATGCCTTGCAAGGTAAGTTTTACTGTACAGAATGGCTTAAATTCGCACTCTACAGAAAATTAATGTAGATCTTTCTGGACCAACTTTTTAAGACAATTTTCTATCGTCTTTTGTTTATGAGCTACAGGGTAAAACTTGATTTTCGCTTATTTTAAAAATACCTCGTATCTTACTTATTATGAGAGATAATAATAAAATATTTAAATAATTTTTATATGGTATTTTAAGTAGTATATCTTGATTTAAATAGATTTTTTCAAAATTTAATAATTCTCGAGTTATAACACAAACATAATATTTTTTAAATGGAAACTGAAAATAATCTAATCTTTTTCCTTATTTTAACGATGTGTAACAAGTATACATTCTTTTGTTTCGAACATCAATGAAAGATGCATTACTAATTTATTAAAGTGATAAAAATGATAACTATTAAAAACAAATGAAACAAAAACAGTTAGAAATCATTAATTATTTATTTCTAATGTTATTTTCTTTATTTATACTCATTTTTATAATTTATATACTTCTGGAACCATATTGCACCACATTTTGACACAATGTGTGAAAGCCAGCTATAACGCCGTTAAAAAATAAATTAACTAATACGAAAATAATTAACTAAAAACTAATTTTGAGAACTTAATTAAAATAAATAAATAAATGATGATCTATAATTGATTTCTTCTCTGATGTTTCTCTATAATTTTCAATTTTTCACCCCAATAACTTAATAATTTATCTTTTATTCATTATTAAAAGATAAGAACGTAGACTTGTTATACATAGTTGAAAATATTATAAAATAAGGAAAAAGATGGGGCTATTTTCTATATATTATGATCGCATTTAAAATATTTTATGTTTGTGTTATATCTCAAGAATTAGGTTTAAAAAATTCCAATTAAACCACGATATTCTACCACGTAAAAAACCATATATAATTATCTAAACATTTTTTCTTTGTCTCCCATAATAAGCAAGATATGAGGTATTTTCAAAATAAGCGAAAATCAAATTTTAGCCTGAAACTCAAAAACAAAAGGCGATAGAAATTTTCTGTGGTGTCTATTAAAAATGTCTAAAAATGTTAGCCCATAAGCACCTGCATCAATTTTCTGTAGCGTGCATAATTAGAAAATTTTAGTAAGGAACTCAAATTTGTTCTATCCTGTAGGCACCGTATTTTTACGCAGTTGTGCCAAAGTAATGGGTCTCGGTAGTTGACCCTTTAAATGCCTGTTGGAATATTATTACCCTTCATTTGGCCAACAGTTTTTTACTTTCTGTCACCTTTAGGTCAAAAATTCGATGATGAATTTTAGTAAATAAGCACGTTTTAGGGTCCCTAGGATACAATTTTACCATTTTTACGATATGTATGTGTATGTGTGTTGGTGATATTTTCAGATCGCACAACTCCAAAATTATAATTTTCTCGTATTCCTCAAGTTTACACCCAAAACAAGAGGTGATTAGATATTGATTATAATTGGTCAATTGGAAGTACACCCTTATTTGAATATTTTAACAGTTTTTCTTGAAAACGCAATTAAATATCATTTTTTAACATTTTGTGTTAGTATAAATATTAGAGAATATTATATTATCTATACGGTTTGATTGCATTTTATACTTCATATTCAACGAATAAACAGTTAAAATATTATAAACAAATTAAATTTCGTAAATCAGCCAGCTATGCTATAACCATGGAAACAGCCACTATGTTAAGATAATTCCGATTGACATACACTGTCACATAGTACGTTTGTGTTATGATTTTACTGCTAATATAGAACCTTTGCAAGAAACTGTCTGTATGGAATTTGTACAAAATATACAATACTTAGGTAATGTAATGTACTGGAAATATAGAAACTTTTGTAAGAAACTTTCTGTATGGAATTTGTACAAAATACATGTACTGGCCACATCAGATTTTTTTTTTTAATTTTCAATCTGAGCTCGTAATAAAAATAAAAATGCTGTATTATTGTCAGTACATATTATTGACTGTAGAGCGTGGTTTATGTATTCAGTCCTCCAACTTTCAAAGTCTAAGAATGTGCGGATGGCTGCTCGGCAATTCTTTCCTAACGTTGCGCGTGCCCGGCATAAGATCCCCGTCAAAGCAAAACCCAATCGCTCGGTAAAAACAACAACATCCTTGTCGGTCTTGTTCTTTAATTGAACGCATGCTGTCCCATTGTCTGCATAATTTTTCATCGCAAACTTTCCCGCAATATTTAATGAAAATTAGTGAACAAAAATCGCTCGATATCAATTCATACAACGTGCTTGCTTCGAGCCAGTGATCCGCACAAACAGCAATTAGCTGGAAAGTTTTGCTCTGCTGTGCAGCGTTTTTCAAAAGAAATAAATTATGCCGCAAATCACGGCCACAGAAGAATGCGAAACCTGCAGGAGGCTACGTTGGCGCTGGACTCACCGTCGCCCTGGTAACGCGCGCCAAAACAAACGCAATGAGTGGAATTGCGAACGAATATTTCAATTAAAATATCAAACTGTTGCTAGTCACACTCAAAAGCAACCAGAAAGAAAGAAAAATGTTTATATTTAACAAATTTATTACACGTTGTTTTAGTTTTAGAAAAGGTGCAATTTTATTCATCCAATCTAGACGAGACATGGCTACGGTTTGGTGCTTTCTTCATTCTAGAATTATTAAGATTTTAAACATTTATTTATCTGGCGACAAGCCGTCTTCTTTGCCTGCAATTATTTACAACTGGTACAATGAACTTAAACGAAAAACATAACGATTTAAAAAAATAAGGGGTAGATGATTTTGCCTGAAGAAGAAATTTATGCAGCAATTCATAATAATTTTGAAAGCATTCCAAACAAAACTGATTGGGAGCTTTTAATAGGTGGAATAAAAGAACGGCTATGTGTAGTATTGTTAAAGAGAATATTAAAAATAAAATTCTAAAAAAAATGCTTACTCTTAATAATTGTAACGAGCTCATCATTATACAGTGGCAGACAAAAAATATAGAAACTTTTTTTATTTTCAGGATGTAATTTTAATTAATATTTCTTTGAATAAGTAATAATAATAATAAAATATTTAACATTTAATAAATGTTTAATAACAATGTCAGTATTTAAAGGAAAACCCTCGGACAAAAGTATAAAAACAAACACTATTCAGAAATAAAACAAGTAAAATAAAAAGTAATTACTATTTTGTTGCATAACCGTTTGCAGAGTTCGTACAGCTTGACATATTTGGAGCATAGAATCTACTAATTCCCTGCATCCTTCTCCAGTATATTCCTATATAAAAAACACCATGACATTACCTCCTCCATGTTTAACAGCTGGTTTTTGGTATTTATAATCATGCCTCTCACTCAATGGCCTATATTACTAGCGCACTTTTATAATAAAACCGATTTTATGGAGCATAGTCACAATAATATAATGTGAAATCGCGCTCCATAAAAGTGCTATTATTACAAAAATGCGCTCGGACTCTCTCGTTGGAACCAAATATGTTAAACTTGCTTTCATCGCTCCAAAGGACAGTATTCCATTTTTCATTCGTCCATAATGAGTATATATTCTTCGATGAAGTTCGTGCAAATTTTGGGCTTCCCAATCTCCATCGCGAACTTTTAAAAATAAAAGAGCCCAAAAATCTTCAATGGAACGAGCCAGGGAAAGGTTATGGGATTGGCGTTTCGTGGAACTAATGTTACTTTTTGGTCAGTCAGCCAATTTTGAGCAAGGTCTGACCAGAAGATAAAATCATCTCTAGCGTGTACTTCTTCAATAAAATTGACCAATTTTGTTAGATGTACCTTTAAGTATTCAGGGCTTTAGTTCACTTGGCCCATATAAGGCCTGGATACACCCCTTGTAGAAAGAAGGACCTTTGCAATATTTTCAGTATATGAACGATCATTTCTCTTAATTTCGGAATTGCTCAGTGTGAAGTCCGAGAAATCAATGTCGCCCAAAACCCAATGCTGGTGTCCGTAGAAAGCTGCGTCTTGTGGAAGAACACGCCCAATTTAAGTTCATAATTTTGTAGCTTATGAAACAATTAATTATTAAGTACTACAAAATTTAAGTAAAAGTATTTTACATTGCAAAATAATTTGTTGAAATTTGTGCCAAAACTTTTAGAACATTCGTTATTTAAAAATTTCCATACTTTTGTCCGGTGCTGTATTATGTAATTCGTTTGTCCTTTGGGTAAAATTGCACCTATGGGATTTGATTCTCGTATGTCTATTTTTAGCAATAATCATTGGTAGCGTGAATTCACGGTGCGGTAAACCGAACCAGGTGTTAATTTAAATAATGATGAATGCATGAAGCGAACAGCCAAACAACATTGTCCTCCGCTGTATCAAATATTAACGATGTAAGTTGGCGCGAGACAATAGTGCGGCGCACAATGTCGCCGCAGAGGTGTGCGGCAATTAGCCACAGCACCAAGCCATTCAGCACCAACCTAATTATGGAATTTTAACATGTCAACGAGGCATCCCTCACAGTAATGATAATTGATTGTACGGAGCGTTCTTTCCCAGCCCTGCCAGCAGAGCAGCCTCTGATCAATTAAATAAATCCTCGGCAATAATTAAACGCGTAAACTTCGGCCTCAAACTATTAACAAAGCCAACTCCAAGCTCAAGCTCAAGCTGAGGCTGCTGTCACCCTAACATCACTTATTCACCCGGCACACATTACCGAAACGTTCTATTGCATATATTCACTCATCACTAATCGCTTATCTACTACAGTATTATATCTACTGTCTTAATTGCATCTGAGCTAATAAAATTAGAAATGAGCAACTCATGTCAATTTTTGACCAAAAGCGCTATAACATAAGAAACAAAGTTTTCGGAAAAACTTAAAATATAAAAGTGATACTATGGTCCCTTAGCCAGTGCTGAGTGCTTCTGGTATAAAGGCACGATAGTAATAGTGCTATTCTGCAAGTATCGTTATGACATTAAGCATTTTTGTATTGTTATTGTAACGATAATCTTTAAAGTGGTATTCTGTAAACAATAATTTAATTCCACATAACGAAAAAAAAGATAACGATAACGTTATTTTTTAACGACTAGAAAATCATTCCTTACATAAACGTTTTGTCAAATAATTCAGTATTTTTATTCGTGTAAAAATAAATTTATATTATGTTGAATAGTGATCTCAAAAACCTGTCATATTATAGTTTTTGCAAAGTAATAATAAATTAATTTAATAAGTTTATATTCCTAGCGCCTAGCGCAAGCTTCCCAATTTGTCTACAGATGGTAGTAGTAACTTTAACATAGCTTACTACAACAAGAAGAAAGAGTCTGACAGCTGACAGGATGACAGCTAACTCCCCCCAGAAGTAATCTAACCTAGTACTTTTATGAGTAATATTTAATTATTTTATATATTTTATGTAAAATTATAATTTGATTTTGGGAAATAAAGTTCATAACTTGCTCTCAAGGTTATTATTTTTTAAAGTGTGTTACAAAGTACTGAAAGATAATGATGGTCGTTAAGTAGATATAACTAATTTCATAATAACGATTTCGTTATGATAACGGTTCGTTAAGCGAATGTTTTACCGAATAGGCCTAAATATGACATCATCATTCTTTTGTAGCCAACAAACAAGTTAATGAGTTCTTCTGATTAATGAAAACAATTTCGTTTTAAACTATTTTTCCCAAAACTATCGTTTCATAAGTTATTTTATATTTATTTACAACTATAAACAAAGTCTAACTGTAAAATTATAAAACAAAAATTTGAAGTGTTGATGCTATATTGTGGGAAGACGCATGATAATAATATAACACAATTTCTATATCTGGAACATAGTTGCATTTATCAGACCCGTACTTTCAAAGAATACTGCATACATTACTTTTTTCATGGCCCGCTGTTATTGTTTCCTCATCATTATGAAATCATAAATGACTCTCTTGGTGTATAAGTTGTAAAATGGGCAAGCAATGTTCGTATACATTGGCGTGTATTTTAGCAATTTTATGTCTAGTGTTGTTCTACGTTATTTATCAATAGTGCCATTAAAAGCTATCGAAAAGGGTTAGAATAATTATTATCTTGTTTTCATGTGCAAACAAGTCTGTTATCGGATTTTTTGACAGCAATGATTTAAATATCATAAGAACAAGGAAAAAGAATCGATATTGTTCATTTTGAGTATCCACTAACTGAACAAGACGTTGATGAACGTTTCTGCATCGGGACATAAGTCTTACAGATCTGGAAATCTGTAAAAAAACTAAAAAAAAATGCATCTATAAGTCTGTTCGTTTAGTCTTTCAGCCCCATGTAGATATCGGCGTTAGTTTGTCACAGATCATTATTTGAATTTTGTTAGGTTTCAATCGAGTTATTGCTCATATCTGCTTAGATCATGATTTTTTTTTACTCCATGTAGAAAGGAAGAGTAAGAAAGAACAAGCAAGTATTGCAGGTAATTGTCTCAGTTGGGTTGTGCATTCGAAAATTTTATTTGAATAAAATATTTTTACTTACCTATAATTTTTTATACGTCTTGAAAAATATTAACTTTTTGTGAACAATTTCATCTTTATTGCTACTTTACAACATTACAATATATCAACGTCATCATTTATTATTCTTTTTTCTAAACGATCCATGTTTACTAATTTTTTTTTATTTTGTTAGCTCTAAAGTTTTGACAAATTCCTTGCACTACACAAAAATTACGTTCATTTGTATACACAATGCCATTCTTAGGTTCTCTTATAGATACTTTTATTGCTGAAAGCAGAGTGGCACACCCAGAGATGAGAAATGAGCTTACTGTTGAACACAATAGAAAAAAAAATGTATAAATAAAAGAAACTACCTACACAAAAAACTGTTATTGAAGTATATAAGTCTGTTGATATCTCGCGCAATATTGTGTGTCTGTGTGGTTGTTCACAGCTCCATAAATGTCGTTAGTCGGTGTGATAATGTGATTAGATGAAAGCGTCATCGAGTGAGCGCCTTCGCGACTAATTATTGCCACCGCGCACAATGGAAGAAAAGACAGGAAGCCTTCCCTTGCTGTCCGCTCTCATCAGCTTCCCAACACAATACGCTGCTATTCTTTTACACGTGTTAACCACACCACAGGAGAAAAGAGAATGAAGCCTTATTCCCGTTTTCCCAACATTCGCAGAATCCCAAATAATGGGTATAGGACTCTTAATATCTTAATGATAATCTGTGATTAGGATTGCGAGTGAAGTTAAAATGTATAATTATTAATAAATATATCAAAGAATTATTAAGGACCTGGGGCCTGTTTCTCAAAACATACTAGTTTACAAGTTACTAGTTACAAGTGAAATTTTTAATAGTACTAGTAAATTGTGTTTCTGAAAAGTATTTTACTAGTTACTAGTTGTAAGTGAAATTTTATTACTCAAGTAAAATATTTTTGACATTTTCAAATATTTTATATTGAAATTAAATTATTTTCAGTAAAAATGTCTACACTGGATGCGAAATTAATTGTTTTGGGGATGATTCGAAGTGCTAAAGGTATTTTCTTTGAAGCATTCTCTAATAAATTGTCTAAAACAGAAAGTAAATGAATGGACAAAAATCTGCCAAACTTGTCACGCTTTGGGTTTAGAAAGACAGGGGAAGGATTACAAATAATCATGGACACTTTTTGGAAATTTTTCTGTTCATATTTCGCTAAAGAATAGGTCCCAATAAATTAATTAATGTTTCTATCTTATTTGCCATGAGTCATATAAGGTTTCTTTATAGGCATAATTTACTCTTGCTTGAAATAATTTTTGACGACGCACAACTACTTCATCACTAGACACAGAGTCACTTGACTACAATATTATATTATTTTGTTAAAATATATTAACACTAAACAACGACTAACACTACATGCAACTAAATAAACATTAACAAAGAAGCATTGAATTACTTATGAAAAAGGAAAAAAACACACAATCTATAAAATAATATGACTAGTAAAATTTATATTGAAAATGTACAAGACTTTTGACACTTGTAGCTTTTTTCTACTAAATTACTAGTCTGACAGACAACACAAATATTTTGAGAAATAAAATACTAGTAATTATTATCAAATACACAAGTAAATACTAGTTCCCAACTTGTAACTAGAATTTTACACTTGTATATTTCAGAAAAAAAAACTAGTAAACTTCAGTAGTATTACTAGTGTAGATACTAGTAATACTAGACCCGTATTTTTTGAGAAACAGGCCCTGGCCGAAATAAGTAATTGAGATGAAGAATCTAGCGAATAACATAAGACAGGATAGGATTCATTTCCAAACGGTAAATTGAAATTGGATAATAGAAAAAAAATGATGTGGCCAACACAATACCTTCTGTTTAATTTAATTTTTATTCATGTAAATACTTAAAATTAAATTAAATTTAAATCCCGACCGACGCTAAATATTTCGAATTTTAAATGGCACATAAGTGACCCCTGTGTTGCACTCTCCACGCCAGCAATGAGTGCCTGTGAAGTGACGCTTAGTAAACGCTCGTACGGTACAAATATGTCATCATCGTTAACGAAAACTGTGTACAAAGCAGATTGGCACACCCAGCAATGAGCAATATGTTATGAAGATATATATTTTCTATTTATTTATATACTTATCTATATTCTTGCATATTTACTTATGCTGGTAACTATATTAAATTATTGTTCTATTTACTATTTTCTTTTTAAAACGTTACTATTATTATTTGAAATGATTAATTTGATGACAGTGACATATATCTGTCAGTTACATGTATTTGGGATCTAAACTGTGTAGCCATGGAGTTGCAATTAAAGCGTAGGCTCCGGGATTAAAATTGTAGATACTTATATAAATTTATACATAAAATATATAGAAAAAGTATTAATGCAAACCTGTAAAAAAATTAATGGTCTTTAATTTTTATATAACATAAATCTAAAAACAACATTTAAACGTATTTTTCGAAAACAAACTATTTTGAGCTTCCAGTAAGGTGCCATTATCGGTTATCTGATTGTGGTTGATAATGGTTTCTTTCCATATAAGAGTAAGGTAGAAATACAAGGTTTCAAAATTTTCTCATCGATAGTATTTGAATTAGAGCATAAAGAGGATCCACACACACACACACACACAAACACACACACACACACACACACACACACGCACACGCACACGCACACGCACATGCACACGCACACGCACACGCACACGCACACGCACACGCACACGCACACGCACACGCACACGCACACGCACACGCACACGCACACGCACACGCACACGCACACACACACACACACGCACACGCATACGCACACGCACACGCACACGCACACGCACACGCACACGCACACGCACACGCACACGCACACACACACACACACACACATACACACACACACACACACACACACACACACACACACACACACACACATCGTGAAAATGTTAAAATTGGATTTTAGAGACCTTAAAACGTAGTCATTTACCAAAATCTCGATTATGCGATTTTTAGCACGATCCCTATACCTCCCTTACCAAGGGTAGCGGGAGGTAAAAACACTTTACCTTAATATAAGATGATTGAAATGATCGGCACTAAATTCAACTATTTACATTATAAGTAAATAGAACATTAAATTTAATATTGTAGGTACATTTTATTTACATATTGCGTTTAAGGACTTTTTCGCAGTCGGATATTAATTTTCTTTTCAGATTTACTACCTAATTGTAACAGCGTCGACAATACGGAAAATAATCAACAATAAAGTAAAACCGGAGTACACAAAAAATGAAAGAAGGAACGAGAACAACAATACTGAAATAAAACTAGAAACTGTTTCATGTAGATATCAAAGGAAAACGTTAAAATTAAGAAGGTTGTCAGGAATATGGAACTCAACTAAGTGTCTTTTAAACCATTCATATAAGGACAAGAAGTGGAATGCTGTAGGAAGAGTAATGACAACATCTTCATAGAATTCAAACACATTCATGGGGTAGAATCTCACATTAAAAAATCTGTTATGGCCAGCACAATACCTCTCGCCACTTCCGTTTTTCGTTACATAAGTATAGGGCGCGAGCAGTCATGTAACATTGTTGGCCTTGACAAGCAGATATGGGAGCCCGTGTCAGAATGACAATTAGTAATTATGTACATAGATGTAAAATATCAGAATTTTTCATTAAACATTTCAAGCTTTTCTAAATTCACGTAGTTAATTTGTCGCACTTGGCCTAGACAAACAGATATGAAGGCCCTTGTCAAAATGACAGTCATTATTTACATAAATGTCAAATGTCAGACTTTTTCACGTAGTTAATTTGTCAGCAGGAATCTGGAATTTACTTGTCGAGGAAAATAAACCACGTGGAATTGGAAAATCATCCAATTTGGGATGGAAAATTGACATTTGATAACTATGCACATAATTACTAGCTGTCATTCTAACTCTATTTTTATAATTTTAAATTTATTTTTTAAGGAAGTTTTCTCCTACACTTCTAAATGTTCGAATTTGTTCCAATTTCTTAACGGGATTTCTGATGGGTATATGTATATAGCTATAATTTTAAATATTTAATTGTTATTATTGTTATACAACAAAACATAGTAAACTTAACAATATCACAGAAAAATTCTTCAATAATGTCAATTAAACTTCTTCATTTAACGTAAAAGCGTAATTTGACGTTTTCCTACTATGTTGCCAAAAAAAATTCTAAGATTCAGTTTCAGCTAAAATCTACATAAAAACATATTCGTACTATGACAAATTTTGAATCGGTTCTTATCCGCTCTCATGTGTTTAGAGAAAACAGACTTAAGGTTAAGTTATAGAATTGAGCTGCCAATACCGCCCAAATAGGTTTATGAACTACTGTTGGTTTTTGACACTGACATTTTTCTGTCATTTACAATTGTCTGATGGTTACTATGGAGTTTTTTTGGCTCTGAAATTTATTACAACATATTATTTTATATATTACTTTTTTATCTCAATATACAGGATGTTTCCTTTAAACAACCAGCGCTTTTTTGGGCGAACTAATTACTTTAGAGAAAAATGTTATATACAAAAAATTACCAGGAAAAAGGGCTTAATTTATGAGTAATAATAAATAAAAAAATCAACTAGTGGTTTTCAAACGGTAGAATAAAATTATATATTTTTAAATGGCAACCTATATAAATTTTTTGTCCATTAGATAGTGATTTTTTTTCTGATTTCAACGATATAAATATGATATGGGGTTGTATAACAATTATTTCGAGAAAAATGATATTAAAAATCAGAAATAATTCTACAATATTGAAGTAGCAATAAATAAATGCAAACAAATGATACAGGTGACAGATAGTTTTGTTACTTACGTTATTAAGTGTTTGTTTTCGTAATTGTTTAATTACTTATTAATAAAAAATGGCTTTGCAGTTGCAAGAATTAACAAATTTAGACTATTTTAATCTTACTGTTATGTATGGAGAGACTTAAATGCTCAATCTATTAGATGTGCTACATCTTCCGAATTGAGAAGAAGAATTGAACTTTGTCTTCAAAACCAAGGAGGTGTTTTCGAGCACAAATAAAAATAAAAATTAGTACACTTAAGTGCAAAAATACCTAAGGTTGCATAAATTTGTAAATAATTTCCATCATATTGTTTTTCTTTTTATGTTAGTACTATTATTTTTTGATATTTCTTCGTTATGTAGTTCATTTGTTATTATGAATTTCTTAGTAAAACAAGTTATTTTAGATATAAGAAAATAATATACTATCGTAACCTAGGCAATAGTCGTATTAATAGTTGTTTATTGCATAGCCTACTTCAATATTGTAAAATTATTTCTGATTTTTAATATCATTTTTCTCGAAATAATTGTTATACAACCCATATCATATTTATATCGTTGAAATCAGAAAAAAATCTCTATCTAATGGACAAAAAATTTATATAGGTTGCCATTTAAAAAAATATAATTTTATTCTACCGTTTGAAAACCACTAGTTGAATTTTTTATTTATTATTCCTCATAAATTAAGCCCTTTTTCCTGGTAATTTTTTGTATATAACATTTTTCTCTAAAGTCATTAGTTCGCCCAAAAAAGCGCTGGTTGTTTTAAAGGAAACACCCTGTATAGAAGATGTAATAAAATTTAAAATGTATCAAATAGAGAATTTTGTGTTCTTTAATACTAGTAATAAAAAATCCCAAAAAAATAATATTCAGATTTTTTTTTTAAGATACTACTACTTTCGGTTTTCCAATTGGTACCAAAATCTATTCAATTCTCCCCATTAATGTTAGATTGAGGAATCCGTAGTCAAATAGGTCGTTAGTCTTATAGAATTTGAGAAATCGTACCTCCAACAACCTCTCACACACACACACCAGACATCATTGTAAAAATGTTAAAATCGAATTCTATGGACCTTAAATCGTGTTTATTCAATAAAATCTAGATATGCGATTTTTTTCATGAATCCAATACCTCTCTTGCCGAGAGGTAAAAAGTCACCCAATATGAATTTCCATTTGAAAATTTGGGAGTATACTGGACGTTAAACAATTTTTACCTTCCGTCACCTTTAGGTAAAGAAGATATTGACTTTGGACAAAAAATTCTACGGTGCGTTTTTAATGAAAAAGCACATTTTATAGTTCTTAGAATACGATTTTGCTATTTTTACGATGATGTCTGTATGTATGTGTGCGTGTGTGTGGCTGTGTGTACGTGTGTGTATGTCTGTGTGTGTGTGACAAAAATTTCTCCTCCGATAACTCCAATACTACACTTCCAAAAATTATAATTCTTTCATATTTCTCTTTTGTATGTCCATATGAAGAGTTGATTAGATTTTGTTTACGATTGCTTGACCGGAAGTATCCTAATTTGAAGATTTTAACAGTTTTTAATATCATTTTTTGACATTTTATGTTTTATATTTATAAATATTAAAGAATATTTTATTTTCTATTCGATATAATTATATTTTTTTCTTCATATTCAATGACAAAAAATTATAGATAAATAATATCTTGCAATCTATGCTGCTAAAAGCTGCACCATGGAATCAGTTAAAATATTTATATA
The DNA here is from genome assembly GCA_951394225.1 of Harpalus rufipes. Lineage (NCBI taxonomy): Eukaryota > Metazoa > Arthropoda > Insecta > Coleoptera > Carabidae > Harpalus > Harpalus rufipes. The sequence goes on along the minus strand of OX596274.1, from coordinate 31,779,384 downwards.
TTACTAATTGACAGATATCAGTGTCAAATAAAATTTGCACATTACGTAATATCTTTGTGAAATGAATTTACTGGAAATATAAAAATGTAAAATAATTTAATGAGGCAACAACAAAATACATAAGGTAATACAACAGATTGTAGCCACAAGACAATTCAGCAGATTATTACGTTATAAATATAATGCTATATATATTTCTACTTCTTATTTTAAAAAACATACTGTTCTTTGTAGGAGTAGTTCAGTTCAGTACGAGGTAAGATCAGTTCATTTCTCCCCTTAAAAGTAACGCCCATAGACTAGTTTGCAAAAATATTTCTGTGTGGAATTTGTACAAAACACGTTGAATCGACGGAAGGTAATCTGCTGGCCACATCAGATTTTTTATGTTTTATGTTTGCATTTGTTGATTAGTGTGCCCTTCTCTAGTCCGCGTCATGCCCTGAGTACGGCCGGCTGCTAATGTGTGTGTATGTGTGTGTGTGTGTGTGTGTGTGTGTGTGTGTGTGTGTGTGTGTGTGTGTGTGTGTGTGTGTGTGTGTGTGTGTGTAGAAAAAACCTCTGGCTGAGTAAGCCTCGCGTATCCAGGATTCAGTAGTACGGGATAGTCTGCTCGGCCAGTGTCAAGTCAAGATAACCTGTGATTAGGATTGTACCTCTTCTAAATATTGTAAAAAAAAAAAACAAAAAAAATGTAAATTCTTTTTGCACTGACCTATAACAATAGCTGCAACTTTTACTTTAATTAATATTTACTTTTGTGTTTCATAATGACCGATTCCAGTTTAAGGTAAATTGCTGGCTCATTTGAAAAGAATTTTAGGAAAACAATTTTTCTATGAAAAAAGATTTCGTAAAAGTAGAATGATCTATTTATTTATATTTCTATGAAGAGTTGAATAGTAATACTCCGTGACACGTTCCGTCTCTGCCAATAGTATAAATAAGTTTAGGGGTAATTCTGGAAGCCGGGTCTGGCTGGGGTGAAAGAAGAGAAGTAGAAATAAGGGTGCGAAGGAGTTAGAAGGGGTGGCAGGCACAGGCACAGGCAATACGTAATACCTGCAGATGAAATACGATAGCAAACGTAGGAAAGGAAACGCCAACGAACGGAATGGAACGAATAAGAAAACTAGGACTCCGTAAGTAAAGTACATATTCATTATCAGCTTCAAACGGGAACGAGAGACCCGCTGCCGACTCTGAAACGAAACGAAACGAAATGAGTTCCTTCACACACAAAATCCTGCTCTACCTTCGTAATGGTGTGTCAATATTTCCATAATTGTTACAATTCAGCAATTATTGTACTGAAAAGAAAACTGCTGGCCAACCTCAAAACTCAAAACTTTTATAATGAGGAATTATTTCAGTAACCGATTCATATTGTATGGAAGACAAACAAAATAATACTTTTTATTTATAATTTCCTGAAAAGATATATTCCCGATATGGTTTTTTGTGGCGTCATTGTCTACTCATACACATAAAGAAGATTAAGAAACCTAAAAGTTATTGAAATGAATGACGTATGAGCTGACGTCAATTTGTTAAGAATTGAAATTGAAGCCTATATAGTTTAAAATACAGATGTGTATAGCTGGCTGATTTGTGAATTTTGATTTTCTTTTATACGTTTTTAACTCTATATCCATTGAGTATGATGTATAAAAGGTAATCAATTCGTATAGATAATAGAATATTTTTTAATATTTATAATAACATTAAATGTCATAGAATAATGCGTTTTTCAAGAAAAACTGTGGATATCTGCAAATGAAGGTACTTCCGGTTAACCAATTATAACCAAAATCGAATCAACTCTTCTTATGGATGTAAAGAAAAGGAATACGCAGGAAATATAATTTTTAGAATTGTAGTGTTAGAGTTATTGTCTATGAAAAAAATCGTCACAAACACACACACAGCCACAGACACACATAGGTATGTACAGATCATCGTAAAAATGGTAAAATCGTATCCTAGGGACCCTAAAATGTGCTTACTCACTAAAAACTCATCGTCGAAATTTTTGACCAAAGATAAAACCTTCCTTACCTAAAGGTGACAGAAGGTAAAAAGTAACTAATAGTGAGCAAGCTTATTGAAACACCCGGTATATCCATGCCTTGAAACAAACAGTTTCGGAGTCGAAGATAGTAAGGTTTTCTTGTAGCCCACAAGGACACTATTTACCAGGTAATCGCCGCTATTTCTCCAGAAATGACCGAACGAGTCATGCGAACATTCATAATTTGAAGGAGTGTATAATTATCGACCTCCATCTTGAGGATATTATTTTTAAAAAATATTTATTATTACCCTTTTTTTGTTGCAATGGATTTTATCTTTTACTTGTCTTGCAGAATAAAAGTTTGGAAAGTGATATTTCTTTTCGGTTCGGCCTGTATAAAGCACATTGCGAGTATATTAAGAATAGGTGTGCATCGTCTCGGTTGAGAGCTGTGTGAAGGAAAGGAATGATCAGGTTCTTTGTTTCGTCTGGGAGGAAATTGCGCTAAATTCACCGGCATCGTGCCGTCACAAAGGCGCGCCCTAGACATCTGGTAATTAAAACTGGAATTAGCGCCACTCGTACCAAGTACAACACTTCAACACCCGCGTACAAAAATACCCACCACCACCAGCCACTATTGTAGCGGTCGTAGTAATAATTAGGAGTATTTAGCATTTTAAGTACACGATGTACTAGCAGGCTGCCAGCCTGGCTTCTCTACAGTCCATTAGGCAGCCCCGGCTTAAGATGCGCTTACAACATCCCCAACCCTGGATTTACCTTCCGCAATTAATTACACGTGCGACAACATACTACCAAACCAAGCCCCCACAAGCACGTCAAAAATACACTATGTATCGACAAGCAATTTGAGTCTCGCATATTCTTAACTTTTTTTCGATAATTTTTTACCTTCCTAATTCCCTACCTAAATAAGGAAAGTATACCGATTGTAGTAAATTAGCACATTGTGAAGTACCTAGATTTATCTTTTAACATTCTAGAATTTATGGTTGTCCAATAGGGTGGTTGCACGGTTTTTATATTTATAAAATAACATTATATCCTCGTAATTATGCTTATTCAAACATTATTTATTGGAAAAAATATATAATAATTCCTATAAATAATTAGTTATTAATTGTAAAATGTGCATATTTAATAATCACGAAATTAAAAACAGAGTGTGACGTCAAAAGGCACTCGCGGGAGCGCATCCAAGGAAACAGTCAAGCATGTCAAATACTTAATCACATATCACATCCAGTTTTGTTTACAAACGACGGAGATAGAAAAACACACAATTGCACCCGATTGACAAGAGAGGTTGCTTGTGTTCAGACAGCCAATAGGAATAGGTGCCTTCTTACGTCATAAGAGTGGGGGTAGTTTTTGTTTAGAGTGTTTATCGTAATTCTTTTTAATTCAATATTAAAAAAAATGAACAAAAAAAAATTCAGTTTACTATGAATTAATTTGTATAATCTTTAACATAAAATAATTTAAAAAATGTGCAACCATTCTATTGTTACCAAAACCTTATCAGCTCTTCCTTTTAATGTTAGATTGAGGAATCTGTAGTTAAACATGTCTTAAGACTTATAGTATTTGACAAACTGTACTTCCAACATTCATACAAACATACGTGCACACACACAGATACACACACACACACACACACACACACACACACACACACACACATACACACATACACACGGATATCATCATAAAAATGTTTATTTGTTACTCACTTGTAACTTACTCGTAAAATTGACAGCTAACTTGGAAAATTTTTACAAGTTAGTAACCACGTTAGTAACGTTGTTGACATGTGAAAAATGTGTTTTGTTACTGTCATACATATTAAAAATAAGTGTCAAATTGATAATTATAATTTATAGTTCTAATTTTTATTTGTTTCTAGTGTTTTATTATATTTTAAAAATATATTAATTTAAAAATATTTTAATATTGATTACTAGCGGTAATGCAGTTATATTTTAGGTATATTAGAAATAAATAAAATGGCTTCATTTACGACGGTTTCTGGTATTCTGGTACGTTCATTGTGAATTCTGACTACAATTCTGATATGCGTATTTTATTAAAAAATAAATAACTAAATAGACGATACGCGTTGCCACAGTAACAACCTCCAATGGCTTCTGAGAAATCATTTAAGCCAATTATTGACACAACAATTGCAATTGACAGGTTTTGGATATAATTTTAAATTTGATTTACAAGTGAGTAATAAATAAAAAATTGTACAATACTCGCCCAGGTAACTGTTTTACTGCCTCAAGGAGGTTACAGGCTCGCCTGCTCAGCTCGCCAGTCATTTCCTCCTTTCAGCAGTAAAAACTATTTTACCTGTCTTGTAATGTAAAATACTATATAATCCGATTGCAGGGAACTTAAAACCTCTCTTAGCAACAGGTAAATAAGTTTTTAATGAAAACCCCATTATATCAATCCAGCTTATTACCCATTTATAGGTGTGCTACTCTAAATAAACCAGAAATTGAAACATCGTAAGTAATAACATCAATGTCATTAAATTAAATAATAGATAGAATATTAGAATTCTGTACCACTTATATTCGATTCAATGTATAAGTTATTAGTACGTTCATGTATGTAGCTGAAAGTTTCCGGACAAATTGAAATATTAAAGAGGCCAAAGTGTCCAGTCGCTCGTCCGAGATAAAAGTTATCGGATATGTTTGTCAGATGTCTGGTGTTGTTTGTCTGTCTGCCGCGTCACGTCAGATCTAAATATCACACGTGCGTCATAAATCTGTTGACATCCACAACTCGTAAAGTGCGAGCGCTTTTTTAACTGCAATATAAAATTTACGACATATAAAAACAGAGGTAGAATAGGAATAGGAGAGATGGTGTTCGTGTTGAATGAGATCTTGCAAGAAAAATTTAACATACGAGTACTTTTACGTACGTTATATTATTATTAAATATGATTTTCTGTTTAAATTTCGTTATATATTAAACGTAGTAGAGATTTAAACATAGGTCAAAGTACAAGCCAAATGCATAGTACTTCAACAAATTATAAAACTTACACAAATGCTTAGAAATTTGTACAAAATTCTTTCTGCTTGTTTAAATATAGACTTAAAACTTCGATCGGCATTTTAAGGGTCATCTTCTATTCCTACTTAGCTTCTACAGAGAACTTTTACTTCTGACACAATAACTTCGTAAAAATCCAGTGCGCACAGTAAAACTTACCTTGCAAGGCATATATTATTATACATATATTCTATAATAGAAGAAAGTGCAGGACTTAGGGATACAATGCCTAATAATTAAAGCTGTTATTACTAATAAAGGCTATGTAACTCAATATTAGTAGGCCTATCCTGTAAAATATTCGCTTAACGAATCGTTATCATAACGATACCGTTATTATGAAAATCGTTATTTCTACGTAACGATAATCGTTATCTTCCTATCCGTATTCTGTAACACATTTTAAAAAATAATAATCTTGGAATCAAGTTAAAAACTTTATTTCCTAAATTCAAATTATAATTTTAAATGAAATATCTAAAATAATCCATATCACTCACAAAACTTCTAGTAGGATCTCTTCTTCTTATTGTAGGCTATGCTAGAGCTACTACTACCATCTGTAGACAAATTGGGAAACTTGCGTTAGGTGCTAGGAATAAAAACTTATTAAATTATTTTAATATTACCTTGTAAACAACTATAATATGACGGGTTTTTGACAAAACTATTCAACATAATAGCAATTTTATTTTGACACGCATAAACATACTGAATTATTGACAAAACGTTTATGTAACGAATGATTTTTCCTGTCGTTAATAAATAACGATATCGTTATCTTTTTTTTTTCATTATGTAGAATTAAATTATTGTTTACAGAATACCACCTTAACGATTATCGTTGTAATAACGATTTAACAATGCATAATGTCATAACGATCGTTTACAGAATAAGCCTATTAAACAATTTTCGTTATTACCATAACGATATAACGATTTAACAATTCGTTATGTCATAACGATGCTTACAGAATAGCCCTATATAGGTGGGAATACTAGAATAACATATTTAGTTTTTGTAAGTTTAAAATCTATGTTTTAAACTAGTCGAAAGAAATTTGTAGAAATTGCGTGGTTTTTATAATTTGTTTGTTGAAAATATAAACCGGCCGAACTAATATGAGTTTGAGCTCGTAGTATGCTTGTGTTATAATTTTACTGGAAATATAGAAGCTTTTGCAAGAAACTTTCTGTATGGAATTTGTACAAAATACATAGAACTGATGGAAGGTAATGTGCTGGTCAGATCAGATTTTTTAAATTTGAGATAATCATAGAATTAACTTTCTAGTCCTTACTTTTATAGATTTCTGTAACTTAATATAACTCAGGATTAGGGCCGATACACTTTGAAATATGGAAGTCGACTTTCGATTTTTCAAAATATCGGTTTTCATCGATTGGTTGAATATACAAAAGAGTCGTAATAATCGAGTCACAGAATTGGTCGAAATAATCGATGTCTAAATAATCTTGGTTGAAATATTCAAAAAGCAGAAATAGTAAAAATAAAAATCTATTGTGGCTAACACAATACCTCTCGCCACTTTCGATTTTGCTAACATAAGTATTGTATTTAACATTTTTTGTATACTAATCTCTAAATTGTCAAAAAATTCTAAACTCTAAATTAAACCTAAACTATAATAAAGCTTTCAGAACCAGAATTCATGTATATAGAAAGAAAACAATATTTGGATTATATTAAAAGTCGAACTAGTATAAAATCTAAAAGGTCGAAATAATCTATAGAGTCGAAATAATATAAAAGTCGAAGTCGAAATAATATAAATCGACTAAACAATATTGTATTTTTTTAAAATTCGGTCGACTTTTGTGAAAAGAAGTCGCATAGGTATCGATATATCGACTTATTACCAGACCTACACAATATTATTAAATATTAGAAAATTACTTACTGGATGTTGATGAACAATTACATAATAATTAGATATTTTTATGGGATGTTTTTGTATTTGGCATTCTTTGAAATATATATCGCTGTTTGTAACTCATAATTATAATATTTGGACTTTGGTTGCTTTTGCGAAAAGCTCCTATAGAGCCTAATTTCAACGATACTTTTCTCATTAGTAAAGATTAATATGAAAGAAAATAAAAATACTAGGAGAATATTTTCTTACTCTGTCGATCAAAGCAAGAAAAATAAAAATGGTACAAGACCTTATTTCATTTCAAGTAGGTATAAGTTGATAAAATATTTTTGCTTGCGATTCACGTGTGCCCATACATATAAAAGTGCGAGCTCCTTTGTGTCTAACAAGCGGTCGCGAATGAACAAATCAAATTTCGCGAGGCGAGCCGAATCTACATACATTTGCGAGATGGACCCTAGCCTTATAGAACATCTTCTGCATTCATGGGGCAACATTTATATTCACAAGTCTGAATATTTGAGCGAAGAGCGGAGGAGAGATGCCGGTGCATCCTAAGGACGTTTGCATTGTGAAGATGAGGATGCGAATGCGAATATGGCGTTAGGTAAACTAATGAACCGAAGCCTGCACTGTACGAGTAGGTAATCCGGGAATGGTGACCGTAATGCCCTGTAAGCGTAGGTGTGTTTACTGCCAGCACTTCACCCGGATTGTGTAAGGATTATTCAAGGTACGGACAACTTTCAGAAACTAACATACTTACCACTGAGATGCGGAGGTTATAGCTATAGCTATACTCATCAGCCTTCATTATACCTGCAATAAAATCAACAAGAAAAATATACTCGTTAGGGTGTCTACTTGAATGGTTAGAAATTTCTACAAAATTCTTTAAGCTTCTTTAAATATAGACTTAAAACTTTAAAAAGCTGTAAACCAAAAAATTGGTAATAATAGTTCAACCGGCATTAAAGGTCATCTTCTAGTCTAGATTTAGTTTGTACCGCGATCCTTTACTTTTGGCACAATAAAAACAGTTTCGTAAAAACCCAGTCCGTACATTAAAACCTATCTTGCAAGACATATAGGACAATATACACAGGAAAATGTGCAGGGCTTAGGGATACAATGGCTAATAGAATTAAAGCTGGTATAACTAATAAAGGTGAAGTAACCTAATTTTAAATGGCGATATACTTGAATAAGATATTCAGTTTTGGTATACTTAAAATCTATATTTTAAACTAGTCGAAAGAAATTTGTAGAAATTTCTCACCATTTGCGGCCGAATTAATATGAGTTTGAGCCCGTAGTATGTTTGTGTTATAATTTGACTGGAAGTATAGGATCTTTTGCTAGAAAATTTCTGTATGGGATTTATACAAAATACATAGAACTGACGGAAGTTAATGTACTGGTCACATCAGATTATTTTTAGTATACTCACATCCTCCCTTACCAATACTGAATCACCCGCGAAATAAACTCAAAATGGACTGAGCCATTCAGTCCAGTAGAAGGGCTAATGTTGTAAGAAGAAATGTCCATTTGTAGCTTACAATTCTATTTTGAAAGATGAGCTCAATTTATCTATCAACTGACTATATCAGCTATTGTTGAGTACAATTACCAGGCGTCACCTCTAAAAGTTGTTATGAAGAGAACACGACAGGAATCAATTTTGATTGAATATAATTTTTAAGTTTGACGATGTTAATTAGATTTTTTTTTACTGTTATCAGTGACAAGTGACAATCTTCGTCATGTTCTGGTAATGCGTTAAAAGACAAGGGTGTCATTCTTGTTTTGGGAAGTTAACAGAGAGAATGTTGTGATTACGCAATTAGTAGGCGGATGGGTGGGCATTTAATTACAGAACGTTTAATCATAATAGCAGCCAGCAGGTGTACGCGCAGAACCAGAGCAGGCAGGAGCAGGTCGCAAACCACTTTATAATACAGTCATTATCTTCCGGGGAAGTTGGACGCAGGACAGTGGGAAGTCATCATCTTGGCTCTGGTAAGTGCATGCACTGGCACAGCACTCCGGTACGGGGCGATCAGTCTGCGGCCGCCTCGGCCATTAGGCCGGCCTGCTGCCGCCCGCGACACAAACAACGCTGACCAACAACTTTCCAACAAACAACAAATGCCATCACACAACATAATGCCCAAGACAAAGGTTAATTGCTATTACATTGCCCACTCAAGGAACTAACACCATGCGGCAATGAGGGACACAACTTTTCAAATAAATACATATCACCGCGATTTCTATACATCGATATATGACGGGGTTAATATACGTAGATTCGAATCCTACCGACTGCGCCAATTTATATTATTTACGAATTTAAAACACACATACACGTTTGTTCTTTCTATCAATAGGTGCTTTCTTTATAGGTGGAAAATAAACTGATCTTACCTTGTACTAAACTGAATTGAACTAACCCTAAAAGAACAGTATGTTTTCTAAAATAATAAGTAGAAAATAAAACATAATAATCTACTCAATTTCCTTGTGGCTGTAATCCTGTTGTATATGTGGTTTGTTTTTGACATATTAAATTATTTTACATTTGAGTACCTAATTATGGATGTATTCTTTAAGGTAATAAAAACTGATATTACGTTTCTGTTTCTGAAACAAACAAACAAATTTCTTCTATTATTGTCATTTTCATATCAAATGCGTGCAAACAAGACATACATAGCAGTCATATTGACGTGACATTGACATTCGGCATCAATTCAATATGATATTGTTTCAAAGGAGGTGCTTAGTACAAGATCATTTATTCCCTTTTAAAAATAACAGTTTAGGGTAGATACGTACTATTCGGAGGTGATCTTCTTGGTAAAATGAAGGAGGTTAAAATTGACAACGATGTGTCACTGAGATTTCGAGTAATTAATTGTTAACACTTAAGCCCGGTTGCAGAAATGTTCATCAACGCCTTCTTCAGTTTGCGGATCATCGAAATGAATATATTCAAAATAGTTTTCTTGTTCTTATGACATTTAAATCATTACTGTCAAAAAATTTCGTTGCATTTGTTTGTGTTAATGAACCGCTAACAGAACAAGGCGTTGATGAACGTTTCTGCAACCTGGCATTAGTCTAGTAACATTTTTTCAAATAAAAGAATAAAAAATACATGGATCCGTTTAAAAAATATATACATATATTTTGTCCCATTTTGGTAACCGCTGATACAACTTTTCTTTTTGCTGATATCACCAATCATAGAATGGCACAATTTTACTCATTTAACTAAACTCATACCTCTGAAATAAAAAAAAAAGTTACCAATAGTAAGAAAGCTTATAGAAACAGCCTATAATATGTAAAAAAAACCCAAATGTTTCTCAGGCGCGACTGATTGAAGACTTTTGGACATTTCTTAACTGAAAAGTATACAATAATGGCTGGTAATACCAAAGCGAACAACAATTACAAACAAGAATATTCCTGACGGGAAGTAGACAACATCATCCAGAGACAAATGAGACGGCGTATTAAAAAAACTGTGTTGCATTGAATATGATAGTCCTCTATCAATGTTTCAAAATTAGATTGCTTATCTCCTTTTACAGATCACTCCACATGTCAACGTTTCAATAAAAAATCTTTCTATTTGATGGAGGTCTAACTTTATCTCAAAACTTTTGTTACATACGTTATGGAGAAAAAGATGTAACTATGTATGTATATGACGGACAGAATCCTGGTAGGTATGAATTTTTAAGAGTATTTCTTTATTCATATTGCTGAGTGTGTGTGGTGGTAGGGCCCCTTCTGCATGTATATGTAGTTTGTTGGGCTTGGCTTGCGCTGACCTCTTGGAGCTGTGTGTTCCCGGGAGAGTTTGTGTGCGCGACGGACCTGAACGCGGACATAAGTTCCAGGTCTCGGTGTGTGTGAAACAACTCCCTGTGCGCGCTTACATCACTGCAAGGCAACGCACCGCTCTGCTGCACTCGCCATAAACATTCTAATAAGACTGTGAGCTCGTAGTGCGGAATGTGAAATGAAGCGAAGCATTAATAGTGATTAGCTAGGCTGGCTCACGCATGGCGAATGTTTTTGGAAGGCATGACAGCGGATTAACCCCGCATCTTCGACTTATTACATCGCCCACTGCAATCGGATTAGCACAGCACAGCCAACTCTGCTCTACGCTGTGCTCTCTGCTCTCTGGTCACGATTCCGATGGCGAATGGCTCACACTGCCTGTCTTCTCAGATTAGCAACGTCAACTATATACACTCCCTTTCAAAGCCAACTGCATAACGTTAACGTTAACGCCACACGAGGAAAAGTATACCACGTTTCATCGTATCAAGACTCCACTACTTATATACTGTATTATGTATTTAACTTTGAGTACCTATCTATATTTATATTTTTTTACTTTCCGCTATCCTTCGTAAGGGAGGTATAGCGATCATGCTAAAAATTGCATATTTGATATTTTGATAAATGACCACGTTTCAAGGTCCATAGAATTCGATTTTAACATTTTTACAATGATGTTTGTGGGTGCGTATGTGTGTGTGTACGTGTGTGTGTGTATGTATGTGTGTGTATGTATGCAAGTGTGGATCTTCTGGTCACTCTAGCTCAAATACTATCAACCGCAGAATTTTGAAACCTTGTATTTCGACCTTACTCTAATATGAAAAGAAGTTGTTAGATTTTGGTGTAAACTGGATAACTGGAAATCGTACTTTACTAAAAGATCAAAATAGTTTTTCATCCAAAAATACCTTTAAATGTCATTTTTTCGCGATTATCTTATTATTAAAATTTAAGATATTTTATAGATAAATTAACAAAAAAAACCAATTTTATAAAGACCGGAGTCTATGTTTTAAAGATAAACACAATTTCTTAATTACACAGTTCATATTTCAAATGTATGTAACTGACAGATAAATGCCACTGTCAAAAGAATAACCATTTCAAATTAGTAATAGTAACATTTTAAAAAGAAAATTGTAAATAACACAACAGTTATATGGAAAGGAATTTATTATACATAGTTTCCAACATTTGTAAATATACAAGTATGTATTTAAATAAAAATAATAATAAATATATCAGCACGGCATATTACCCATTTCTGGGTGTGCTAATCTGCTTTGTACACTGATTTCCGTAATTATAATGACATATTTGTACCGTGCCGGCGTTTACCAAGCATCGCCTCACGGGTACTTATTTCTGGCGTGAAGAGTGCAGCACAGGGGTCAATTTTGTGCCATTTAAAATTCAAAATATTTGGTGTTGGTAGAGATTGAATCGGGTTCCCCAGATTCGCGACCAGACATTCAGGCACGCGGTCACGAGACCCCATAGGTATATGTATTTAAATTAATAAAAAAATAAATGGCGGGAGGTACTGTGTTGGTCACATCAGATTTTTCTAGATAGATTTAATGCTAAGGATATTAGATCCAAATTATAACTCCAATACTTAGTGGCAATCCTCTTATTACAAAGTTTCAAGTAACTATACAACTTTCAGTTAAAAATAACCAAAACTCGCATATTGTCAAATCAGTTGAGTATGGCGAGTGTTCTATTATTTACATTACCTACGGAAAAACGCATTATCATAATTCCTGCGTCTGGAACTTTACTAGGCACTATAGGCAAACCCTGTTTTTACCTCTCGCTAAGAGAGGTAATGGATTCATGCTAAAAATCGCATATCCAGATTTTATTGAATAAGCACGTTTTAAGGTCCCTACAATCCGATTTTAACATTTTTACGATGATGTCTGTGTGTGTGTGTGTGTGTGTGTGTGTGTGTGTGTGTGTGTGTGTGTGTGTGTGTGTGTGTGGATGTGTGTGTGTGGGATGTTGGAAGGACGGTTACTCAAAAACTATAAGACTTAAAATTTGTTTAACAACGTATTTCCCAATCGGACATTCATGGGAAGATCTGAAAAGGTTTTGGTAACAATTGGACAACCGGAAGTAGAAGATTCTTGAAAAAAAATCTTCTAAATATTATTTTTTGAAAATTTTTCTTGATAATATTAAAGAAAAATAAATTCTCTTTCTGATACATTTAAATATTTTTATACATATTTTATAGATTTAGAGATAAAAGGAATATAATATATAAAATAATGTTGTAATTAATTTTACAACCGAAAGGATGTCATGAAAAATAGTTGCAAATTTAAATTATTTGTAACTGACAGATAAATGTCAGTGTCAGAAATAATGAGTAATGAAAGAAAAATGTATTTGGAGAATCCCTTAATTCTTGATCTGTGACTATTATGGAGATGACAAGTCTAGGTTGAAGGACTTAAATTTGTTTCAAACATTATGGGACAATGTACACCAGTACTGTAGACTAGAGTAACTTTGAATTGCGAAAAAGCTATCAAATTCTTCTCAAGTAAGTTGTAAATATTGACAAAATTACACATCGATATAAGAATAATCGGAGTGCAATCTATCCGTCACTTTATTAAAAGGAATTAGTGTTATTTAGATATAACAAGTATGAAAAAATAAAATGTAAAAGAAGATATATAAGAATAGATGCACAATCCAGATATATACATTTTAGACCGCCCAAAATAAATGTTTTTACTAGAAGAATATGAAGAGAAAGTAAACAAAGTTGTTCGAATTGAAAATTGCTGTTACCAGCCTAATATTTATATATGGTAAACTCTACTTTGTAATTTATTGTAACATAATTTATGGTAAATATCTTTATGTTGAGACATGCTATTATTGAATAATAAAGAAGTTTATACGTCATAGATTTATATGAATATATTATTTGTATTTATAAAAATAATCTTTGCTTTATGCATACAGCCAGGTAAAATATACGGCGAGAGGTTATGTGCTGGCCACATCAGATTTTTTTATGCTGAAAGAAAGAATTTGTTTGATAAAAACTGAATCTATACTTTCTTTGCAGTCAAAAGCACTTAAACCATTTTTGAAATCATAATATTTTCACTTACAACTACATTTTAAAATATTGATTAACTAAGTTTTGACTAACTTAACTTTCGCAACTTAATTTCAAATGACACAAATGACGGAAGGTAATGTACTGGTAATAAGTAACCTATGCAAGAAAATTTCTACATGAAATTTGTGCAAAATATATAGAACTGACGGAAGGCAATGCCCTGCCACATCAGATTTTTATATATAACTAGTTGCTTTCTTAGACGATATATACTACCAAATCATACAAAATAATAATAATATTCTTTATTGTATTTCAAGTCTTACAACTTATTACAAATATGATTTAATGGGGATGAGTCAGTTTTTATGCTACATATTTTTGTTACATTTCGCGTTGTATACATTGCTGTGATGACAATAAGACGATAAAAGGACACACACAAACATCCAAGCCCATGGTGGGAATCGAACCCACAACCCCAGGATCCGAGTTGTGATGGTTGCTTTGAGTGCTGCCGCATCACAACACGCTGCCTTAACATGGTCGGCCATCTAGGCGGCTTTATACAAAATATAAATCTGATTTTTGCTAATAAATTATTGCGTTTGGTCTAAATTTGAAATGCCAACGTACTTAATTTTGTCTGAGAACGAAACTATAAATCTTGGAAGTTTATGGACATGCATAAATACGGTTAAAAGGGTTCAATTGTACGTTTTACGTACTAGATTTAATCCAAACGCAATAATTGAAATAATCGACTTATGACCTTTTATCCCGGCATTAGCGAATTGCTATGTTTTAAAATATTTGTATGATACTACAAATGTGGGACTTTTTTACATCTTCTCTACTTCTTGTTTAACCTGCCTAACACGCTGTTAACTCCCTTCACCCTTCTAGTGCGTGTTCATTTTTTGTATGTAGTAGTAATTCTCAGCATACATGTGGCATGTAAGCACGACGTGGCGTCGTGTCGCGAAGGCTGATTTGAAACGTGCAGTTACAATGTGTCGCTGAACACGGCGCGAGAAGTGGGAGGGAAGGGGCGTTCCGCTAATTGGCTTGTCAGCCGTCGCCGTCGCGACGCCGCCGAGTAACTTGTAAAACGAGCGCGGCGCTGGAAAAGTGTGGTCAGTCCGAGATGCAGAAATCCTTACCGAGGAGGTGGAGAGGAACAGCTGCAGTCGACACGTTCGTTTTCGTTTCCAATGTGGACTCTGGACTCATTATTTTATCATATTTTTGCCCCAATGTACCCTTGCGACCCTCAAGGCAAGGCGTTTAATAAATCAGGACGACATACAGAATTAAACCCTTCGATGGGAAGGAGGGTAGGGGGTTATATATTAAGGGTTACTCTCAAATTCGTCAAAATTAAGTCTCGTGGACACAAGCCTCAATTTATTGATTCATAACCAGAAGAATACTAATCCTTTATTGCTCCACATTAAAAAAGAAAATTGTACTATATTTTAGAGGTTAGTGTTGACCATTACAATCTATACATTTTTACATTTTCAGAAACCAATTTTTCTATGTTTGTGGAAGTATATCATCGACTATTTCATAGGCCGAAGTAAAATACATTCCCACAAGTTATCTGGAAATAAAAGGTTGATACAGTACAATTTTTCCTCTTGGCCGATTATGACGGATCTTTTGAAGGATTGCAGGCAAGCACATCTAGTACACCATTCAGAATTAACCATATAATAAATCAGAGCAACAATACCCAAAAAACAACGGGTATTTTCTTGTTACGATTTTTTTTGCCTTCCGTCATCTTTAGTTAAGGAAAGTATTGTCTTTGGTCAAAAAAATTGATATTGTGTTTCTAATGAATAAGCATGTTTTAGGATCCCTAGATTTCGAATTTACTACTTTTACGATGAGGTCTGTATATACAGTATTTTTTTTAAAGGTGTTAGATCAAGGTTATCTACGAATTGTATGAATTAAGATTTTAGCTTCACCCATTCCAACAAATTCAATAGTGTCGTTTACTTTGTTTTTATGAGGGTACATGAGATACTACTGTTATTTTATTATTATAAAAATATATGTTATATTAAAGACATTCAAAATTCAAAACTAAGTCACCTGTTAAGTTTATTAGCAAATATAATACCAATTATTAATATACGATAATATATTTTTTTTTGTAACATCTTTCGTACATCAATTCTGATTAGAAAGTACAGACTTTCAGAGTTTTAACATTTACGAAAATGTAAATAAGAAAAAGATTCTGGGTATTAGAGCTTCCGCTTACTTTTAAAGACGTATGATGTGAAACTGTAAATAAATTTCTTGTCATTAGTCAACTCGATGTAAAAACAGTTTAGTTCTTATTTCTTTTAATTGGGAAAAGCCTCTTAGCTTCTGAAAGAACAAATCGTTTTTTAGAATTAACAGCGACTAAAAAATAATTCTGGCGTTTCTTTGAAGTCGAGCTAGATGTTTGATTCAATTAGCAAATTCTGCAGCAACACAACCCCTCAGACCGAGTGGAGTGTTTGCGATATAGATATGGCTGTAAGTATTATTGTAGTGGAGTGAATAGTGCTCGTTGATTAATGGCAAATATTTTCGCAAATGTGAGCATCGCGAAATGAAACTCGGAGGAGTTTGTTAATATATTGGGGACATATTGGTTCGGAACGTAATCAAGCAGCAACGCACACCTTGTCATATTACTTCTACAAACTACAATCATGTTCGGGACGAGTCGGGAGAGCAGCCACCCTCCAACTTCCCAACTCATCCAAGCTGTCGCCGATATCAAAATACTTTGCCAATAAATACCTACACATGGGGTTTGTCCAACGAATAAAAGAATTCTACAAATGAATACATCAACAAGAGTTTTTATTCATTGCTAGATTTGTTAATCTCTTTTATATAGATTTTGATAATGACCAAGTAATTCTACCTTGAAGAAAATTACAGTTATTAAATTAAAAATTTGTTATATCTAGCACAATACATCTCTTTACTTCCATTTTTTTTGTTATACGGACTGGCTCATAAGTCATTTGAAATTATAATAATAATCTTTGAATTAAATTTTATTTTTTTTACCTCTCGCTTATAGAGGTTTTGATTCATGCTAAAAATCACATATCCAAATTTAGTGAATAAGCACGTTTTAAGGTCCATAGAATTTGGTTTAAAAATTTTACGAAGATATCTGTGTGTGTATGTGTGTATGTGTGTGTGTGTGTGGATGTTGGTAGGACGTTTTCTCAAAAACTATAAGACTTAAGACCTATTTAACTCCGTATTCCTTAGCCGTATGGGAAGAGCTGAAAAGGTTTTGAAATTGGACAACCGGAAGTAAATACTTCTGAATATTTTTTTTTTTAAATTTATATTATTACAAATAATAAAGAACATTAAATTCTTAATTTAATATTTTTTTTTCTTCTATTCTGTACATTTAGAGATAAATATACTAATGCATAGCAAATTTCATATACTTTTCAAACTTGAGTAAATATATAGGATGTTCAATTTGAAAATATAAAGTTACATGTAGAAGTATACTATTTCGTGAAAATGGAAGATCCGATAGAAAAATCTCAACTGCAGATTTTTTAATTTAAAATAAACTTTCTTTGAAAACATTTTGCATAATATTTAAAATAATCGAGTTATTAAAAAAATCGATGAATCACCTTGTATAAATATTACATTGTTATTATGTATTGCATTATTACGTTATTAGTGTTATTACTACCTACAGTATTACAGTAACGTTTAAAAACATATTATTGTTCTAAATTGTAATTAAAATTTGAAATAAAAATTATTTCCGTTTTGTAGAGGTTTGTTTCCGTCCTATAGGAGATTTCTGTAGAAACAGGAGACCTGCTCAAGCCGGAAAGATATTTTGGTCACTCATGATTCCAGCTTAGACAGGTTTGACTGTATATAATTCTAAACAATGCTGGAAAATATGTGTCTTCCAGTAGAGAATGAGAGTATGCTTGTGAAAAATCGGCTGTATGTAAATAATTCCAGGATTATTCTGCAGTTTAAGGACAACATAAATAATAATAAAAATATATCACCACAGCATATTACCCATTGCAGGGTGTGCCAATCTGATTTATACGCAGATCTCGGTAATAATGATGACATAACGTATATCTCATAAGTTTTGGCACAGATTTCAATATTTTTTTTTTTGTCATAATAAATTCATTGTTAATGAGTTCATCTAAGCAATTTTATCAGCGTTTAGAACTCATTTTTCACTAATCCGTGCTAGTTTTTTTTTCAACTGTTAAATATATTTTTTTATTTATATGTCACGTGGTTACTTGCGTTACTATTGGAAATAACAAAATATT
Source organism: Harpalus rufipes (assembly GCA_951394225.1). Taxonomy (NCBI): domain Eukaryota; kingdom Metazoa; phylum Arthropoda; class Insecta; order Coleoptera; family Carabidae; genus Harpalus; species Harpalus rufipes. Next base: position 31,761,054 of record OX596274.1, on the reverse strand, counting down.
ATCGCTGCAATATATTATTTCCACTTATTGGTACATTTTCAAGCGTTGTGATTGGCTGATTTTCTTAAGAATTATATCCTCAATAAGTTCATAATTTTGTTGCTTATGAAACAGTTAATTATTAAGTCACTTTAAGTAAATGCATTTTTATGGTACATACGTTATTAGTGTCGTGTAGACGTTTACTAAGACGTCACCTCACGGACACTCATTGCTAGCGTGGAGAATGCACCGCAGGAATTACTTTCGTGCCATTTAAAATTTGAAATAATTTTGGCGCCGGTCAGGGTCTCCAGATTTATAACCAGACACTCAGGACAACATTTGGGAAGAAATTCAAGTACTAGTTACTTTTAATTCATTTGAACATTTAAAAAATAGTTTCTAGTAATGTTTTACGAACAATGTCTAGTTTGTTACTTAAACCCTTATCAAAGCTAAAAGTTTTTTCGAGGAATGGAAAATTTGAGTAATTATTTTTGTTTTAATCGGTGGTTGATATTCTAGAACGCTCGGTTTTCATTGCAGATTCTTTGTTCCGTCATTTTTAAATAATAAAAAAATGCTGAGTGTCATAATGCTCGTCAATATAAATTAATCCTAATGTACACTAAATCAAAAACGAAATTCAAAATTTTTCGTTATTTATTTATTAAACCTCATCATATTGAGCTCAATGCCTTAATGTTAAGACAATTAATTTAATACTGTGCTACTGTTGGTAACCTAAAAAAAAATATTAGTTAGAAAGTAAGAGACACCGAGTACATTTATGTAGAAGAAGCAGATTCTTCTCAAGTTGGATGAGTAAAATGCGATTAAAGCTGGTTCTTTTTCTAATGCAATTTAACAATTTCCTGGGGGCTTGATGGAGGGAGGACAGCAGTGGCAGTCGAAGTCGTCTTGGTGTGTGAAGGAGTGAACGAACTGCTCGCGTTACTCGCGCAGTTCGCCATAGCCGGAGCTGGAGTTGCTGGCTGCGCGGAAAGATTTATGCCGGCGAAGTACATTATCTTGTAGTCTCAGTCGGCTAATTACCGACTATGATACCACATTAGCCTGCGGGCGTCGGTTGAGACCGGGGATTTCACAGAGATAACCGTCCCGCGGTCGGGGAAGGGAGATGTATCGCCTCCAGCCACCAACTCCTCTCAGTGCTACCACTACTACTACCAAGACGCACGCATCCACAATCACAGCGATTATTGAGTTATTGAATCCATGCCCGGAATTAACCTATTAACATAATTACCCGTACTCAAAGGCACTGCTACTCCTGCTGCTTATACAGGTATGAGAGGAGAAGGGTCACATATCTTCCCTCCCAAAGGTGTTTGCTCGCTTGCGTTGACAGTGAAGAGCGAAGAGCGAAGGCGGTGGAGAAACTTCGCTATCAAACTTTGCAATACTTCAAGCCATCAACAGGCAGCAAGTGGCATTGGCTTGGCTGACGTCGCCACCGCGGCGCGGCAGAGACGCGGAGAAGAGAAACCCACTGCTCAAACACGTACGCTGTTTGACAAGTTGCGGTGACATGCAATCCTGCTCCATAATAATGGATCCAGCCGACAAACCTCCACACAGGTCATTTATAACACACAGGGATTCAAATTAATAATATTCACAAGGATCAACACTTCCGACTCATTTTTTATTAGACTAGGTTTTAACAATTAATGGAAATCGTAGTTGTACAGCACTTATTTTTAGTATAGTTTTCTCTTAAAATACAATCAAAGTATCCCTCTTTATATTTTTATACTGTAACATATATCAATTTTTTAATAAAAACACATAAAAAGCACATTACCTTTCGTCAATTATATATATTTCGTACAAATTCCATACAAATAGTTCCTTGTATAAGATTCTAAACTGCCAATAAAATTATATCACGCACTTCTTCTTCAGCTTTTCCCATCCGTTAGGGGTCGCTATTATTGATTTTCTTCTTCCACTCATTGATATTTTGCGTATCATCCTCATTCAAGTCTTCAGCAATACAGTTCTTCCATTTTCTCTTTGGTCGTCCTCTGTTTCTCTTGTATCTTTATAAAAAACTTCTATCACTCGAGCCATTTCCCTCATGCTGTCATTGCTTATCCTATCTTTCCGTGTCTTATAAACATACCATATAAATTGCACTTGAAACTAACGTATGTCAAATATAATTATTGGAATATATCAGCAGTTTCCATGGTTAAAGCATAGCTGACTGATTCATGATATTTTAATCTTTTTATAATTCTTTAACACTGTTGAATGTGAAGGAAAAAGTGAAATCAAACCGTATAGGGAATAAAGTTCTTTAATATTTATAATAACATGAAATGTCAAAAAATGATATTTAAATGCGTTTTTCAAGAAAAACTGTTAAGAGGATTATCGAAATCCATAAAAAATGAATTTTTGGAAATTTTGAACTTTTTATCCGAAAATGTGTGTTTATAACTTTTTGGTTTTGCAAGGTTTAATCAGACTAATCCGGACTCGAAGTGCGCTGGGTCAAAATTTTCATTGTAATGATTACAATTTTAATGTAAAAGGTATTAATAAAAAAATACTCGATTTGTTTTACAAATTTTAGTAATGTCTTTATTGCTATTTCGGTTTTTAGGCCACTATCAGAACATTCATCATTACAGAAATTTTTGTATGTATACAGGGTAATTCATCGGTCTGTTTTTTTTTTTAATAACTCGATTATTTTAAATATTAGGAAAAAAATGAAACAAAGTTTATTTTATATTAATCTACAGTATATGTTTTTCTACAGGATATTCCATTTTTACGCAGTGATATTATGGTGACATTACTTTCTAATACTTCACAAATAATAATGCCGTATGTCGTAGAGTTACAGATATCTAATTATCTACTACACTGCTCTCTGTATTAGTGTTTACCCAGCCACGTTGACGTTTAAATCGAATTATTATTCCATGGTTAATATCAAGTTCATGCTTTTATGTTTTGCAAAAACATAGGTGAAGAACATAAATCTTTGAGAAAGGAATTTTTTAAAAAGAAACATAATTTTCAAAAAAATTACATTTATTTTATCAGTTAAAATGTATCTATAAATATTTCATGTTGCACGCCTATGCATACGAAATGCAGTGAAGTTATCTGCAAGTAATATTACATTAGACGGCACATAAATGATCTTGAATAATCATCTTTCGTGAACCAAACTATAAAAAATGATTGTGTTGATAAATAAAACTATAATTTTGTTCTACGTATTGGTTTCTCATTATAAATAAGATCTTTCAGTACCATAAAAACCTACAGATTTCACTAATGATATATTTGTACCACTGACTAATTGACTCGACTGCTAACTATTGAGGAGAGTGTACCTACTCGTAGTGTATGAGGAATGTGTTGTAATGATGATAACTTGGTGTTAGGAAATCTGTGTTGTAAATCATGTGCGTTTGGTTTTTGCTGTTGCCGTGACAAACGGGCGTTGTCTGGCAAACACGTACAAATTAGCTCTGGTGTGTCAGAAAAAGCTGAATCAATTTGTAATCGTCGTGGGTAAGTGAAAAGAACCGCAACGGAGCACAGCGCGCTGGTAATTTGCGCCGCGCGGATCCCACGAGATGCCCCACATAAGATTGCTCCGAGAGCTGATAACCAGAAGATGACCTAACGTCGCCCAATAATTTCATTAGCACACAAGAGATAAATGGAACGCACTAGCAAACACCAACATACCACTACCACACAGAATAAAACCGACAACAAACATTTCTTTCCATTATTTACTTATTCACTACGATTCTATACCCACTGAAAATACTACCGTTTTTTAAGCAGCTATAGTTTGTAATGTTACAAAAACCATTTAATGCAAGAACAATGAAAGACAATATTTGACCAAAATGAGATTGGTTAAAAACATTTCATTTAACGCAGGCGTTATTATATTTAGCTGTTACAGTTCTGATAATTATAAATTAAATTTAGTCAATATCAAAGTTATTATTTTTAACACAATGTAATTCGCTGAGACGGGAGTTGTCGTGTCATAAAATTCACCATAAGTTTGAGACCAACTATACTATATCTTGTATCTAGACTGTGGAAAACAAAATTTGTACCATCATTTTACAAGCCCAAACCCATAATATTTGGGCCAGTTTTTATTTTCAACAAACAAATTATGAAACTTACGCAAGTGGTGAAAAATTTCTGCAATTTTCTATCGACTAGTTTAAAAATAAATTTTAAATTTACAAAAACTGAATATATTATTCAAGTATTCCGTTATTTAATACTACGTTACATAGTCCTTATTGGTAATAACTAACTTTAATTATTAGGCCTTGTATTCCTAAGCCCTGGAAATTTTACAAAGTTATTTTTCATTGTGCCAAAAGTAAAGGGTATGGGCAGAAGGTAAATCTGGAATAGAAGTCTATATGGGGTCTCGTTGCAAATCTGGAGAACCGGGTTCGATCCCGACCGACTCCAAATATTTCGAATTTTAAATGGCACAAAATTAACAACTATGTGCACTCTCCACGCCAGCAATGAGTGCCCGTGAGGTGACGCCTGGTAAACGCCCGCACGGTACAAATATGTCATCATCATAACCGAAATCTGTGTATGAAGCAAATTAGCAATGGATGATATGGCGTGAGATATATTTACATTTTGATTTATTATCTAACCATTTGTGTAGGTTTTATAATTTGCTGAAAATGTAAACCGGCCGAACTATTATGAATTTGGGCTCATATTAAATAAATAAATAAATAAAATTTGACAGCTTTGACATAAAACAAGATTGGTTGAAAGCTTTTAAGAAGTGGAGAGAAGAAAGGTTGTATGTATTACAGCTCGCGCTGGACTAGCAAAATAATTGAACGGTTCGTTTGAATCTAGCGCTAATATAGAGCTACAAGAAATAGCTAACGAGAAATATTTCGCTAAAACATCTAGAAAACTAGTGGGCAGGTGCATGCGTCATGTTTGGTTGCAACGAACGTCACTTTCAAACAGATTTACTACTTAGTTAATAATATTTACCTCTGGTGCATCTTTTAACAGTTCGAAATGAAGTTTGCGAGATTTCTATTATACAAATAGAACTATCAGTTATTTTCTTACTTTAAACAGCGCTTGCGCCCTAAGTTTAACAAATAGCGCTAATTAGCCGCCTCGGTGCCAGTGTGTGTTAAGGGAGCGTGTTCAGACAGCGCTCAAAGTGACCATCACCGCTCGAATCATGGGGTAGTGGGTTCGATTCCCACAAGGGCTTGAAAGTTTGTCACTGTCCTTTTATCGCATCTCCATCAACGCAACGTGAACAAGTGTAATGTTAAAATAAATATAAAGAAAAAGCTGACTCATCCCCATCTATATCACCAATTGTAATAACTGTAATAAAATAATAAAATTCTAAATAATATGAATCATGAGGCTTGTTTAGAAAAATTCTATCGTGACCGTATTTGTTGAAGAATTTAAAATTCCTGTTTTGTTTAATATTTTGTTTGCATCACAATCTTTAAGGAAATTTGTGCATGTTCTGTGCGCATGTAGGGAACAGAAACGCGCATCAGTATTTTCAACCGAGCTAAGTACTCTGCAAGATGTTACCCTGCAATGTCCACCGAAATTGTACTCATCCTGCATTGAGCCAATATGACTTCTACTCGCATAAAAATCATTTACAAAGTGTGTCTCCCTTATTGTTCAATATTGTTTTGCTTGACAAATTTCCATCAAGTGAGAGAGTCAAGCCCTTCTGATGCATTTAATGAAGTGTATTTTTCAAGATTTAAAATGAAATTTAATAACTGTCACGTTGGTAATTAAAAATCCCAGGGAGGATCGCGCTTCCCCCTCAAGGACACTAATAAGACAGTGATCCTTATTAAACACCAATATTTAAAAACGTTGTCCTTTTACCTGTCAAGAGACGGGGGGTACTTAAAGCAAGAAAGAATAAGAAGTGGATTTTTGTCGGCGCGGCGCCCCTTTATGTACACACATTTAGCCGGGAAGTTATTAGTAAAACGAAGATGAGGAAATAAAAAAGAGCAGATTGGGGTGTAAAACAAAGGCGTCGAGGATTGCATCGCAGACCGAGGGAGATTTTTTCTTTTCCGCGTTCCGTTTGTTTCGCCTGTTGCCGCTGATTTGATGAATTTGTTAATTTTTTCTTTCCCTTTGTTTGCCGAGTGAGAAATCATATTGCGTATTCATTACATTTATTTTGATTTTCATTTCGAGCCAATTGAGATATTTTTGCGAAAATTGCCTCACAATTTCCAGAAAATTTGGAAGATATTACAGAGTAAATAAAAAGTGTAATACAGTAAGAACATTAACACGTAAGTTACAAAATAGCAACGAGTGTTTTATACTATTTTTGATGATTCGGCTTTCATTTTAATTATTTCAAAAATAGTTTAAAATTTTCAAAAGGGAAAATTTTAGTAGAATAGTTAGGTTGGTGTTTTTTACCTTGATATACCATACGGGGTATAGCTTGGGAAAACCGACAAATTTTCACCATGTCTTCTTGGAGTCATTCTAAGTAAAAGCAGTCTGATGAGGCCAACACAATACCTCCCATTTAATTTAATTTTTATTCATGTAAATACTTAAAATGAAATTAAATTTATATATCGGCTTCGATCCCAACCGACGCCAAATATTTCGAATTTTAAATGGTACAAAAATGACCCCTGTGGTGCACGCTCCACGCCATGAATAAGTACTCGTGAGGCGACTCCTAGTAACGGCCCGCACGGGACAAATATGTCATCATCGTTACCGAAATCTGTGTACAAAGCAGATTGGCAAACCCAGCAGTGGTAATATGCCGTGATGATACTACCTTCTTAGCAACGAGTCCGGTAGGTACGTTTTTACGGTCTAGGCCGGTAGTACATAGAACGCCCGTAACGACGTACGATAGGTATTTCAAAATTGACTATTACATAATTTGTAAATTGTAAATTAAATAAAAAATGCGTTTAATAAATTTTACCTTAACAACGCCTTACAGTAAACTTTTTCAAAACAAACACAATGCTTTTGATTAAATAATAATTATTCTAAGTAATTTTCTTTCAAAATAATTGTTGAGTGTACAGAATTTTTTTATAAGAGACACGGGCGGTAGCTACCGGTCTAATGGAGTAAATAACTATAACAATCAAAAAGTCTAATAAAAATGCTAGGTACAGTATTTTTTTTAAAGATGTCCGATCAAGGTCGTCTGTTACATGAACGAATTTACAAATTGGCATATATTTATCTGTCTCATTTACAAAAAATACAAGCATGTGCGATGAGGACGGATATAACTTGGTTGATGAATTTATTAATTCAGATATATTACCTTGATTCATAACCGTACGAATAATGATATTTTATGTCAGTGTTATTGACACTGATATCGTGTCAGTGTCTTACTTCTTCCATATTTGGTTTTTCATTTGCTAATAAACTTACGTTGATTTTGAATGCTTTTACTGTAACTTATAATTTTATAATAATAAAAAAATAACAGTAGTATCTTATGTACCTTATAAAAACGAAGTAAACGATACTACTGAATTTGACAGAATGGGCGTAGGTAAAATATTAATTCATACAATTCGTAGATGACATTGATCGGACATTTTTTTAAAAAAAATACTTAAATAATTATAATAATACTTAAGTATTATACTTAACATTTTCAAAACAAGAAAATAAAAATTTCTTGTCTTGGTCATTTCTTGGCGACGTATTTCAGTCTTGTTTCAAGAAATCTTGATATTTCTTGACGTTTTAGGGGAATCCCCTATCTCTATCGTTTTATCCAATCCGAACGCTCAAGTGTAGCGTTGGCATCTGCCATTGGCCCTTTTTAAATGTTACTAATATTTCGTCGCATCACGCACGGACGAACCGTGAAATTTGGAGGCCCCGAGGTGCTTTATTTCCAAATTTCGCCACCAGGTCCGCATTCTTATTTATGTATTCTAATATAGGCAATGCAATACCGGTCGAAAAATTGAATACCGGTCAAAGTCAATAAAAAATAATCATTTTAGATTTGTAATTGTAATGTACGTATTTGTGTGTTATTCCACTACAGTAACCACGAAATATAAATATAGAAAGTAACAAAATTAAAATATGTTTTCTCAATAACAAAAAAATATAAAGACATTTGTAGAATAGTTAAACAATATAAAATTTTATTTATTAGTAGACTTTACAAATTCAAAATGCATACAGGGTGGTGACCTGTACAGTCGAACATAGGGCTTTAAATGTAAAATCAGACTTTCCTAATTTCCTGCTTCCCTAATTATTTTAGGTAAAAAAGCTTCAATTAAAAGTTGTAGAGCATAAAATTCTGTATCTTAGTCAATAAGCAAAATAAATTTTCATTCCCTTGTAATGCGATGATGATATATTAATTAATTATTTATTTAAAACTACTAATACATAACTACGAGTACCTACCATCAATTAAATTTTATCTTGTTTTTCATTAAAAAATACCGAAAAACCGGTATTTTTACGTTTCAAACCGGTATTGAATACTAGCCAGATTTTGTATGGTATCTCGGTATTCGGGATCCCGGTATTCCTGTATTGCATTCCCTATTCCAATAGCGATAAGGAAGTAGCTATTTTTAGAACAAAAATATCAAAAAAGTTGAATTGCGCTGGAAATGGTTGATTATATGAGTAAAATGTTTATTATTATTATTATTATTATTATTATTATTATTATTATTATTATTATATATATATATATATATATATATATATATATATATATATATATACAATGTTTGAGAGAAACATGATCTTGCCCACATTCATAAGCGCGATTATTATCAACAAGCTGATATTCTGTTAAATGTAATCCATCCACAAGCATTCGCAGAATATCTAGCAGCAGAACCGGTTTCCGTCAAAACCAAGCTTGGAGAATTTTGACAGGTTGTGCTATTTATACGTCAAATAAAACAATAGGTGAACACCTAACTTTCTTATTAGAATAAACTTTTTGAATATTAAAGATTTTGCGTGATTTTGTCGATATCTCTAAAACGAACGAGAATTGATCATAGTCAAAGTTTGTCGGTTTCCGCAGGAAACACCCTGTATATGTATGTATTTTTTTATAAAGTTTATTGTAAATACAAATAAATGTGAAGAATTTTTTGAATTGTGAGTTCACTCTCCCGGACTTGCCTTAAAGCCTTGTTCTCGGGCAAAATTATGTACGTGGGAAATTATAAATCTAAATTTAATCCAAAAACAATAATTGAAAGAAAATATGATGTGGCCAGCACATTACCTTCTATATAACTTTCTAAACTACTATAAATATAAATTTAATTTTTATTGATGTAGTGTCTTAGTCGTATTTCTGTTGATATTAACATGTTGTTGTTTTGTTCCAGGTAAGCAAACGCAAATACCTTCCTCCTGGTCTTCTCTACTGATCGTGATGAAGTATTCTTCTGGAATGGAGTGCGGTACGACGAAGCATCCCTCTCCCTTGTTTGTGCCTGCAATCCCAGCCCGATTATTCTCTGGGTGAAATGAGTGCGCCAACTCTAACACCTACTAAAGAACCTGTTAAAAAAACAGCGGAGGGTAAGGCCGGCGTTTGTTTTTAACGAGATTCTCTCATCCCATGATCACCGGCTCTGGCTTTTGTGTTTAAACGAATTTTCTTTAAAGCGCTTGTTTTCCTCGTGTTTTTAATTGTCTCACACTTGGGAGAAGTTTCCTTTGTCAAGCCAATAGAAAAATTGCACTATGGATACTAGCATACTGTAAGCAATGAAGTGGTTGGTGTTTACAGATGGGTTCATAAATACTGACGAAGTTGATGCAGATGTAATCTTCAACATATTTTTGTCAATATTAACATTTTTTTTTTCTTTTTGGGAATGAGTGATTTAAAAACAACAAGGAACTTTTTATTAATGCTGGTCACAAACGGTAGTAATTTTGTTATTAAACTCTTTATAGTACTAACATCTTTCGAAATTTTCCTGAATTGATGCCGATTTCTATAGATTCTGCAATAATCAGATTTTAGTTTTCCTGGTTAGTAAAAATATAACAGATTGACACACCCAGCAATGGGTAATATGCCGTAATGGCATATTAACGTATGAATTCATTTCTTAATGATTTGTAATACTTAATAATTAAATGTTTCATAAGCAACAAAATTAAGAACTTAAATTAAATAAAGATGGCGTGTTCTTCCACAAGGCGCAACTTTCTACATTCACCTAGCATTGGGTTTTGGATGACATTTACATCGATTCCTCACTCTTAACATATTAAAGTGACCTATTTTTGGTAGCGAAATACCGCATTCTGATCACAATAATAGTCACGAAACAATCATCCTTCGCCACACATTCCTGTCTAAGCACACTTCTTTCGCTTCGGCAACACTCATAATCACATTCATACTTACTCTTCCCACTTGGAAACTTTCACTCTTTTAGCATCTACCAACTACATCCATCCACTTACTCACTGGTCGACCACGCAATTGAACACCCTGAACTTCACCAAGATTATGCTGTACAAGCTGTTCACTCGTCATTCTTTCCACATTATCAAACCATCTCAACTGACTCACACCAATGCTTTTAACAACATTGTTTCTAACCATATATTCGTCAAACAACAATTTATTCCTCACGCGATCTCATCGTACGTACTCACATACACCACGTAAATACCTCATTTCTATGTTTCACCTTATTTTTATGCTTTCCCGTCCATGCCCAATATTCGCTTTCGTACATCAAAGCAGGCACTATCACTCCATTATATGAACTGTCGATCAATTCGACCATCCCTCGACATCATGTTACCCAAGTATGCAAACTCTTTCATCTGCTCCAGTTTCAATCCATCCACCAACACATTGCACTCAGTCACCGTAACATTAAACTGTAAATTATAAGACAAGGATACCTTTTAAATTACTTCAATATAATTAAACTGAAGGATCTTATTTGAATATACTGTGATTTTTCAAAACTTCAAGTTAACCTGGTCAAAAGAATCCCATACTTCTTAAGCCACATAAGAAGTAGGAAATTCTTTGGCTTATGGAAGTGTAAATCTTTTAGGCTTTGATATGCCTTGTGGAGTTGGGTTAGGCGTGTTGTCTTGTTAAATACAACACACGTTCACGTTCGGCTCGGCCCGGGTGCAATCTGGACTGGTGTGTACACAGGGTGTGATATATGCCTGGTGGCACTCGGGCTGTTTGCTCCGTCCACGGCTGCTCTTGATGACAAATTACCCCACCGTCTCGGGTGATAAACGCCGACGCTTAGCCGCGGTCAGCGAGAGGACAGCTAATGACGACGCGATGCTCATGCTCCCTCCTGTAATTCTCACTGCGCTACAGTGCTATGCCTTTGATCTTGTAGGACGCTTTACTTATTTCATCCGAAGCACAAGAATTAAATAATTGTTTCAGGTTCAGCGAATTGCGAAAAATATGTGCGATAAAACAAATCTTTTTTACTATTTTTTTAGCAAGGACGTGGCTCAGTTTAATTAATTACACATTGGATTTTGGTATTGAGCTCAGGAATTGTTGGCATGGACTTTTAAATTCAGAACCAACTGATGTCGGCATTTCTAGAGATGAAAGAGCTATATGTCACTAAGATCCATATCAACCAATTGATACCAGAAGAAATTCATAATTATGTTAGGGTTCCAGTTGAACCTTCCTCTGGACTCTTGGAGAGCCATATAAAAAACGAGATAAACAACTAGGAGGATTTAGCCACAGAATTATATTGGAAACATTTCGAGCTTTAGTCAGTCGAAAAAAATCATTTCATTGTTGTTGACAAACACCAAAAAGCTATTAGCTTAGCTATTAGCATAAAGGACCCTAGTACTATGTACAACAGGTAACTTTTCTGGCAATTGTTCTCTGAAATACTATGTAAGTAAGAGCTGAAAACAGTATTTCTCGACTGTGCGAAGAGGAAGAATAAACTTCAGAAAACATTGTATTATGTAAAAGGTACCTCTCGGAAAATGAGACCAGGGCCTTTATTATTGAAAATTCGTAATTTCTTTCGTCTTCGTATCGAAACGAATGATGATCGTGACTATGGAAACGAATAGTGTGTATTTTTGAGCATTCGTTATCGTCATTCGGATTGGTATTCGTTCAAGACGAAAAACTATATTTAGTAACTTCGCAGATAACCACTACATTCACTTATGTTGCGATATACGTCAAATCAGTTCGAAAATTAATTTCTGATGAGAATAAAGTAATGAGTATAGCTAAGGACAAGGGACTCATACACAGATGGTTTAATTGAACAGAGGATAGAATAAGTAAGTTCCTTCAAGTATCTGGCAACTGCAAGGTAGAAAATAAAAGCAGAGAGAAAGGCAACATTTAGTCATATAGAACTACCAAAAATATTTGAAAAATGTTTTATATGGAGTATTACGCTGTATGGATGCATGGACCTTGATGAAGAAGGAGAAAAAGACGGTTGGAGAAGTTCATATAAATAAATCAAAACCTTCTCCGGCTCATAATTTAAAAAATCTGTTGTGACCATCACAATAACTCTCGCGCTCTTCCCATTGTGGTATATGTAAGTATTGTATTTAACATTTCTTGTACTCACAAAAAAATCTAATTACATCTAATCTTTATATTTACGTATTTTCTATAATTTTAAATTCATTCTATGAGCAAGTTGTCTTCATTTTTTTCTAAATGTTCGAGGTTTTTCCAATTCATTAACGGGATTGGCGTTATTTCTAAAGTGTTCATGTAATATACCTATAATTTTAAATTTATAATTAGTAATACAATAAAAAATATTAAATATTGTTCCCAGGAAAAGCCTTCAGTACTATCTCCGAATTTTTGACACTGACATTAGATACATTTATCTATCAATTACAGACATTTTAATTTCTCAATATTTTTTCGAATTGTAGTATTCAAGTCCTCGCGGCCGAAACGTTCGCCACAGATACGCACACACACACATACGCACACGCATACACACGCCTACGCATACACACGCACAAATATACATACACATACAGACATCATCGTAAAGTTACAAAATCGTATTGTAGAGATCCCAAAACGTGCTTAGTCATTAAAAACTCCCTACCGATTTTTTTTACCAAGGCAATAGCTTCCTTACCTAAAGTATAGCACCAATTGATCAAAATGCGCACCAAACAGTGGCTCGTTAAGAATACATTGGAATCACGTGAATCACTTGATGAATCCGCCAAATTTGATAGTTTTGCTTATTTACGAACCCATTCAAGTAAAAATGTGCCTTTTAAGATCAATTAATGGCTAAAATCTTCGGGGTTCTTCGAAATCTAATAGAATTTTCTATAGGCTACAGTATCTGCGCTTGAATTTTATATGGGCTTTCATTAGAATCAGTTGTAGCAAGCTTTTCGAAATGTACATTTATTGGGAACGATGAGTCTGTTCTAAAGTTTGTTTGACAAGGTCATAATTGTTTAGTTGGTAATGGATATTTTTGACAATTTTTTAAAGTATTTTCACAATAATAACGTATTGTTCTTTCATAATCGGAACAATGACAGATTACGAATATCAAAAATACCAATCACACCGCTCTTATTGGGACACGCTTTATAAACTTATTTATTTTATCTCTGTAACAAGGGCAGTTGCTTTGGCTAGTGTTTGTTACATAATTGCTTGATCTGAGGGTAGATTTTTGCGGTTGTAAATGTATTATTAAGTGCGTGAGTGATCCTTGATTTGCATGGTGTGTAATATAGCAATCTGCGGCACGGCACGGCACGCGAAATGAGCAATGAATGCAATGCATTGCATTTAAAATCGGCGCTGAATAATTATTGATCTGGCTGCATGCGCAGTTCTTCGCAGTTTGTCGCCGCGACTCGACTCGGACGCCTGCCTTTACCTCCAGATATAAATCTCGGCCCTGGGTAAACACACGGGATTTATGAACCGATCTCCACTGTAAATTTATTTATTCACCTAGGTGATAATTTCCTTCACCCGCACTATACTCTACTCAGCCCCTACTACGAACAAGTAGTGATATATGTACAACAACAATGTTTTTAATCGAAAAGTTTTTTTCATTAATTAAAGTGCTAGTCATATCGAAAATTGATTCGTGGAAGTTTTTTCGTTTCGCCGTATCTGTATCTGATGTGAGCATGTTAATAATTTGATAATTTGATATCTGCGCGGGACGGAAATTAAAAGCAGAGCGGAGGAGACTCAACCAAACTCCTCGAGTCGGCTCACTCCTCCCGGCTACAAACAGGGAGAAGGACGCGCATATTCGTACATACATACGAAGGATGTTCTCTTAATGTTGAGATTTTTTGATTTTTAATTTCGTCGAAAACATATTGTAGCGTTTTAAAGATACATCATTTTCGAGCTTTAATTTTCTACAATTTCAAGCGTGGGTTAAACCACCAGGAATACTTTGATGACCTGAAGAAGTTGTTTGGCGCGAAAGTCATGATCATAATTAGTTACAGTAAAAGTTTGACACAATGTATTTCGTTTTGGTTGTGAATTTGTAAAAGGTGAGCTTCCTATATATTTCATTAATATTCAATTAGAAATTAAATTTTGTTTCTATCTGGTTCCGAACTCAAATCGCCCGGAATTTATTTATTACCACTATGCTATTACAACTGTAACTTAGTAACAAAATAAAAAGATTAAGAAAAGCACATGATAAATTATTTACTATTCACAATATCTCACAAAAAGGATATGACGTTTAATAGCTGAACGCCTGATAGTGAATGACAATTAAAATCATAGATATCTATAGTATGTATTCAGATTAATAAAACTATCATGCCTAAATTCTTTTAGCTAAATTCTAAATACTTACCAATTCTAACACAGCTTGAGAATCAAGGAAGGAGACTATATTAAAGTATTGTAAAGAGATAGTATAATAAAAATAAACAAATGAATAAACTAACAATTGTGTGCAATATTTATTAAATGGTCCTCGTATAAATGAAAAACGTTATAAGAAAAAGTCATACTGCATCACAAAAATACTCGTCCATATTACGGTCGCTCGCACAATATTGTCTTCCAACATGAGTCTGCTCCAACAAAAGTTAAAAAAGCTGTAAGAAGAAGATGGTCGCTGCTTTTTTTGGTATTATTACGTACTTTGCAGCTATATGTTTGGAATAGTACAGTACGCTATATGTATATTCCTTCAAAATATCCGTCATAATCAACAAAAAAGAAAGAGACATATTGCATTTTTAATATCATAGGTCAAAGACAAATTGCAGGGAATACAGTTTATTTCAGCCAATGAAGCTGTCGATACTTTCTAAAAAATAAATGACATACCTCCAGAAATATTGGTTCCTTCGCATGCAAAAATGTATTGACTGCAATAGAAAAACTTTGAAAGAATGAAATGCCGTGTTTTCCTATATTAGGTTCTCGTATTTTCATCACAAGTGAATTATGAAATGTTTATAATCCGGATATGTTTTCATAATTTAATTCCTGCAGAGTCACATCTCTTAAAAACTTTTTCCACGACCCTGTTTTAGAATTCTGAAAGTTTGCGGCGACGCTTGGTGGTCGAGAGCAGTGAGGAGGGAGGGGAATACCACGGAGGATTTCAATAAACTATCCCGCGACTTCTCCGGCCGCCATTTATCTTTCTATTCGGAGACACCGGAGCAGAAACGAATCGAAAAATCAAAACAAATATGCAGACACTTCGGAGCGCGTCCGGACCACGGACCAAAGCATTATTGGATTGGAGGAAGTGGACGTCGCAGAGTCTGCGTCGGAAACGCCACGACGCAGACACTGAACTGAACACTGAAGACTAGAGACGGGAGATGTATATATACATCTAGGGTAGGGTGGCACCCTCCAATACCCTTAAATATCTGTATAAATATTTCTTTTGCTTGCGTATCGAACGTCAGATTTGGACACTTGGACTTTAAAATATCAAGTTTACTACCCCACTTGGCCACAAATCCTGCACAAAAAAAAAATAACAAATTTACTGAGTGAAAGAGAGGAGTAATGTCATTAGAACGGCGACATACTCGCTCATCCGTCGTTCTTTTTTCAGCATTTTAATATCAGGAGCTAACAAATTTTTGCGCTACTTATATTGTAATTATGTATACAAAGTGTTCAATTCAAGGGGGGCGGGGGCACTATTGCTATCTCGAGAACTATAAGAGATATTAATTTGATTAAATTAGCAAACAATTTCTATATTATAAAGACCCGTTCAGAATAAAAAATAGCGGCAGTGCTAAAATTAGTCACATCGGTAGCGTACAATGAAAAATTATACTTTCTAGAGCTGTTTTCTTTTTAAAATGAAAATCAACTCCGAATAGTAAGTATCTACCAAAAATCACTCTTTTTAAAAGAGGATGAATGATCTTCTACTACCCATTTTTTTCGATCCTGTCCACGCGAAGCACAACCTTTGAAACAGGATCAAATAGATTCTGAACTGGATCCTGAATGTCAATGCGACGTCAATGTGACTGACTGCTATGTACTTTGTTTTGTTTGTAAGCATTTGATATTAAAATGACAAAAATAGATGAAATTATTTTGATTCAGAAACAGAAACGTTATATCATATTTCATTATCTTACGAAAAATAAATAAAATAAATACATCATCATGGCATGTTACCCGTTACTGGGTGTGTCAATCTGTTTGTACATAGATATCGGTAATGATTAAATACTTATACCGTGTGGGTGCTGACCAGGCGTCACCTCACGGGCAGTCATTGCTGGCGTGGATAGTGCACCACAGAAGTCAATTTTGTGCCATTAAAATTTAAAGTATTTTTTTGCGTCGGTCGGGATCGAACTCAGATCCCCAGATTCTCAACCAGACACTCAGGCATACGGCCACGAGACCCCATACGAAATGCATCCATATTTAATTATTCAAATGTATATGCACGCAACAATTTTTTTTCTATTACTCATTTTATCAGACGTCAATAAATGTCAAAAGTGTCAAAAAATAAGCGGTAGCGGTAGTGACAACGTAGAAGTTTCTAGTTTGGCGTTTGCACTATGCTACTGCTAATTTTCCTATTTTTTAAATTATTAAAAAATCTTTCAGAACTCATATTTCAATTAAAATGATACAACCTTTTAGTTTTATTTCTGTTTATTTATTTATTTTAAAACTAAAAGGTTGTATCATTTTCCTATTTTTTTGTTATGTGAACGAACACGTTTTCTATAACGCCTTCAAACTTTTACTCATGCCACTACCACTGCCACTTAATCTATCCCTACCATATGGTTTTGTTGTGAACTGTACTTTACTTTTAAAATGAACGAAACAATTTTTTACCTCTCGCTAAGATAGGTACTGGATTCTTGCTAAAAATCGCATATCCAGATTTTAGCGAATATGCACGTTTTAAGGTCACTAGAATTCTATTATAACATTCTTACGATAATGTCTATGCGAGTGTGTGTGGATGTTGGAGGTACGATTTCTCAAATTCTATATGACTAAAGACCTGCTTAACTACGGATTCCTCAATCTAACAGTAATGGGAAGAGCAAATAAGTTCTGGTAATAATTTAATTACTGGAATTGGTAGTTTCTAAAAAAAATTGTAAATATTATTTTTTGAAAATTTATGTTACTCCAAATAATAAAGTTAATTAAATTCTCAATCTGACACATTTATAATTTGTATTATATCTCTTATAGGTTTAGAGATATAGTATATAATAAAACAGAATAATCTGTTGTAATAAATCTCGTTGCCCAAACAACTCCATGGAAACCAGTTAAGATATTTAAATGTTTGTAATTGACAAATATGCAAAATGTCAGTGTCAAAAATCAGCAGTTTTACTAACATTACTGGAAAGAAATTCTGGGAGATACGACATCTTATTGTATTATAAATTAAATATGTATTTAAAATTATAGGTGTAATAATATTACATATATTCTTAAGAAGTACTGCTAATACTGTCAATAAATTTGAAGAATTTTGAACATATTAGAAGAGTAGTACAAAATTCCTCATAGAACGAAAGACGAGATACAGTTTCAATTATTTGTATGTACAAGAAATGTTAAATTCGTTACTTACAGAGCGCGAGCAGTCATGTGAATTTGTTGGCCTTGGCAATCAGATATGAGGATCCGTGTCAGAATGACGGCTAGTAGTTATTTACATAGGTGTTATAATTATCATATATCATAATTTTTCATATAAAATATCAAAATATTCTGAAATGTTGTCTATTTGTCATCAATGGTATGGAATATACTTGCCAAGGAAAATAATCCACATCGATTTGGAAAATTATGATACTTGACCTCAATGTACATTATTACTAGCTGTCATTCTGACACGGGCCCCCATATTTGCTTGCTAAGGCAAAAAATGTAACATGACTGCCCTATGCAACAAAATGAAAATGGCAATAGGTATTGTGCTGGCTCCAACAGATTTTTTTATTTTGTGCAACGATCATGTAAAAAATGTAATAAGCACTGCGCTAAGTAAGTGTTCTTCTGTCGATATCGGATGTATTGGAGCATTGAAGATCGAGACGAAGTCGAGATCTCCAAAATCATCCTCAGCCGGTAGAAAGCACTTACTGCCCTTAATACTTAACTATTTATTTTTGCATCGAACATCAGATTTAGAATTGGACTTAAATTATCAAGTTTACTACTCTTGTTGGCCACAAATCCTGCAGAGATAAAAATAACAAATTTACTGAGTGAAGAAGGAAGAGCGAGAGAGTAATATCATTAGAGCGTCGACATACTCGCTCATCCGTCGTTCATTTGCAAGAACGTGAACGCCACGCGAACGTGTAACTGGCGTCTGAAGTTAGAATAAATTATAGTGATCTTTGATCGTGTTAAAGTCTTACAGGACAGCGATTTCAATTTTAATGTCAACTCCTTTTACATTGAACATCATGCAGAGAAGTTTGAAACTTTGCAACTTTGCGCAATACACAGAATAGAGGAGATTAACAAGGCAAGGATGTGAAGGAAAAGGAATGGTTTTCTCTTCTCTCTCTGCTGTTTAATTTGAGTGATCATTCGTATCGGAATCTTTGAGTCGTGACAAAGTGCGACATCGAACACAAACAACAAACAAGAACATCGCACATCACACCCATGATTCGTGTCTCCCTATGCTCAGCTCTCGGCTCGTGTGTGTTCTGCTTCTGCCCGAGGTCCTGGAGTCGCTATCCGACATGCTCTGATTTACGAGGGCAATCTCTCTTTATTTCTCTCTAGACTCTGCCTACCGGCGCTCATGCTGATACCATAAAAACACGGATCCCAATCCTACAAGATACCTGCATAATGTTGCCGATATTATCGCACCACGCACACAATTATCTGGCCCGGGCCCGATACAAAACTTTGCCGAACGAACGAAACGAACATCCATCTAACAAGACACGGGGAGAATTTTATTACGAAAATACCGAACCATAGTATTAGACTTAGATTTAAGTTTATTCTTACACATTTACCAGTCGAAAGAGAGTGATAAATGGAAGAGAAACAGTTTGCTTTATCTCATATTTATTTCTTAAATCTTGCTGATGTCAGTGAGATAATAAAGACCTCAAAAAATGGCCATCAGCGTAATAGTATCTTAAAACAGGTATGACAGGTATCTTTACTAGTCATTGTTCTCTGAATACCATCTATGTAAGATATATATATATATATATATATATATATATATATATATATATATATATATATATAAAAGGTTCCTCGCAGCAAATAAGATCGAGAAACACTTCTGAAGCAGTAACTAACTTTATGAAAACTCTAGAACTGCTTCTGAAATACTAAGCGATGCTACTTTTGCATACCAAGTTATTTGGCAAACGACAGGTTGTAATACAAATAAAACAAATAAATATAAAAAAAATAATTATATAAGATGTTATGAAAGTAAGTGCACATCTGTTTAACCCATGGTAGAACTGACCCCATAGATAGTTAATCTGGTTATAATTTTGTTTATCATGCCTTCTACAAAAACTGGTGGCCTTAAAAATTTTGTAAAAAAGTAAAAATCAATGTGACTTCTGTAAAAAATGTTGCACCTGTCACAAATGATACATTGACGTCGCGGCATATTTCAGATTTTCATAATGAAAAACATATTTATCAACACTGATTATAAGTAATTATACTAACAAATAAATAAAATAGATGAGTACAAAATAATCCAAAATAATTTTCATAGTTGAAATGCATAAAAAAATCATACATGCATACAAAAAAATCACACATATTCAACTTTTCAATTCCAAAATTCCTTTATAACGATCAACAGCGTTGGAATCAGTATTCCTGTTAAGACCCCAAGTGTTATGCTGGAAGGTTCCAAATTCGCGTAAATGTAGATGAGTTCGGATAAAAACAGAGTGATGCGGTAAACGTCTACTTGGAAATAACTTTCTCTACTGTATTGCATGTTTCTTTTTCAAATAATACATTGATTTTTAATTTTTCACATAATTTGGAACAATGACGTGATTGATTGGCTACCAATTCTTGCAGATAGCATATTAAACAAAAATTATTGCCAGAATTACTATTTATGCGGTCAGTTCTACCATGGGTTAAGCGTTGTAGACTTACTTATATAACACCCTTTATATAAATATATATATTGTTAATTTTATTGTAATTTAAACTCAAATTGTCAAATACTGATGCTTTGTCCGTAACTGTGTAAAAACAGTTTGAAATGTAGCTAAGTTTCTTAGTTCAGGATATATAAATTTTTATGAGAATCTCAAAGTCATATTTATTTATTAATTGCTTCAATAGTTCGGTAACAGTTTCTTTTGTGTGGTGTGATTCAGTCAATTGCACATATCGAATCCTTGTGGTGAAAAATCCTTATCGCTGTAATCCGTCACGGCATACATGAGTTGACAGGCGTCACGGCAGACAAATGAGCAACACTGTGAGAAATATTCCGGTCGATTTGGCAACATTGCCGCTGCTAGTGCCACGCAACTATTTGCAGGAAGAAATTTAACGCGAGGATGCGTCCGAATAGCTCGCGGGTCGCGCGGCTGGAATGTCCAGACTTGACCGCAAGACGCCGCGCAAGATTGGCGGATTCCTGCAGAGCAGGAGTAGGAATTCCCAACGTCTAACTACACAGATTGCACAAGCAGGAAATGCTACTGCACTGCAATGCCATTATCATTGCATCAACACTTTATTCTTTGATGGTTATTGACCGAAACTCCAGGAATCTCTCATTTCGCAAGAAGACGAAACTGCGCGTATGTATGTAGAACACAGACACTGATTTCTGTTATAACTGTATACAGTTTTACTTCTTAGTTGTCCTTAGTCCTGCAGTTTTGACAGGGTCGAAACTGTTTCATACAGATATAAGATGTGATTAAAGATATTTAAACCGACCTGTCTCTCAACCTAATGTTCAGGGTGTAACATATTTGTATTTTTCTACAGAGGGTGGCCATAAAGACTTAGGACTAATTTTCTATAGCGCAAAGTTCCTAGATTACTAAAGTAACTCGAATGTCCGCAATTTACATATATGATAGTATATTATCTGAGGCCTCCAGAAGTATGGGTTTTATAAAACGTGTCACATATAATTTTCGAAATTGTACGTAGTGAACTAGAATATGATTGCAATTAATAGAAAATGTTCAAAATAGATTCGATCTTACTATAGAATAAACTATATACGGCCAAATTTGAATAATAAAGAATTATTAACTGCCTTTAATTTAGTATCGGTACAAACTCGTTGCATTGGTTATCAAATTATGTTTTTGTACAAACTTGTAAACAACTTGGTTGACGATTCCACTCTCTTAGCAAGCTTAAATTTCTATTTATAACCATGTAATGCCCGAAATACATCAATATTTTTTATGTAAGTTTGCTAGAACTGCTTAAAGTTATAATCCACCTCTAAATTAAATTTGTCGTGCAATAATTTGTAATATTACGATGGCTTATTTTAGATTTTTTGTCGTTTCCTACTGCTTCATTATTATTATTTTTCTTTGTTTATTATTAAGTATTATGTATGTAATGTTTATAACATACTCGTTATAAATACCACATATTTGCAACCTGTTTGTTATATTATATGTAAAATTATTCTGGTGTCGTTCGTTTTTATCCATTACCGATTTAACGCTAGGTAGATCGACACAGACGCTTGTCACGATTAGACCGATTGACAAATTGTATTGAAATTTCTTGACAGTTTAATTCACCCTCATTTGTACATATTAAGATCATATAGAGTAGGTATGTTAACATTTTAATAAAAACAATCTGTATTATTAACTAAAGCTACAGAGGCCCATGTAAAAATCATGTTGGAAAATATATCTAGGTACAACATATTCAGCCGAAATATTTATAAATGAAATTAAAATATATGTCGTGCATTTATACTTTGACAAAATATACTTTACATGAAATACAATAACATTACAAATTAATGTTTCCAAATAACTGCACGGTTGGTTAAATCCCGTCTATTTATATAATTAAAATTCAACCTAAACTTTTCTTCTATTTTCTTTGACTGGGATTCTAAATAAACTAACACCTTTTTCAGATCTAATTTTAAACAATCTGACACAACATCCGCGCATTTTTGCTGTGTTCTTCAGTTCAACCCTACAAATGTCAAACGTTAATCCGTCATTTTGGTTCCAACGTGTTCATAACATAGACCTAATGAATCGCGCTACTTTATTAATGTAGGATCTTTATGTAGCGCCAAATAACAGCGCCATTTTTGACTAATTTTCATGAACATCCCCCTCAGGTTTTATAAACATTGGTTCAGTACATTTCTCGTACCTATGAGAGTAGTTTGTTGACCTCTTCGATTTGCCTCGTCATGGATGCATCCGTCGAATAGTGGTAGGCAATCAAATTTTGTATTCGTTTGTGCCAAAAACCAACCTAACTGTTTGATCTAGAAAGCGTTTGGGGATGCTTCATTGATTGGTTGCAACGTTTTTGCCTTGCAAGAACGATTTCGCGATGGGTGAGATGAAAACAAAGATGATCCAAAGAGTGGCCGTCCCGCGTCAAGAAGAAACGCTGAAAGCATCGAAGCAGTTTGAGATAAGGCTCTCTTATGTTAAATAAAATTGTAAATTTTACGTATAGTCGTAACGTCGGCGTGAATAAATTTTATTATTGACTGCAAGTCCGAGATATTATTACTTACTGTTTTCATCTCCATCCCAAAATACAGTCGAACATCGATTTTGAATAAACAATTGTAGTACTAGAATAATTTTGATGGTTAACGACAACTACCTGTTAAGGCTAAAAACTTATCAATACCCCCTTGTAAAATAACATACTCTAGCATAATTATGTTCGCCTGAGGCGTAAGTATGTTAACGAAAACATCCATCAGTAGATATAGAAAAATACGTTGTAATCCAATATGTATAAGTATATACACAGTGTTTATCTTCCCATTATCACGGTTAAATTAAAATATAGTCAAAACATCCTGATAAACATTTTATGTAAATCCGTTAGCGTATCACGTAACATCAAATTAATAAAACCTTGTTCCCTTCTTCTGCAATGTTGCAAACAAAATCATAACACACTTGTAGACAGCCGGAGGCCTGTGTAACACAATAGCTTATGTGAGAAGGCAAGTGCTTCCCTTCCTGCCTAAGTCATTCTTCACGACGACATGTGTCGAGAGATCGCTTTCTAATGAGCTGCCCGAGATTTAATATACCTACCTGCTAGTGCACAGCAAACAAAACGCAAACGCGCACAATGTCATTCACAACACTGATATTAAATTGCGATATTAACGCTGAGCTGAGCTGAGTTTCACGCAATAGATGGTGTAAGGTATGCTTGTGATCTAGAAATGTTAGATACAAGTATTCTGATATTACTGACCATGGAGCGTTCTCTATTCTCATTTATTGTTTACAAAGTCTAGTTTAGATTCAATTCTCTACAAATCTATTCCAAATGGAATTTGTGACAACTTTATAAATTTTATCTGTCACCACTAAAAGTAAGAGAGGTATAGGGATCGTCTACAGAAAATATTCCTCACTCCTTCAGTACCTAAATACCGTATCCGTACCACAATAATACACTGGCGGTGGTTCAAATCGGAACACCAAAAAATAATAAGAATAAATCGACGAAATGCAGCACAGAAGTTATTTATTATTAGAAGAATAAATGATTAAAATTTAGAATCGCTAAGAACATTCGTTCAAAAAATATGCAGGTATAAATTGAGTTATCAAGCAGATGCATTTATTCGATATATTTCAATATGATTCAAATTCAGTTAAAATTTAAACGTTATAAATAAAATAAATAAATACAAATCTATTACCCAACAGGATAAACCCAATTACACAGTAAAAATACAATAGTATATATAGAGATCTAATACAAAAAAAACCTAAATCAAATTATAAAATTTCTTAATTTATTTGAAAATAAATTCAAATTATCATCAAAATCTAATTCAGAGCACATTGCGACACATTGCATTAACTGGTGAGTTGTAATGATAATTTGCCTGGGAAAAATTACAAAGAAATGTGTTGTTATATCTAGTACTACAATCATTAACATAAAAATTTAATTGAGACAGCAGTTCACTATTGTCAACATGATAATTAATAACTTTGTACAAAAATACAATTTGTTGTTTAATCTGTCTACTCAAAAATGTTTCTAGAGTGAAGGTACTAAGAAGACTTACATAATCGGTATTTGACAAAAAATTAAAAAAACCATAACAAACAGTGTTACAAAATCTGTTGTGAATACCTTCTATAGCATTAATTATATACTGTTGCGTGGGAAACCAAATAATAGATCCATAGTACAATTTACTGAGAACTAGAGATTCAAATAGAGTTTTATAGCAAAGATTTTTTTTAATTCAGATGTGGAGCGAAAAATAAAACCTAACATTTTGAAACAGGATGCAATAGTAATTTCGGCATGGTAAATTAAAGTTAGTTTAGAATCTAAGAATAGAAATAAGTCTTTTATCATAACAACTCGATTTAATATTTCATTGTTTATGTTGTAATCGTAGCTAATTGTAATAATTTTCTTACTATAACTAATTACTTGACATTTGCCAATATTAAAATTTAATTGGTTGTTTTTCGACCAATTGGAGATTGAAAGTAAATCTTCTTGTAAGAGACGACAGTCACCAATGTCAGTGATGGTACGAAAAAATTTAAAATCGTCTGCCTGCATTAGGCAGTTAGCATGTTTAACAACACATGTTAAATCATTAATAAAAATAATAAAAGGCCCAGAACTGAGCCTTGAGGAACTCCTGAAAAGGCTATGAAATTTCTAGATGTAAATCCATTACAGTCAACATATTACACCCAGTTGCTCAAATATGATTGAGTAATAGGTGTACTCGTAAGTTATCAGAGAAACCAATTGCTTTTAATTTTTCTAATAGTAATACGTGACAAACAGAATCGAATACCTTCGAGAAATCAGTATAAATCACATCAACTTGTTTCGTGTTGTTGAAGGCATCATAAATAAATTGAATGAAATTAGTCAAATTTGAGGTAGTTGATCTATGAGGCACGAAGCCATGCTGATAAGGACTGATATAATTCTTTGTTTGAAGTTGAATATGTTTGAAAAGAGTATATTCGAATAGTTTTGTTACAGAATTTAAACAGGAAATAAGTCGATAATTGCTAATTTGAGTTTTATCCCCAGATCTAAACAATAGGAATATTTTTGAAATTTTCCACTTATCTGGGACTGAATTTTTTTTGAGACATAAATTAAATAAAATATGTAATGGATTAGCTAAAATATCAGAACAACCTTTAAAAATGTAGACTGGTATATTATCTGGCCCCACAGAAACAGTGTTATTTTGTGCTTTAATAGCATTTGTAATTTCGTTTAATGATATTTCAGTAATTCTAATTAAATCCCAGATAGAATCTGGAATATTAATAGATGAAATATCGTGATGAACACTAGAATTTCTATATATGTTCAAAAAAAAAATGTAATAGCTTCAGCTATTTCCATGCCAAATTCAAACGAGTGACCATCGTAATACGTTACCAAGTTAACATGCCTCATACATTAGAGGATGTGGGTGATTTTGAAAGGGACTGTATCGTGGGTATGACTGAAAGCAAATTGTCACTGCGTGGTATATCAGCTCGTGTAACTTGCAGTATAAGCACGATTTCACGCATATGGCGACAGTGGGTACAGAGAAACGGCAGACAGAATCTGGAGCCCGCCGTAGGACATCAGCGAGAGGACCGTCATCTTGTTTGACCAACGTAACAAGACCGCTCTCAAAGTCTATCAACTGTACCACGGCATTGGTGGACAATGGCAAGATACCCACTATCTGTGCGACGTATCGTGACCATTTGGCAGAATTTGGGCTGTACGCGCGGCGTAGAATATTGCGACTGGATTGGTGCAGAGAAAAACGGTTATGGAACAACAAGTGGAATAAAATTATCTTTTCTGGTGAATCACGCTTTTGTTTATACCAAAATGACGCTCGGGTACTTGTGAGACGAGGTAAGGGTGAAAGAAGGAATGTGGCCTGCATTCGTACGCGTCATACTGCGCCTACACAAGGAATTATGGTATAGGAGGCAATTTCTTACAACTGAAAATCTCGTCTAATTCGTATTCCCGGCACTTTAAACAGCCAGCAATACACAGCGATGTTCCACGTATTCAACTCCATCCAGTAACCGTATTTCAGTAGGATAACGTAAGACCCCATGTCGCGAGAAGAGTATTAACCTTCTTTAATCAGCACAGAATACCAGTGCTTCCATGGCCAGCCCGTTTTCTAGATTTGTCGCCTATTGAAAATCTGTGGGGTATCTTAAGAAGGGCAGTGCGACGTAACCAGATACCAACACAAAATGTAAAAGAACTATGGACTGTAGTAGAAAGGATATGGAACGAAATACCAAAAAATCTTTTCGAAGCGATGACAAGAGCGCGTGAAGAACATAGTTCTTATTGAATTTTTCATTTCCTGTATTTTTGATTTATGTGATATTTTAATCATTTATTCATCTAATAATAAACAACCTCTGTGCTGAATTTCGTCCGTTTATTCCTATTATTTTTTTGTATTCCGATTTGAACGACCGCTAATGTAGTTACGCAACAATCATCCTTCGCCACATAATCCTGTCCAAACACTTCTTTCGAGGCGTCCACATTCATCATCGCATTCGTACATAAGAGCGCAGCCGACTCTCTCAACTCTTTTAAGAACATTCTTACTAGGTAACCTTATATCTTCATACAAGTGGTTTGGTGTATTTCCAATATTGAGGACACTGTTCTGGAGAAATCATAAAATATCACAGGAATCACTTTTTCGTGATATGAAAATTAGGAATAATTTGTACTCGAACATGGACCGCCAGAATCAGAACTACAATTTAAATCTGTTGGACCTCTTTCAGTTACTTTGATGATGATAGGCATACGAGTAAATTTGTGTTTCAGCATTTTTTCAAAGATTCAATATGTATTTTTCTGTATTTGTTGACGTTTTGATGGACGCCTGTCCAGTAAATATGTTGTAAGCTTCGGGCATGCATGATTAATGAGTACTCGTTGGTGGAATGATAAGAAGCTTCGGTCAGTCTGATAATGAGACCGGTGTGCTTGGCAACCGGACGCTTGGTTATCGCTGCAGATGTGTGCGCCGCGCTGTGTACAAGTTGGTAATAACAACGGTTACTGGTGCCGGTGGGGTATTCAGCGCGCCTAGACTATACACGAGCCGAGAGCCGAGCACAAGCGTATGCACAATAGATAAAACTTCCCACAGTTACAGTGTGCCAGATACGAACGTGTTCCATTCGTGTCCACCTAGCTGATAACTCCAACATGCGTCTTGTATCTACCTATAATTTACATCTTTCTATGCTGACAGCGTAGCGGTACTGAACCCAACATTTTATACAGATACTGATAGGACTATGTCTTCAACTCAATGACAGGACTTTATTTTATTGAGAACGATGGTTACTCTCTTATTTTTGAGCATAATATAGCAAAACACAACCACGTCATTTTGTGGTGGGCACCGGGGCAAATAAGCTTGCAAAAATTGGAGCCAGAGTACTGTTTTACGGGCCTGAATCTTCTTATAGATTCTTGAAAAGCCATATAAAGAAGGAAATTAAAAACAAGGAGAAGTCAGCGATAGCCTCATATTGGAGAGATATTCCAGACATTAGACAGTCATCTTCGTTAGAAAACGCTAAAGAGCTATAAGCTCTCAACAAAAAGAACCACAATTTAAATTGCACGCCATTTTCGTTACCTTCGGTTGGCAACGCCTGCAATTGCCCAGTTGTCATCTAGAGATATTGCGGTTAGTGAAAGTAAATCGCTTTACTGTCAAACAACGCGTTATCACAACATCTCATAAACATGTGGTTCCAGCAAGATGGCTCCATCTATCATACTTCGCGGGAAACCGTGTCATCTCCCGTCATGGAAATCAAAATTGACACACTGATATAGTGCAACATGACGCCGTGTGACTTTTTCTGTGGGGTTACGTGAAGTCACGTATTTACGAGAACAAACCTAGAACGATTCTTGAGATGAAATTGAGCGCGTTATTACAGAAATCGAGCCAGAAATGTGCGAAAATGTCATTAAGAATTTTGCACACATAATCACATTGAATACTGATTAGTTTAAAATAAAAATGTTTAAATTTTTCAAGTTACTAATGTGTTTTATTCAAAAATTAATTGTGTATTCCTATTGTTATACTGTGTAGCAGCTATAATATTTAAAAAAAATTATACTTGGCACGTTTCATAAGATTTCAGTCTTTGATTCGGTCATTTATCAGAGACTGGTCCACAGAAGCATTTCGCTCGTATTGGAGCTCAAGTAGAATTATTGCGATACTTGGTGAAACTATTCTAATATAATATTTAAAAGTCTGATGTGGCCAGCACAATACCTTCCGTCAATTCTATGTATTATGTGCAAATTCCATACATAATTTTTCTTGCAAAATATTCTGTTTCCAGTAAAATCGTCTCTCTTGTATCTTTCTAGAAACTTCTATCACTCGAGTTATTTCCCTTATTCTTTCATTACTTACCCTTTCTTTCCGTGTCTTCCCAACATCTATCTCAACATTCCCATCTCTGCCATCTCATTTACTCTTCATTGATATTGACATCTGTCAATTTGAATTATCTAAATATATTAGCAGTTTTCATGGTTAGCATAGCTGGCTGATTTATGAAATTTAATGTCTTTATATTTTTTTTAACTCTATATCTTTTGAATATGAAGTATAAAATGCAATCATATCGTAAAGAGAATATCATATTATTTAAAATATAATAACATTAAATGTCAATAAATGATATATAACTGCGTTTTTTTTTTCAAGAAAAACTGTTAAAATTTGCAAATAAGGGTACTTCTGGTTGACCAATTATAACCAAAATCTAGTCACCTCTGCATATGGATCTAAACTCGAGAAAAACGAAAAAAATATAATTTTTGAAATCGTGGTATTGGAGTTATGCGATCCAAAACGATCGTCACATACACACACACGCACACACACATACAGACATCATCGTAAAAATAGTAAAATCGTATTCTATGGACCCTGAAACGTGCTTATTCGCCCACCATCGATTTTTTGACCAAAGACAATACCTTCGTTACCTAAAGGTGATGGAAGGTAAAAATGATATTGGCATGTTTCACAAGATTTCAGTCTCTGAATCGACCTCTCGGTCATTTACCAGAGACTAACCCATTCAACTAGAACCACAGACGCCTTTAGGAGGCACTAAAGCGTGCCAAATATAATTTTTTAAATATAATATTCGAACAGGTTCACCAAATATTGCAATAATTGTACTTTGTACATTTATTATTAGTATAACAGGTTTCTTTACTGGCTACTGTCCACTGAAATACCATATATGTAAGATTGGTATAGCTGACAACAGTATCTGTCGACTGCGAAGAGGACGAAGAAACTTCGCAACACATTGTATGTGAAAGGCCGTAAAGAGACCATATAGGCAAAAGGTACCTTAGGGCAAATGAGATCGGGAAACTGACTCCTGGAGCAGTAACTGACTTCATGAAAACTCTGGAACTGCTTCCAGAAAACTAATAAGATAGGGCCATGTTACAATAGATTGTCTAAGTTGCAGTAACAAAAGTGACCAGGACATAAAGCCCTCAACTAAATAATAATAATAACTCTCTTACTTGTGTTGAGAAATACATATGGAGCAGTGTTGCCTTATGCCTAATCAATACTAATTTAAAAGTACACAAAAGTAAATTAACATTTAATTGGTAAAGAATACCCCTAATGACAGCCACAACACGACAGGTCGATGTGACAGTGTCAGAGAATCTGTTACTTCCCCCTGATAAAAAGATGAGAAACGAAAACAGATTGAAATTGAAAATAAGTTACACAATCACCACGTGAATACAAATACTTACTAATCTCCCCCAGATTTGCTCGTTACAATATTATTGAAAGCTGTGCTTCCCCGTGGGACAGATGGCTGCGTGGTCTGATTCCTGAGCTTGAGCTTTCTTTCCTTTCAGCTTTCAGCGCTCGGCTCGGCTCGCACTCGTAACGAGGGGAAACAATATTTCTCAATATTTTAACTTTGGTGGCGATGGAGAGAGTGTGGATGTTGGTTAGTGAGTTGAGCACGGAGTGGAGCCACGTTTGCTCATTTACAAGGGAGCTTTACTTTGCATGTCAAAGACTCAAATATATCTGAAAACTTTCCCAACTGCTAAGTGTAGCAAAACGTTCCAGCTAAAAACACAAAGGGAGAACCTTTTTGCCAACCCAAATTAGTATTGATAGTAATTTATGGGAAATCGCTAAAAATACTCATATGCCAAATGTTTAATCACTCCTAACACATATTACGATAATGCATGAAACCTGTAGTTCGTTTTCAACTAAGATAAAATCAAATCTGGGCAATAAATAGAAGTATTTCCTGATTAGCTACACCCAAAAAAGTACAGTAGAGCCCTGTAATTCGAAATGCTAAATGTAAGGGTTTTTCGGACTGGTGATTTGTTCGGGTTACTGAATTTGTATTGATAAGTGTAACGTCAATTTAGAATATTTTGAAGTATTTATTACAGAACTTCAGAGAACAAATATCGCTGAAATTAAGAAATAGAAACAAAAAACATAATTATTATCTTATTTTTACCTCTTGCTACAGGTTTAGGGATCGTGCTAAAAATCGCATATCGAGATTTTAGTAAATGACCACGTTTTAAGGTCCGTAGAATCCATTTTTAACATTTTCACGATGATGTATGTGTGTATGTGTGTGTGCGTGTCTGTGTATGTGTGTGCGTGGATCCTTTTTACGCTCTAACTTAAATACTATCTTTCTGAAAACTTGAAACCTTGTATTTCTACCTTATTGTAATATGGAAAGAAGCCATTAGATTTTGGTGTCAATCGAATAATGGGAAATGGCACTTTACTTGAAGCTCAAAATAGTTTTTCTTCAAAAAATATCTTTTTCTATTTCGGTGTTCTTATGTTTCTATAAACGCACTGTTTTGTACTGCAAACACGACGTTTAGAAGATCTATAAGCGTACTATTTTTGGCGCCTTTCATGTTCTAGAGTTGGTAGTCATGCTTTCATAACTGACAGATGACAGGTAACCTCAAAATGGTAAGTTGTTGATAATATTTCAACATATTACTTTTAATTATGGATTTTTATACTTTCTTTAGGTGATAGGACTAGAAAAAAATATAATATTAATTTCACAACCAGAATCAGACCTTGAATCATAAATACGATACACCTTGCAATACACTAATTAATCAATAGTTGACAAAATATGAAATTTCAATTGTTAGCGAGAAGCGTTACCAACATAAACATAACTAACAAAAAAATACCTAGTCATAATTTGACGTCGCAATTTAAATAAATTTAATCGTAAAAATACCTCAATAGAAAAAATAGTATAAAAAACACGTATCATAAGGCCTGTTGACGCACTCGTCCTTTGTAAAACTCGCCTAGCGGCTCGTTTTCCAAACTTGGACTCGTACGTTAACAGATTGCCTTATGATACTTGTGTTTTAATGTACTATTAAATGTTATTTTTTCGCATTTTGATACAATAAAAATTAAAGATTATTCTATTTTCTACAGGTTTGCATTAATACTTTTTCTATATATTTTATGGAAAAATTCATAAAGTAATATAAAAATTATATCTCGGAGCTTATGCTTTAAACACAACTCCATAGTTACACAGTTCAGCTCAAATGTATGTGACTAACATATAAATGTCACTGTCATTTCAAATTAATAATAGTAACGTTTTAAAAAGAAAATTGTAAATAGAATAATAGTTACATGGAAAGCTACTTAATATACATAATTTCAAATTAATAATAGTAACGTTTTAGAACGAAAATTGTAAATAGAACAATAGTTATATGGAAAGTAACTTAAGATACATAATTTCTAGCATTAGTAAATTGATGCAGGTATTTATTTAAATAAAAAAATATATAAATATATTATCACGCCATATCACCCATCGCTGGGTGTGCTAATATGCTTTGTACACAGAGTTCGGTAATGATGATGACATATTTGCATCGTTCGGGCGTTTACCAAGCGTCACCTCACGGTCACTCATTGTTGGCGTGGACAGTGCACTACAGGAGCCAATTTTGTGCCATTTAAAATTCGAAATATTTGGCGTTGATCGGGATCGAATCGGGTTCCCCAGATTCGCAACCAGACATCAGGCACGCGGCAACGAGACCCCATAGGTATATATGTGTTTAAATTAATAAAAATTAAATGGCGGGAGGTATTGTGCTGGTCACATCAGATTTTTTAGTTTTAATTTTTTGTGTGTATTTACATGACCTCTTCACATTGCTATGTAATATTTATTCTGTAAATGGGATGAAAACGAATGACTAAATAATTAATCCTGGAAAATCATAACACTAATTCCAGTTGCGACTTCGCTCAACAAATTATTTTATTTTTCTATCTGATTTATGTGATGACTAAATAAATATTCTTTAACTTCTTCACTATTCTGTGGGCTTCTTTGCTCCTCTTCGAATCTCTTCGTACGCTACGCACTGTACGCACGTTTAGGAATAATTCAATATCGTTTATCCTGCAACCGGTGTCCTTGTCGGTGTCAGTGTCGGTGTGTCTCTGTGAGGGATGATTGATAGTACGCGTACGTCGCATTATCCCCGCATAAAGCACACTTATGCGGAGTAAGAAGCCGCGCTACACACACTGGCACCGGCCTCTACTTTTCATGAATAATGTAGAGCGACGTCTGCAACGACACAAGCCTGGACTCTTAATTCGAGACTCGTGGTACTCTCTCCACAACTGCGAAGGGGATCTAAGTGTCATTTATATCTTTTAGATTATGAGTATGAGTCAAATTATTTTAGTATTTGTAATTGTTTATAAAAATGTATTAATGTTTATAAAGAAATAAATTGTAACGTATGTCTTATAAGTTTTGGCACAAATTTCAACATTTTTTTCTACTTTCCACAGGTGACCAAAGTATTGTCTTTGGTCAAAAAAACTGATGGTGAGATTTTAATAAATAAGCACGTTTTAGGGTCCCTAGAATACAATTCTACAATTTTTACGATGATGTATATGTATTTATATATGTGTGTGTCTGTGTGTGAGACAAAAGTTTCTCCTTCGATAACTTAAATACTAAAATTCCAAAAATTATAATTCTTTCGTATTTCTATTCTTACATACATATGAAAACGTGTTTAGATTTTGGTTATAATTGGTCAACCGCAAGTACTCTCATTTAAAGATTTTAACAGTTCTTCTTGAAAAAATGCAGTTAAATATCATTTATTGACATTTAATATTATTATAAATATTCTATTCTCTATTCAGTTTGACTACACTCAATACTTTATATCCAATGGATATTGAGTTAGAAAATTATAAAGAAATTAAATTCCATAAATCAGCGAGCTATGCTATAACCATGGAAACAGCTTCTATATTAAGATAATTCTGATTGACAGATGTCAGTGTTAAGTGCAATTTAGAGTTTGTTATAATTTTACTGGAAATGTATAATCTTTTGCAAGAAATTTTCTAAATGAAATTTGTACAAAATACATAGAACTAACAGAAGGTAATGTGCTGGTCACATAATTAACTATTTTATAGCAACAAAATTATGAAATTAAATAAAAATGGGTGTGTCTTCCACAAGGCGCAACTTTCTATGGACACCTAGCACTGGGTTTTGCGCGACATAATCTATTTTCAAAATAATTGAAAGTTTGTAACTGAAAAACAAAAGATTTCGAATAATTGTTAACACCTAATCTACACCACATTCGAGAAATTTACCCTCATTTAATTTTTACCTCCCGCTACCCTTGGTAAGGGAGGTATAGGAACCGTGCTAAAAATCGCATATCGAGATTTTGGTAAATGACCACGTTTTAAGGCCCTAGAATCCATTTCTAACATTTTCACGATGATGTCTGTGTGTATGTATGTGGTGTGTGTGGATCCTCTGTACGCTATAACTCAAATACTATCGTTCAGAAAGTTTTGAAACCATGTATTTCTACCTTATTCTAATATGGAAAGAACTGATTAGATTTTGGTGGCAATCGGATAACCGGAAATGGCAGTTTACTTGAAGCTCAAGATAGTTTTTCGTCAAAAAATACCTTTAATGTAATTTTTTCTCAATTTGATATTATAAAAATTAAAGATAATTCCATTTTCTACAAGTTTACTTTAATACTTTTTCTATATATTATATGGATACATTTATAAAGTAATATAAAAATTATATACATAGGTAAATAGCGGGAGGTACTATGTTGGTCACATCAGATTTTTTGTTTAAAGTTTGACGTAGCTCGTAATCAAACCCAAGTCATCCGAATCACAACTAATCATCTAACTATCGAATCTGTAACCACTGCAAGTATTTCCAGTCTTCCAGATAATTCCCCATCTCCACAGTTGATTTCGTATTTGATTCCATCGCTGGATCTTTCCCTATGTCCACGTAGGGCGTTAGGACTGTTGATAAGGCAGAGTTCCACGTGTAGGACACGACACACGTGTGCCAGTCGAGGGAATTGTGCTCGGGCCTCGTTATTCCATGCAAATCACTGGACGCGAGAAGCGAGACACTGGACACCGCACAATACCTGAAACCCGCAGAGGGTCAAGCACAGCCACAGCCGCAGCATAGCCGCCCTAATCACCCACAATAAAACTCCCTGTACGACGAATTTTTGATGAATTTTAATCTAAGTTGGTTATTGGATTATGAGAGGGAATCACAGGCTAATTATTTAACATACGGGATTAATCCTTTTATTCAGCAGATGTCTTTATTCCATTACAGTATAATGGAGTTTAAAAAGGCTGGATTACTTTTGATATTTTAATACGGAGAGGGAAAAGGAGTTGCATCTTTTTCTGTGATAATTTATTTGCATTTTAAAATCGGTTTATCAATCATCTGTTAAGTTGCTAGTTTTCTTATAAAAATTGCATAATAATATTCTTTGTTTCTTATTACAATTGAGGAGATTATGACAAAAACAACCGTAGTCCAAATATTTTAAATATGAGTTACAGTATTTTTTTTAAAGAAGTGCAATCAAGGTCATCTACGAATTGTATGAATTAAGATTGTAGCTCCGCCCATTCTATCAAATACAATAGTGTCGTTTACTTAGTTTTTATGGGGATACATACTACTGTTATTTTATTATTATAAAAATATATGTTACAGTAAAAGCATTCAAGTCAACTGATAGTTTATTAGAAACTGTAAAACCAAATATGTAAAAAATGAGATACCGACACAGTGTCAGTGTCAGGGATACTGACAGAAAATAACGCTATACGCACGGCTATGAATCAAAATAATATATCTGAATTAATAAATAAGTTTACATTACCGAGAAAGTATTGTCAACAACGAGCATCGTTTTAAAATCAAATGTCCTAACACGTTTTTAGTCATTGCAAATGGGACGGATAAATGCATGCCAATTTGTTAAAGTGAAAATGATTAAGCAGAAGCTTCACGTCATCAACCTGAAAAAACCTTGTAAAATGAAATATAACTTGTAGAAATGATTGGGTGTTAATTATTTTTTAAAAACGAATATAAAATATACTATTATTAAAAAAACGTATAAATTAATGAATTTACAATTATTTCTAAGTCAATCCTTATTCCTTTTACGGAATATAAAATTATTCTCAGAAGTGCCAACGTATGGTACGAAAACAAACTACAATTATTTAAAATAATGTCATATTCTGTACAATGAATAACGGTTGATTTAGAAATAATTGTAAATATCATTATTATATATATTACATGTACTCTTTTCTTCTTTTTTTTAATAAATAACACCCAATAATTTCTGCCAGTTTTATTTCATTTTATAAGGTTTTTTTCAGGTTGATGACGTGCGAATTCTGCCTAATCATTTCTACCATATATCATAAAATTATGCCTTTTTATTATATTTTCTTACACGAAGTTACAAAACTTGAAACTTTTACAAATAGGAATGTTAGATATTCTAGCGTGCCTGAGTGTGTGGTCGCGAATCTAGCGAACCGGGTTCGATTTCAAACTACACCAAAAGAAATATTTTGATTTTAAATGATACAAAAGTGACCCCTCGTTAATAATGAGTGTTCGTGAGGTAACGCCTGGTAAACGCCCGCACGATACAAATATGTCATCATCATTCCCGAGATCTGTGTACATCCAACAAAGTTCACCAGGTGGTGTCTGATAATTTCGTTGTTACCTAAACAGATTTAAAACAGTATTATTCTGAGCGAGTTTGCAATTGTCGGATTGTGAGTTTTGCCCTTTTTTCTTGAGTATTTAAAGGGGTGTAAAGAGTGACTGCATCCCCGTTGTCTGAATCTCTTAATTCCGTAATTATAAATGTACGTTCTGTGCCAATGCCAGAGCCAGCTGTTGGCACTCGGAATTCAAATCCGATCTGTTCTCCTTCACACTTTCCTGATCCTGTATCATCATTTTAAAACGTGATTAATTTTACTTTTATAAACAATTTTAATTACCAAATAACATCGTGTGGTATTCGCGTTCTCGACGTTGCACTACCCGCGCCGGGGAAAAAATGTTTTTATATGTCGGAGGAAAAACTTTTCGCATCTAAAAGAAAAAGTAAGTTAGTAAGCCTGTCGGCAGAGGCGTGGAAAGCGGGGCCGAGGGCAGTGCGGGGGCGCGCAGCCGCAGCAGGAAAGAGCAGGAAGACGCGCGACACTCTCGCCCGAACCGTCGCAGGAGCAGGACCACATCTCCCCGGATTCCTGATGAGAATTCGTATGTTATGTTAGCCCTCTAATCGCGCATAATGCAAATCCTGACTAGCTGGAATCTATTAAGAGGATTATTCGTTGCTTGGAAGTCGCGAGGTCAGGTCATCTCCGAAGGAATCGATATAGGGTTGGACTGTCCGTTCTCCGTCCTCCGGTGGTGGGAGGTGCGCGTTCGGCTCTGCTCGGCCCACCTCGGCCCACCACCAGTCCAGACCAGTCCAAGACGCACTCCAGACTCACTCACCTGCACGTCATCCCCAAAAGCTCCAGCCTGACTGACGTCTTCATGGGAAGCCCCAGGTAGGACTACTTCCTCCTCTAGTTGTTCGTTCTTGTTGTTTCTTTCCTTTTCTGTGTTATTGCGAAATTCGCGGGGAAAGGGTAAACCGTTTCTACCCTCGGCGATGATTGTAATCTCTGACATCTGCAATTCCGCATCGGAATGGTAATGGGACTCTTTATCGCGTAATGAACAGCGCTCTATTCCTAGAGATCTTTCCTTTCGCTTATTCTTAGGCCCTGTGTTTTCATTTCTGGTTAAACTGGCTGTTAACTTAATTGTCAGTTAAAACCAGAAATGTCGCATGGAAATATTGACACTTGTGATTATATTTTTCGTTTAACAAACGATGAAAATACCGGACCATCTTAGTTTTCTATATGTGGACAAAAGTTTTTCCATAAGTTTTCTTTTTATAAGATGCGTGGCTAAGTGCACCAAGTGATCGGTAACAGTTCGGCAGTATTACTAAAATAACTTTTTGTGTTGCGTTCGTACAGAAATTTGGAGTATAAATCAGCTGTTGTCTGCGGTACTAACAGTGTACCAAATGTTTGAAGTGTGTTGGCCTGTTGACACACCCAATAATGGGTAATATTAATAAATAAAAGACGATATTAAAGTGTTTTATAGGTCTGCAATTAAAGACAAATTTTATTTTGATGTTTTACTTTTGTCAACCTTCTGTACCAAAAACTAAATTTTCTTTTTCTTGTTATTGTTTCCTACGTACTAGTGCCCTTTTCTTTTTCTACAAGTACTTATTGTTTTGATTATCGGAGATTATGGTACTTAATGTCTAATGTTTTGAATTTCGAATAAAGACTAAGTCTGTAATTATCCAATTATTAATATAATTATTTTTTTCATGTGGGTAACTAGCTAGCGATTGTTTATGTATTTGTGGTTTTGCAAGAGCAACTAATGTCAACATAATTAATTTTGGGAATGAGTGATTTAAAATCAACAAGACACGTGCATAAATTTCTCGACTGTCATATAGATTATGTGTTAACAAATAATGTGTACTCAAAATTTCAAACAGACATTTTGACATAAACGTATACATTCTTCAGAGTCCATAAATATTCTAAATAATATATTATGTACTAATTTTTATCTTCCGTCACCTTTAGATAAGAAAGGTATTGTCTTTTGTCAAAAACATCGATAATGAGTTTTTAAAGAATAATCACGGTTTGGAGTCCCTAGC
This sequence comes from Harpalus rufipes, assembly GCA_951394225.1. Classification (NCBI taxonomy): domain Eukaryota; kingdom Metazoa; phylum Arthropoda; class Insecta; order Coleoptera; family Carabidae; genus Harpalus; species Harpalus rufipes. Next base: position 31,721,939 of record OX596274.1, on the reverse strand, counting down.
ATACGAATTTACTATTTTTAAGATTATGTCTGTATGTGTGTGCTTGTGTGTACATGTATGAGTGCGTGTGTGTGTGACGATCGTTGCAGCCGCGATAACTCCAATGCCACACTTGCAAAAATTACAATTTTTTCCTATTCCTCATTCTTACATCTAAATGAAGACTTGATTAGATTTTGGTTACAATTGAACCTTAATTTAAAGCATTTAACTGTTTTTCTTAAAAGTAGAACACAGTTATATGTCATTTCTTGTCATTTAAAGTTATAAATATTAAAGAATATTTTATTTTCTATACGATTTGATTGCATTATTTTATTTATATTTAATGTATTTAAGAGATAATCATTTAAAAATAATTCAATAATTCAATATTTAATATAAATAATTGACAGATGTCAGTGTCAAGTACAATTTACACAATATGTATATGAAACTTTTTGTGTGGAATTTATATAAAATACATTAAAATGACGGAAGCTATTTTGCTGGCCACAACAGATTTTTTGGAATGTTCGTAGACATGGGAAGAAGATATAACTACATACCGAAACGTCGGTTTTGTAAGAATAAATAATGTTTGGCTGAGATTTTAAATATTTTTTAACACATAATCAATAAAAAAACTTTTGACTTCAATGGGAATTTCTAGCAGTTGGTATAAGGCTCTGGATTTAAGTCCCAATGTATAAATATTTTACAAATATTTACCGGTTGTTGATAATATCAAAAGTACTTGATATTTTGCGCCATTAACGTTGATTACAAATATCACTAAGTATGTGCTTTAAACTATCTATACTGCTGAGGTTCGTCAAGATTTTACTAACATGTCTACAAACCCAATAATTCAGCTGACTTACATTTTCAACATATTATAAAACCTACACAAATGGTGAGATATGTCTACAAAATTCTTTCGACTACTTTATATATAGATTTAAAATTTACAAAAACTGTAAACCAAATACCAAATGTCGGGTAATAATAGTTCGATCGGAATTTATAGGGTCATCCTCCAGTCCAGATTTATTTTCAACCGAGGCCCTTTATTTTTGCAAGATATATGGGATAATATTCTAAAAGAAGTATGTGCCTGATTTGTGGATACAATGCCTAAAAGAATTAAAGCTGTTATTACTAATAAAGTCGATGTAACTCAATATTAAATGGCGGAATACTTTAATAACATATTCAGTTATTGAAATTTTAAAATGTTTAAACTAGGTAGTCGAAATAAATTTGTAGAAATTTTTCACCATTTGCGTACTTTTTATAATTTGTTTAGCAAATGTAATCTGGCTGAACTAATCATTAGTTTGGGATTGTATATTAGGTTTTGTTTTATGGATTTGGTACCCGTTAGAAAAGCACCCTACTACCTATAAAGGTCTTGGATTCAAATTTTAATGAATATATATATTTTTGTTCTTAATAATATTCATACCAAAGATAATTGGCATTTTGTTGTATTAATATTTGATTACAAATGTTACTAATTCTGTAATTTAGGTCCGATCCTACTACATCTAGGTGAATTGACAGTTTATTAACCATTAGTTAAGAATTAAACTGAAGGTTAGAAGCGATACGAACAACTATTTTAACTTCCAATTAGCTCTAATCAAAGGTGGTAAAAACAATTTTGCAACATAACCATTGGTTAGCACTAACTGTCACTTTAACTAGAGGTGGTAGGACCGGGCCTATCTGAATTATACTATCTATAGCACTATGGTCCATCAAGATTTTATTGACATGTCTACACTGGTTCAAAGGATACTGATTCCTATAAATTCCTTTGCAGTTAGTCTTTGGTTGATCCTGAATTCATCAAAACCGCAACTTTTTCACCAATCCATCTCCTACTCGGTGTGTGTCTCGCGTCCCGGTGTGGAATTTGTATCAATTACGTGGTGTACCTTCACCACCCCGGCGTTTGGGGGTGGCGGTAGGGCAGCCGCGGCGGTGAGGCGGCGAGGCGACGGCGGCGACGGTAGTCAGTCTTCAGTGCGCCCGAAGGCGGGTGGAGTTTTTCTTTTCGTGGGCGGAGTGCGCGAGAGAACGACGCCCGCACCGTGCGGTTCAACAAGCGACGCCATTTTGTATGCCACATTTGTTCTGTAAACATTGTTGTAATTGATTCCGAGAGAATAAATTGTTCTGATAGCCAGTGCCGCGAATATTGTGACGGAGTTTCAAGAAAGATATGTAAGTCCATTTATTATGTTATTCATGCAATGATTTTCCACCAAAGTATTTTGGTACATGTCAAACTCAAAATTGTATAGTATTACGGCAAAAACATTGCCATTTTTTGTGCCGTTGCTAAAAATAAGCAAAAATTGCTTCACTAAATTGTTGCCATATATAGATATTTTTATGAGATTTTATATAATTTGAAATTGTCATATCAAAATTCATAAATACTTGTAAAATTTTAAACTGTTCGTTAATAATTTTTACCCAGTAAAAACAGTCGACGCTGAAAGAAATATGGAAATGTAATTTATTTGTAATGAACCATTTCGAAATATTACGAATGTTTATGAATATGGGTATATGTCTTAATTGTTATTCGATAAGCTGCGATGATTTTTCTATAATATTGTATGATGTAAATATTAAGCTTATTTTGTTCTCAAACAGTAGAGTTCGCTAATAATTATTATTACATAAATTTCTCAGTATCAATACAGGTGTCTCTCAACCTGGGCCACAAATATTAATTGTACTGATCAAACTGGGAAAAAAAAGCTTAATCAACATGGGTTGGATCTTCAATAGTTTCCGAGATACAAAGCAGTGAAAAATGATTTTTTACGGGGTTTACCTCTGCTATCTCGAAAACTATAAGAGTTACGACTTCGATTAAATGAGACTTTTTGTTTACCGTTGAGAGGTCATCTTAGAAGTGCCTTTGTTTTTACAAAAAAAAAATTGTACTAAATTATATGCGACGACCTTGGCCAATATTTAATTTACAAATAACTTCCTAACTATTAGAAATGGAGAAAAATGTTTTATATAAAATTTTATTGTTTTTTTTATAGTTTGATCACTATCTTTGTCAGTTTTTATTACATTGATAATTTACTTTTTTTACAAAATTTTGGCTCCAATTCTAATAGAAAGCATGCTTACTTTACTTTACTTACTTAAACTTTTGCCTATCTACCTTTCGGTGTAAGGTGTCGTCTGGTTATGTTTGTTCGTGTTTCTGTCTTGCCAGATTTATTATTTATAAGTGTAGTTGTACACTTACTAAAATAACATCCTGTGTATACCCTTAAAATTGGTGACAGAGATTTAGAAACAACCTCTATATAAATATGTTTAAAATAACTTTCGTGGTCAAAAATTTATTTGAGAATAGATTCCGGATTGTACATGGTGTGAGAGTAGTAAGATTTTGGAATAGCATTAAAAATTCTAATATTTAAAAAATCAATAACCCATATTCCAAGCGCATTTTTATAATAAAACCGTTTTTATGGAGTACACTCTTCATAAGAATATAATGTAAAAGCGCGCTCCATAAAAGCGTTTTTATTATAAAAGTGCGCTCGGAATACGGGCCAATAACTTTATTAAATTTTGATATTTCTTATCATACAGTATAATTCATAATTTATTACTCCATTGTAGAATTTACCCGCTTTATAAAATAATATAGTGCTTTATTCTTGAAAGCTTTGAAAGCTCGAGATATGATACCTATCCCTAGCAAGCACCCACAACGGTACAAATATATCGTCATTACCGAAATCTATAAATAGTAATAAATTGGCACACCCAAAAATGGGTAATAAACTATAATGATATATTTATTTATTTTGATTTATAAATAATGCTTAAAATTTTAATTGGGTCAAGGTTAGGACAAATAATAATTAACAAGTTTGTAAGGCTGTAAAAAAAAACCTGGCAAAAGCGTATCTATTTTTGTTGATTAATATAAAATAATATATAAGAGTGGCAGCTTTCGTTGTGATTTTGTTTATTATTTACAGATTTACAGATCTGTAAAACTTACAAAGTTGTTCAGAGTAGAGTCATTAATTCAAAATATTTCAATATATGTATAGTTTTTAAAATTAGTAGGCCCGACTAAGCGTAATGCAAAAAAAACTATGTTCATGTTTTTAACAAAATGATATTATATGTATAAATCAATTAAAAATATTTTTTTATATGCTAGAACAACCAAAGCCTACTTGAAAAGAACCTATAGGATTCGGATATACATTGAACTAATGTCGTGTCATCAAATAATAAATACCAATGTAGACATGTCAGTAAAATCTTGAACGGTGTGAGACCAGCGTTGCCCAAAGTGTGTTCTGCGGAATCTGAGGGTTCCGTGGAAGCCTCACGAGGGTTCCGCGAACAAAGAATAAATTTAGAAATATTAAATTATCAGAAAACATTCTACATAAAAAATACATGCTAAAGAGTAAAATCAAGTATCATTAATAAGTAGTTTTATAATTATTATAATTTGATACTCAATATTTTCTTGAACCACAATGAAAATTGTTATTTTCAACTATTATTTCTTTTCAATCCAAACATGTTATGCAAAGAACTTTTGGTACAAGAAGCTTTATTTTGTAGGTTCTGCCAATACAATATCGATATTTTTGATAAATATCGGCGATTTCAATATGAAAAAATAAGTTTTAGAAAAAGTAAAAATTAAAAAAAAACAAAGGTGAATGCTACATATTTACTTGTGAAACCAAAAATACTTTGAATAAAGAAACACAAATTTTACTCACACCTTTCAGAAAGTTAGTAAATACAATGAACACTTAAAATATTTTTATTTAAATAACTTTGCATCCTCAATTTATGCGAAGATATGTGATTTTGCAAATCTATCTGATTAAGATCTGCTGCTGAAAACAGTCTCTAGAATTCCATAGAATTAATCTGGAAACTACAGTACTTTTACGCAGCTTTTTTTCAAATTTTGTAAAGAACTGCATCGCGCCAAAATATCAACATATCCGCTTTTCTTGCAATATTGCTTCCAAATATCTGTCGACTTTGTGGGTATCAAGTGTCTGGTACTGGAGGGTTGGTCGAACTAAACGAAATGTTGGGATTCCCTACGCATTATAATGATTCGGGCTCGGCGCCTTTACTTGATTTTTTGAAAGCGCGAAATTCAAACCTTGGTTTATCGGCAAATAAATATCGTCGATTCCGATACATTAGGTAAAAGATAATATCGCCGATATGTCAGTATTGGTTGCATACCCAGTTTTGGATTTACAATGTGGCCAATAAAAATGTAGGATCGAGTTGGGATTGCGCAAAACGTATGCGGTTTCTTAAGGGTTCCATGACTGAAAAAGTTAGAGAACCGCTGCTATAGACATTTAACTAACAGAATTAGTAACATTTACAATCAACATTAATAGTACAGAATGTCAAGTACTTTCAGTATTATTTATACTGAAACAAATTGTTTTTTAATCACCAACGTATTTTTTATTGAAATGATACTAAGCTTACAGGTTACTTACTCGAGAAATTGATGAACTTTTGGCAAAAACAACCATAGCTCAAATATTGTAAATATGACTTACATACATACAGCATGACTGTCAACGTTGCGAACCAGTTTGTAAAACTGTTTCTCACAAAAAGTAATTAGGCATATAAGTTTGAGCGTTTCGTAAAAAACGTCCTATAAAAATGTATTGTTATTATTATGTAACTGCTCATCGTTGTTCATTTTTCTATTTTTAACATCCAGTAAATAATTTGTAATATGTAAACATTATCCTGGGCAGTGGTGTAACTAACGAGTCCGCAGGGCCCGCATTGAGGGCGGCCCCCGAACTCTAGACGGGCCAATTTAAATGTATTATAATTTTGTCCTTAACATTTTGTTTGGTAGAATTTCGATTTCTTGGCGAATATTTTCCTTAGACTGATCCAGAATTCGTGGCTTATTGACATACTTATATTTTTCCCTTAAAATAACTCCATAATAGTAGCCTGGCCCTGTGAAATCAGGAAACCTGTCAGCCAGTGTGTCAGCAAAACACAAGATTAACCTATATAGGAATAATTTTCGCAAAATTTCTATTATTTGCCCAACAGTGTATGATACTGATTCATCCTGCTGATACTATATTTTGTTATAGTTACTGTGGACTGTTCCACCATTTTCGTTCACAAAAAATACAGGCCAGACACATTTTCGTAGTAAATGCCACAACATACAATGACTTTTATGCCGCGTATGGGTGCCTAATTATTAAATCTTAAATTTTCAGACCCCAATATTATTATGTCCACTGTGACGAAAACAAGCCTCTTCACTTGTTATGATTTTTCACTAAAATTTTGAGTAAAAGTAGTCACAATTTCCGTAAGTTCTTGTAGTGTGAAGTTATTCATGATAAAATTCAGACTACCCCACTCTGCTACACGCTTTTGAAAAATGAAATATGATGCTCACAAACAAAAAACGGCAGCACTTTTCAATTGAGTGTTTCTATTTACGCCATCTGTATTACATCATTTATTTATTTAATTATTTTTTCCATTTTTCTCCTCCTTACTTTGTAAATTTGTTACACTATAATAACTAAATATTTTGCAATATAGTGAAATTATTATATTGTAGTTATTAAACTTAATATATCTTCTACTGTATATTGGAAAATATGCAGTAAAATTATATCACTATAGTTGTACTTCATTCATTATTCTCTGTCTAAGGTATATAAATCGTTATTTTTGGCACTATAGTTTAGTTCAGTTAAATACAGTGAACCGTGAATATTAATTTTGAACTCGAAAAGCGCTACAATTAAAGTTGAGCCGCAAAAAAAAATTGCGGGCGCTCCCCCAAACTCATCGTTACGCCACTGATCCTGAGTTAAATTAAGTTACAGAAATTTATAAAACTAAAGAAGCTACAGTTTGTTCTTTGATATTTAAAAAAATGGACTAAGGTTTTTAAAAATAAAAATTGAAATTTTTCCTTTTTTCGGAATTTTCTATCTGTATTGACAAAACATATAAAACCATTTTCTACTCGTATGTCCTGTGTTTCCTACTGTTCTTTTCTTATAATGTGTTCCGAACGGGAATAAAAGAAATCTCTCTGCCTATTTCTCCGTATGGGGTGAGCCGTCGGAGCTTTAAACGGTTTTGATTTTTATTGAGATGTAACGGTGAGATATCGTGCGTGTTTCCCTCTTTCGGGCCGGGACATATCGTAAGACTCCTTCGACTTCAAGCGATTAGGCACAAGTCGGATCCACGGGCCATATGCCAGGCAGCTAATCAGGACACGAACCATTGTTTACGCCGCTTCCCGATTGGATTCTGTTTTTCTGCCGAGCTATTTGTCATTTGTTCCAACGGTAATGCGATAAATGAGGCACAAGCTAATCAAATGACCGATGAAAAATTATACATGTTTTATATTTTTAATGGAATGCGACCGCGAGGTAATTCATTATAAATGGAAAAATATTAAATTACTATTTTTTGTATAAATGTATATTTAATTTTGTCATTAAAACTGGATAAAATATTCATACAGTAAATTAAAATAATAGAGTGCAGCTAATGTATTACATATATGATTTATTATTTATGGTAAAAACAAAAGTTTTACCACTCTATTAATGCGTTTTTTGTTTGAAACTAATATTATTATCCTTTTACGTCCCCAATAGACACACGAGTTATGCACAGGTAAAATTATTTTGTAACATATATTAAAAAGAAAACATAAAGCTGCATTATTTTACTGTTTTTATTTAAGGTGCAACTATTATTCCAACCTTTTAGACATTTATATTTATTATAAATGTTTTCCATTTTTATTGGACATTAAAGTTTTAAATGGAATACAATTTTAATTTCCTATACAGGTTGTTCCCTAGAGAAACCGACAAACTTTCACAATGTATTCTAGGGGTCATTTTAAGTAAAAAAAATTCTTATAAACTATGGGTCAATTCTTCTCTATTTTAGAGATATCAACAGAAACACGCAAAAAATTTAATAAACAAAAAGTCTATTCTGATAAGAATGCTAGGTAGTACTTATTGTTTTATTTGACGAATCAGTAGGACGAACTGTCAAAGTACCTAATTATTTATACTCCGTCAAATAAGTATTGACTGATGCTCAACTTTTTCCCTTCTCCGCACGCTGTCCCTTGCCACTGCTTCATAATAGCATTTTCAACATGGCTAATGAATTGGCAACCATATGTAAATCTCCAGACCATACTTATTTGACGGAAACCATGATAATGATACCTAGTATTTTAAGATTTGGAAATCTATGTCTAGTAATGTTGCCAAAACCGAAACATTACATTCACAAAGTAATTTTATTTCCGAATTTATTTTTATATCTTCGTGATGTATACATTTTTGATATTGGTAGGGCGTACGATACAATATCTTCATTGTATTGTCTAGTGTGATATTCGACACACCTGTCTCTGTTTTATTAAACAAAGTCAAATGATCGCAGAGCGCGACACCAATAAAAAGTTCATCAAATCTCACGTTGGGTTGAGGTGGTTTACGATCGCTTTGCGTCGCGGGCGGGTGAAAGATGATGCAGTGCAGTTTTATAGGTGCAATCCAGCAACAGCTGCCAGCGCAACTCTTTATTATTTTTAACAGGAAGACGTCATCTCATCTTCATTGCTTCCGACACACTCCGATCTCGTTAAAAACGTTACGAGCCATCTTCCTCTCCCGGAGAGAGGAATTAAACCCCGGACTTAATGCACCGGAACTTGTAAAACAGATTTTTACTGTCATCGGGAAGACATCGCTTTACTTTAATGGTTTTTAATTGCGCCTTTACGATCATCGTACCACTGTTTTTATATTTATAGGGTACAGGAAGATGATGACTTGTTTTCAAATTGATTTCTAAGTCATTACAGACACTGTAATACAATAATGTAAAAGTGTTCACATTGTAATTAAAAAATCTGATATAGCCCGTGGCCAGCCCAATAACTCGCGTAATTTTATTTTTATTAATTTACATGTATACTACATTTACTAATGCTGGCAACTGTATTCACATTTAATATTAATATAACTACATATTTCACAACGTTAAATATAGGTATTATTAATATTTTCATTTCCAGAAACTTACGTTATATTAATTAAAATTTATTTATTACATTAAAATTCATTTATATATTAGGTATTTATATTCATATCCTAATACTTTCTTCTTAAAACACTAACATTATATATTTGAAATGACTAGTTATATATATATATATATATATATATATATATATATATATATATATATATATATATATATATTTCATAGGGTGCGTGACTTATTAAAATAGTTAATTTTATAAATTTATTTAAAAAATATATAAAAACAGTATCAATTCATATCTGTAGAAAATTTAATAATCTGTAATTTTTGTAGGAACACAAAATGGTGACTAATTACATTTAAAAGTATTTTGCGCTTCAAGTAAAGTGCTATGCCTTTTTTCCATATTAGAATAAAATAGAAATACATGGTTTCAATTTTTTTTGAATGATAATACTAGCTCCGTCTCATATAATTTATTTTTCAAAATATTATTTTAAAGTAGAACATATTTTGTATTCAAATAAATATTTTGAGAAAAATCGTCCTTTAAACCTAAGTGTGAAATTAAAGATTGAAATTTGGCATTTTCAAAACAGCGTTTTCAAAACAAACTGTAAATTACTACTGTAAATCTTTTAGACATTTTATTTAAAAAACCTAATATCCTTACAACTTAAATTCGTTTCAGTTTTTCTTGAATTGTTGTTAAAACTAAGTATTATTTCATTTTACAATTAAACAATAAAATATTTTAGAAAACATATCCTGCTATGTGTCATTAGAATGACAAAATGTCCGTAATATTAATAAAAATTGGCGATAATTTATGTTACTTATTATTTAAGTCATAAATAAATTACGTAAAATGAAATTAAAGCGGGTGGGCCAACTAATGTGGGGCGGGGCTCGTATTTGAGTTAGAGCGTTAAGAAAATCCACACACAAACTCTCAGACATCATAGTGAAAATGTTAAAATCGGATTTTAGGGACCTTAAAAAGTGTTTAATAACAAAATCTCAATATGCGATTTTTAGCACAATTCCTATACCTCTGTTACCTTGTGTGGCTATAAAGATTTAGGGCTTCCCTAATAAATAAGACAAAAGCCGTTATATCATCAAAATTACAATTTATTCTTCAATATACATTCCTTCTAAATCCACACAGCGCTTGGCACTGTCCTAAAACTAAAACTGGAATGCTGTTCAATACCTTCGTCACGATGGTATAAGTAAGTGTGTGTTACATCATCGTAACGGTTCCCTTTCAACTTCAATTTTAGTTTGAGAAAGGAGAATAGTCAGTCGGGGCTAAATTAAAAGCATACAGAGGATGATGTAACACAGCGACATTTTTGGAGGACAGAAATTGACGCACGTCTGTTAGTAAGTGAGTAGTGCGGAAAATATGGACAACCAATAACTTAATCAGAAATAAATCCATCAAGGATAATCAAATAACAACATTGTAATTATCTAATTAATTTATAATTTATTTAAGAATCAAATAACATACAAAGAAATTCTTATCTTTTATAATAAACTAATTTTCAATCATTTGAAACCTGTGGGTAATATGGACCAGAGCGTGTTAAATATAGACCAGGTGGTCCATATTTAACACATTCAATACCCATATCAGTTGATTATTTTAGTTAGTAAGTTTAGGAGCAATAATCACACATAAAGTAGTCTTTTCATTACAGGCACAATCTTCATGTGCCAACATTTGACATGAAATGCATTGTAGCCAAGTTTCCCCTCTTTAGTCCTCCGAATATAAAGTAGTACTATAAATGCATCTGGCATCTTCTTGACATCTCCTATCAGGACCTTCCTCTGAATAATCATCAGGAATATAGGTAGTCTTCGTCGCTTTCTGAAGTTGTAGCTTCGTTAGTTTTTTTATTTTTTAAAATTTAAACTGCATACTTTTTTTCAGCCGAAACTTTATTTTTATCCAGTTTGGTAGGCTGACGCTTTCTCTTCTTTGCCCCTTTAAGCTTTTTCTTCATTAAAGACTCCTCTAGTGCTTTTTATACGGTGAGGATGTTATTACTTCTGGTTTACCAGGATTTCTGCCACGATTGGTCTGCTTCTTCAATGTGACAGGTATATTTGGTGAGGCGTAATAAAAGCGCCTGCAACTGTCACACCAGATGTAGAAGGTTCTTGGAAAGAATCATTCTTTGTTAAATCCTTTTTCACGAGATATGGAAGTTCCTGTAGGCTGACGGAATTAAAGAGATGGATGGCGTAACCAGGCCCTATCAGTTCCAGAATTGTCACAATTTTTGCGATTTCTTACGTCTAGCAGCCATCAAAAACCACAAAAACAAAAATGTGTCAAATATAGACTACTGGTTCATATTTACCTCAACTACCATGGGCTATATTACTCGCACTCAACCAATAAACGAAAACATTATTTTAAGTCACCATAAACAAATGTATTACCATATTGTAGTTTCAAATATATACAGCCTGAGGTATACACTGTATCATTTAAAATGCATTTACTGATATAATTACAATATAACAGTCAGATATGTTATCAAAACTTACCGGAAAATAAGATTGAAAATGCGGGAATTTAAAAATTTGTAACTGCCTGCGTAAATTACTTCCCTCTTGCACCGGGTGACTGAAGTACACTACTTAGATTTTTCGGCATCAGTGAGGCGGTCACTCTTTGGTCATCTTTGTTTTTATCTCGCCCATCGCAAAATCGTTCTTGCCAACCAAGAATATTGCAACAATACAATGAAGCATCCCTAAACGCTTCTTGGATTAAAGCAAACGAAGAGGTTGGTTCTTTGCACAAACGAACACAAAAATTTATTGCGTACTGCTGTTCGACGGATTCATGACGAAGCAGATCTAAGAGGTCAACAAAGTTGGCCCATACGAGAACTGTACTGAGCCAATATTAATAAAACATGAGCGGGAAGTTCAAAAAGGTTAGTCAAAAATAGTTTTGGTGCCAATTCATAGATGGCGCAATGATTTGGCGCTATAGAAAACCAGTCCTAAATATTTATAGCCACACTGTGTAAGTACTAAATGATTTTACACATACTTAACTTAAACGTCTTTAGTTTTCGGCGATCCACATAATTTCTTTACATGTTTTGAGCTTAATGTTTATGTTAAATTGTTGTACGTAAGATACTCGTATTTGTAGATGGCACTTGAGAGACGACTATTTTTACATGTATTAAATAATTAATTTAAATTTGTGAAACCAAACTTTGTCAATAATAAATATTTTTATCTGTAAACGTACAAAATTTGAATATTAAAAATAACTGACGTGATGTTTTTTTTTTCGTTTTTGTGAACTATGTTTTGCATTCCGACCAATTAAAGCGCAGAATTTAGACCCCTATCTAAACCAAGGCTATTTTCTTACGTGAAATGAAGTATAGTATCGTTATTATCAATGCTATATTTTTATCGTACTTACCGTTATATACTGTTACTGATTATTTAGCAATTTTGCGAGACGTAGTATTGTATTATTTTGCGGATGTCTACGTTCTTGCGACGAAGCGCGTCTAACCTAAAACTTTTATTGTTTACATATGATTCGTGCGCGCTCAACTTGTTGGCCAATACTAAGCAAATCCGATTGAGTCATTTTCTAGTTATTTTACGCTTCTAATTGTCATGTCGCATAGGCAACGCGTCATGCTTTTTACCTCTCGCTAAGAGAGGTATTGCATTCATGCTAAAAATCACATATCCATATTTTATTGAATAAGCACGTTTTAAGGTCCCTACAATCCGATTTTAACATTTTTACGATGATGTCTGTGTGTGTGTGTGTGTGTGGATGTATGTGTGTGTGTGTGTGTGTATGTATGTAGGATGTTGGAAGGACGATTACTCAAAAACTATAAGACTTAAAAATTGTTTAATTACGTATTTTCCAAACGGACATTCATGGGAAGATCTGAAAAGGTTTTGGTAACAATTGGACAACCGGAAGTAGAAGATTCTTGAAAAAAAATCTTCTAAATAATATTTTTTGAAAATTTTACTTGGTAATATTAAAGAAAATTAAAATCTCTATCTGATACATTTAAATATTTTATTATATATTCTATGGATTTAGAGATAAAAGAAATATAATAAATAAAATAACGTTATAATAAATTTTACAGCCGAAAGGATGCCATGGAAAATAGTTGACCAGTTGAACTGTTTGTAACTGACAGATAAATGTCAGTGTCAGAAATTCATAGATATTACTAAAGAGTTTTTCTGGGAAGTACATATACATTATATTATTTCTTAATGTATTAGTAGTTAAATATTTAAGATTATAGGTCTATTACATATATCCTTCAAAAATACAGTCAATCCTGACAATGAATTGGAAACATTTCGAAAAATTAGAAGAGGACAAAATTTCTTCATATAATGAATTTAAAATTAAACAATCTAAATATAAGGAATAGATATATGTAAGTACAATTTTTGGTGTAGAATGTAGGTATACAAGAAATGTTAAATACAATAGGGCGCCTTGACAAGCAGATATGGGGACTCATGTCAGAATGATAGCTAGTAATTATGTATATAGATGTATCATAATTTCTCATTCTAAATTTAGTGATTTTCCAATTCCATATGGTTTATTTTCCTCGACAAGTAAATTCCACACTCCTGGTGACAAATTAACTACGTGTATTTAGAAAATCTTGAAATTCTGAATGAAACATACTGACTAATTATCATTCTGAAACGGGCCCCCACATCTGCTTGTCAAGGCCAACAATGTAACATGACTGTTCGCGCCCTATACTTATGTAACCAAAAAAGGAAGTGGCGAGAGGTATTGTGCTGGCCACAACAGATTTTTTATTATGTATTTTATTATTTTATTAATGCCGCGAACTGCGCTAAAGCTGTCTTTATGTACTACGTACGATATTATATGTTGTTATTGTTAATTCTGGATCTCTCTAGTTTTATCCTGTACCATTTATTTCTAACGCCTCATTCCTTCCTCGTATCGTGCGTTGAATCACTAAGTTGATAGGGCTTGTTTTATTCAACTGGCGCCCTAACCCTTAAACATCTCTTCTGCCCAGCCCTTCTCTACTGGGCTACGCCACTCTTAAACCGCTTATACGAGTCTATCCATCTGGGCGTTGTAACAGCGAGAAATATCTCACGATATTTTCAAAAAATAAAATGCTATTGGCGGGAGGTATTTTGCTGTCCCTATCAGATATTCACCCGCATTTAACCATTATTATTTTTACTTCTGTTACAATTACAAAACAGGAATGGTCTTTCAGTAATTACTTGTACGAGCACGCGGTAATAAAAACTTATAAAATCTGATAATCCCCAAAGTAGGAAATGATGAGCCTGGGGCCGGTGCCGGTATATATAATATAATAATAATATAATGTTTTGCCTCGCATATATATGGTGGGTAAACATGATGATACAATCATAACACTCGCTTGCAACAACAGACCACCACCGCTCATCAAATTAACGGCTGCATTTGACTCGCAAATCAGATCCAAATTAAGCAGCCTTCCGATAATGAATTTTAAAACGCGGTAAAGTGATCTCTCACCTGTGAACCGAGCACCGGGCGGGCAGTGAGCAGTTGACCTCTGACCGGTAGCACACGACGCACCTGACCCGAAAGGGACTCTTTGTTCTGTAGCAGGAATGTATACTTCATGAAATTGCAATTAGGCAGGGGTCATATTCCTGCGGTCTCTCAGAGTATATTCCCAAAATAGGACACAATAAGCTTTTGGAACAAACTTATACTGGAATTGTAGTCATTATCTTAAATTTATATAATCTTACATATCTGCAACTTATAGCAAATCTAGATATAGTTACTGTGGGAGTTGTTCCATTCGATTATCGAAGATTTTATGACAACTGAAAGGCCACTTGAAACATTTGTTTAGAATACTTCGATCAGAAATTGTTTCATGTGGTCATTTATTTGTTCGAAAAAACTCATAAAATACTTTATAAAGTGCGAACTGCTATATTTTCTTCAGAACTTGCTGTAATGCTTTAATTTTTATAATCAGAAACATTTAATATTAGTTATTTATGTTTCAAGGTACTGAAGTTCTACTTTTATAACAAATGTGGAATTTAGTCGCCAAGGTCGTAGGACGAGAAAATAAACCATATGAGTGACAAAGAGGAACTTCAGTGCCGAGGTGCATATTAAATTTTATTTGAAATCGAATAATTTTGAAAATGAAAGGAATATTTATTTTTATAGGTTATGTTGCCTATCAAAAAAAACCAACTTACATTCGGTATTGCTAACCTCCGAACAATGAAGTTATCGTAACGCTCAAAATTGTGTGTGTTATCTCAAACTTCTTCGTCGGAATTATTTAATTCGTTCTCCTTGTACATTTTTTTTGTTATTGTACGTACAAATTTACTATTGTGCATCGTATACATCCCCAAATTATCTTATATGTACAATAATTATCTTAAGGTTGACAGCACTGCATTTGCTTGAAATCGTCGTATAATGGATTACTTTAGTTCCGATTTCTGAACTTTTAATACCAAATTTTGAGCACTTTAGTGACGATTTCAAATAAATACATTTTCTAAAACAAATTTAAATTTGCGCACACAATCTGCACTAACCCGGCACATGAATCAGGGTTGAATATTTTTGATCGGATCACTCGGTCTGACTGATGGGCCTGTTTCATAAAAGTTTCTAATAATATTAGTTAATAATATTAGACTAATAAAATAATAATATTAAACTAATAATTTTTGTGTCATATATATTTAAACATTGCTCATAAATTTATTAACTAATATTTATTAGTGAATTCATAACTATGACAACTAAACATTTATTATTATACTGTAATAATTTTCAACAATTTTTGACATAGACTTAATTCAATTACAATCTTTTGTGCTTTGATTTAAAAATGTCGAAAGCAGTTGGTAAAAGAAACGAGAAGAAAGAAAAAGTACAATTTTTTTAAGAAAAATATTACAATTAAAATATTAGTTATCTGGACAATTTTCTGAAAGAATTTCGAAAGATTCAAAAAGAAAAGCTTGGTGCGAAGTCAGAGACCACGCGATGGCAATAGGACTGGTGCCAAATGAAAAAGATTTTACGTATGTCTCCTATACAATGATACTGCATACCACTCCCTAGCCAATGCAATGTAATTAAAAGCGGTTCTTTGGGAGATAATGCATGGTTTTGCTTTGTTTTATATTCTAGTAAATAATTTATTTTGTCCAAGACGTACCCAAATTTTTCGAAATTAAGACTAAACCTTTCGTTAAATTCATGTGTTTTCCAAATTTTGATAAGAAAGTCTTTGCCGAAATATTCTAGGTCTTCTTACTATAATTTCTTCTTCGTCACTTGCGTCTGAATCAAACATTCTTTTTTGTATCACCAATTTCCACTACAATTACATACACAATATTCACTAATATATTGTTTTATTACTGTCAAGGCGCTAATATTATTAGTTTTTATTAGAATAATTTATTAGTCTTTTTATTTTATGAAACAAATTCCGTTTTTTACTTAAAAATTAGTTAATATTTTGTTGTTCTACACTAATAACTAATATTATAAGTTAATGTTTTTATGAAACAAATAATATGAACTAATATTATTAGACATTCACTAATTTTATTAGTCTAATAATTTTTATGAAACAGGCCCCATGAGTTTACGAACGCGTCAGATTAACCTGTTTGACATTACGAACGCTTCAAATTACATCCGATCAATCTGGTCGACTTTACGAAAACGTCTAATGCTCCAAAAAAAAGGTATACTCGTCGAAAACCAGCAATACAGGTGAAAAATTAATTGACTTTTGAGAAATTTCATAGTTCAGTTTGTGGAGCAATATACTAGTAATAAGAAGGTCCCGAGTACAAATTACGATGGTCCATGAATTTTTAACTAAATATTTATTCGTACTATATAGAGACATTTATAGTTTTTTTTTTATATAAATGCCTATAATCCAACCATAAGCGGATATGTAAGTATGTAAATGATATATAAAGTCAAGTTAAATTAATTTCAGAATGAAATGCTATTTTTTAACATATTAGGTTCAAAGAGAATGGTCTTTCGGGATTGGTAGGAAGTATTAGTGGATAATTTCTGAGCGTTTAGGGATGTGTGCGTATGTAGGAAGAAGACATGAAGTGCAAGATAAAGGTGCTAATCAGCTCGAAGCGGGACAAAGACTCAGCATGGCTTGGCTGGGGCCTTTCATTAACATTATCGTTATTATTATTATTATTATATTATCTGGAGAACGTAAAGTTTGGTGTAAGTATCTGTTCTTTGTGCTGTACGTGTACACAATGCCGTGGTGTGGTGTGGGCTTGCCTCGTGGATAATGAATGTGTAACAGTAACTCTGGAAGTTTCTAATTGTGACGGACAGGTGGCGGGCGTCCGCACACTTTCTGATTATCCGGATAATACGACGTGCTCGTGCTCAGCTCGGGATGTACTAATGCTCTTCGTCTGGGGGCAGCACCAGCAAGACGTCACTTGCACAGCGACAGACACGTGTAGCCCCGGCTTTAATTACTAATTATAATCCCATGTCCACCAACATGGAGACATTCTCAAAAAACGACACAGACATTGCTAGGCACTGCGATGACCTGCTTACAGCAAGCACTCGCACCACCATTATTATAGAAGAGCTGTTTACTGTAGCATTTTTACCTTCCGGCACCTTTAGGTAAAGAAGGTATTGTCTTAGTCGAAGAAATCAATGAATAAGCACGTTTTGGGGTCCCTAGAATACGAATTTATTATTTTTACGATTTATTTGTTTCGTATCAATAAATATTAACAATAAATCAAAAATTTAGTTCACGAGTTAATTTTAATGTGTGTCTATTTACGATGTCTGTCTGTCTGTCTGTGTGTGTGTGTGTGTGTGTGTTTGTTTGTTTGTGTGCGTATGTGTGTGAAGATCGTTTCGGCCGCAATAACTCCAATACCACAATGAGGCTGATTTTTTTCTTTGGTTTAATCGAAAGAAAAAAATATTTAATCCCGTTTTTTTTTCATATTGCTCTTATTCATGAGAAAATTGTCTGTGAAAATACATTATTTAAATTGCCGTCTTTTCTGTCGTCTGATGACGTTGGAAAAATACTAGCCAATGAAGGAGTGGCTTACATTTCCCACCGACAGAATTTAAACGAGTGACAATCGTCATAGCTGTCAAAAATATACTAGCTACTATTTCTATCCATATTACTAATTTTTATATTTTGTAAAGACTCAAGCATGGTTGTAGAAAAGAGTTTCGTGCTAGTGTGCCCAAATAGAAGTAATAATATTATAAATAGTTTTTCGGCAGTGACACTTATCTGTTAGTTAAAAACATTTGAGTTGAAATGTGTAGCCATGGAGTTGTGTTTATAGCATAAGTTCCGAGATATAACTTTTATAGTACTTTCTTTATAAATTTATCCATAAAATATATATAAAATGTATTAATGTAAACCTGGAGAAAATGGAATAATCTTTAATTTTTATAATAAGAATTTGTGAAAAAAAATACATTGAAAGGTATTTTTTGAAGAAAAACTACTTTGAGCATCAAGTAAACTACCATTTCTGGTTATTCGATTGACACCAAAATCTAATGGCTTCTTTCCATATTAGAATAAGATAGAAATACATGGTTCCAAAGTTTCTAAATGATGGTATTAGAGTTAGAGTGCTCAGAAGATCCACACACACATACACACATATACACATACACACACACACACACACACACACACACACACACACACACAAACACACAAATACACACATACATACAAACCCACAGATATCGTCGTGAAAATGTTAAAATTGAATTATAGGGACGTTAAAACGTGGTCATTTAACAAAATCTCGATGTGCGATTTTTAGCACGATCCCTATACCTACCTTACCAAGGGTACCGAGGGGTAACACGATTTGATTTCATTATTTTCTTCATATTTAATGTTTTTAGAGATAAAAAATTATAAAGAAATTCATTTTCATAAATCTTGCAATGGAATATTACTAATTGACAGAAGTCGTTGTCAAGTATAATTTACATAATATGCCTGTGAAATGATTTTAGTGAAAATATAAGAAACTTTCTGTGTCGAATTTATATAAAACACATAGAAATGACGGAAGATATTGTACTGGCCACAATTTTTTTTTATATTGATTATTAATATTTGCTCTATTTGAATTCATACCATTTAGTTCGTTCGCTTCCCGAAATAGACGGAATTAATGTGACAAAAAGCATGTAAAATGAAGTACACGAGTTAATTTGAATGTGTCTATTTAACGATGAACTGTTTGACGTCCATAAATTATTGAACGCCTATCAAGGTTTCATTAAACATGAATTTCACATCAACGATTTAAATATTTTAAAGTAAATGTATATTTGGCTTGAATATTGATATGTTGTCGATACGATGCGATATAGGACATTTCATTTTTCAGGCAACGAAAAAATTACACCTATTTTTTCAAAAATCTTTTGTAGGGGACTGATACGATTATTAACACAAATCGGCAAAGTTTATAATGTATTTTATTTGCTATTTCAGTGTTCTTATAGGTCTACAAAAGCACTGCAAACACGCCGTTTAGAAAATTTATAAACGCACTGTTTGATAAATGTTTTAATATATACAGTCAGACAAAATTCACAACACACAATACACAAACACCAAGTCACATTTTTTAAAAATCTTTTAAAATTATCTCAATAGAAAATATAGAATAAAAAATATGTTAATGCAATCGTCCTTTCCAAACTTGGACTCGTACATTAACAGATTCTTATGATACTTGTCTTTTAATGTACTATAATTTAAATAAAAATAATATTTTTGTATCAAGGCACTGAAGTTATTTTTATCAGGAACGTGGAAAATAAAACATATGAATGATGAGGAATTTTAGTGCCTAGGTGCACGTTAAATTTTATTTGAAATCGAAAAATTGTGAAAAGGAATATTTATTTTTATAGGTTTGTTTACATATCTGTCAGTTTGACACTCAATGTTACTAATCTCGGACATTGCAGTTATTAAAATTATGTGTTTTATCTCAAACTTGTTCATCGGAATTATTTACTTCGTTTTGTTGCACATATTTTTTATCACTTTACGTTCAAATTTAGTATTGTACATCGTACACCTGCCCAAATTATCTTACATGTACATAAGGTTGCCAGCACTATTTTTGCATGAAATCGTTGTATAATGGATTACTTTAATGCCAATTTCTAAACTTTTAATGACAATTTCAAATAATAGAGTATCTTCTTATATTACTGAACAAAGGAAATTATACAGCATGCACTAATACAAAAAGTCATTACCATGTATTTATATTTCGTTATATTTTAGTTTGAGTAATATTATTCTTTGCAAGGTAAAAGAAGGCAAAAAATATCATCGTTCGTACAAAAATGGTTGCCTCCCTTGATGGAAGAAACTTTGTACCAATATTGATTTTTTTCTGTGAAGTAACTTCACGGCACCGTAATTTGTTTCCAAAGTTTCATGGCCAGCTCGGAGCTTGCCTCTGACGGGCAAGATAAAAATTTCCAACTCTGCTGCTACGTTTTACTCTTACTACTCTGCTGGGTTTATTCTGCTCGAGTGTGTTCCCTATGCTCTGGTGTGTTTTCTATCTGCTTGTGGGTTCCCTGTGCTGTGCGATCCAGTATAGTGACGTCTATGAGCTTGCTAGGAGACGGAGGGCAGATCAATTAACAACACTACCCCACGGCGGGATGCTAACGCTAAGGCCCGTCTTTATCTTGTACCCGAACGCGTGTAGAGCACGGATCATTAGCGGGACAGATCAGAAATATTAATGCCATTAAAGCCTTTCAGGTGCAGCCGCTGCCACCGACCCGGACAGATAAAAACAGACGCGATATGTTAGACAAGAGGGCAGGAAAAACGACAGAATCCAAGGGGCAATATGCACGGTGACTTTATAGAGATTATATTACATTTCGTACCAACGAATAAGTGGCTTAATTGTCTTTCTATTCTTTTTTACCTTCCGTCACCTGTAAGTAAGGAAGATATTGTCTTGGGTCAAAAAAATCGATAGAAAGTTTTTAATGAATAAGCACGTTTTAGGGTCCCTAGAATACGAATTTACTATTTTTACTATTATAACTGTATGTATATGTGTGTGTGACGATTTTTTCGGATATACTACAATTTAAAAATTACATTTTTTTCGTATTCCTCTTTCTTATAGGATTGATCAACCGGAAGTACCCTTATTTGAAGATTTTAACAGTTTTTCTTGAAAAAAACGATGTTAAATATCATTTGTTCACATTTAATTTTATAAATATGAAATAATATTTTATTCTCTATACGATTTGATTACATTTCACAATTCATATTCAATAGATATAGAGTTACAAATTTATAAATTAATTTTCATGAAGCAGCCAGCTATGCTATAACCATGGAAGCAGTTACTATATTAAGAAAATTCCGATTTAAAGATATCAATGTCAAGTGTAATTGACCTAGTATTTTTATGTTATATTTTCACTGGAAATATAGAATTTATCTTGTGGAATTTATACAAAATACCTCGAACTGACAAAAGGTAATGTACTGAAAATATAGAATCTTTTGCAAGAAACTTTCTGTATGGAATTTGTACAAAATACATAGAATAATAATAATAATAATTCGACCGGTTTATATTTTCAACAAACAAATTATAAAACCTACGCAAATGAGGAAAAATATCTATAAATTTCAATCGACTGTTCCAAAATATAGATTTTAAACTTACAAAAACTGAATATATTATTCAAGTATTCCGCCATTTAATATTCGGTTACATCGCCTTTATTAGTAATACCAGCTTTAATTCTCTTACTCTATTAGGCATTATACTCCTAAACCCTGCACATTTTTCTGTGAGTATTGCCCCATGTCTCGCAAGATAGGTTTTACTCCATACACTGAATTTTTACGAAGTTGTATTTCATTGTGCCAAAAGTAAAGCTTAATCTGGAGTAGAAGATGACTTTTAAAATGTCGGTCGAACTATTATCACTAGTCACTTGGCCCACAGTTTTTTAAAGTTTTAAGTCTACATTTAAAGTAGCCGAAAGAATTTTGTAGAAATTTCTGACCATTTGTGTAGATTTTCTAATTTGTTGAAAATGTAAACACGCTGAAATATTATGAGTTTGGGCTCCTATTCTTTTGTTAGAATATTGTTCCATATATCTTGCAAGGGAGGTTTTACTGTAAGTACTGGATTTTCACGAAGTCTGTCATATTGTGCCAAAAATTCGTTTTGGTCACAAATCTTTAAAGAATAAACTTCGTACAGGACGTACAAAATCGCATGTTGCTGACGAAAATATTGATAGATCAGCGGTTCCCAAAGTGTGTATCGCGGAAGCTAAGGGTTCTGTGGAAGCTCCATAAGAGTTCCGCAAACAAAGAATAGATTTAGAAATATAAATTTATCAAAAAACATCCCACATAAAAAATACATGCTAAAGAGTAACATCAAGTCACATTAGTAAGTAGTTATATAATTTTTATAATTTGGTACTGCTCAATATGTTCTTGGACCACAATGAAAATTGTTATTTTCAAACTATTATTGTTTCTTTTTAATTCAAATATGTTATGCAAAGAACTTTTGGTACAAGAAGCTTTGTTTTGTAAGGATGCAACGATACTAATATCTGCAGATGCGATACCGATATTGTTGAAAAATATCGGAGATATCAATAGGAACAAATAAATTTTAGAAGAAAGTAAAAATAAAAAAAAAAACATAGCTCAAGGCTGCTTATTTACTTGTGACACCAAAATTACTTTGGACAATGAAACACAAAGTTAATAAATAAAATTAACATTTAAAATATTTTTATTTAAAGAATATTGCGTCCTCAATTTGCGTGCAGATAAGCGATTTGGCAAAAGTGTCTGCATGAATAGAATTCATCTGGAAACTGAAATATTTTTGCGCACCTTTTTTCAAATTTTGTAAAGAACTTCATCGCGCCAAAAAATCAACATAACTGTTTCTCTGGCATTCAAATATCTCTCTTTGTAGGGATCAGGGGTCAGGTGTCGGGTCTGGAGGGTTGGTCGAACGGAACGAAATGTTGGGATTCCCCACATATTATAATAACTCGGGCTCGGCGCGTTCCGTTGTGTTTTGAAAGCGCGAAATTCGAAACCTACTGGTGTATCGGCAAATAATTATCGTCGATTTTATTACATCGGATAAAAGACAATATTGCCGATATATCGGTATCGGTTTCATCCCTAGTTTTGGATTCACAATGGCCAATAAAAATGTAGGATGCACTTGGGGTTCCGCGAAACGCATACGCATTTCTTCCAATTATGTATGCGCAAAATTTCAAGAATCAGGTCCCAGGTTTAAAATGTTTTAATAGACGACAAAAGATGTATCTGTCTGTATAATCGAAAAAAAGCAGAAGTTAGCAGTTTAAGTCTTTCAAAATGAGTCTGCTCCAACAAAAGTTTTTCATAAACAAAAGTCATAACAAGAAGACTACTGGTAAATATCTTCAAAGGTACAATTATACTGTCTATCGAAATTAAGGATGAATTAAATGTCAAGATTGAATTAAAACCCGTGGTAATATTTTTGTTTATAATTATTTGGTGGAGGCGGCAGAGAGAATATATTGGTTTTGTGTGTTTTTGGGGTGTAGGTCTTAGTATTTAATTATGATGGTGTCCTCT
The DNA here is from genome assembly GCA_951394225.1 of Harpalus rufipes. NCBI lineage: Eukaryota > Metazoa > Arthropoda > Insecta > Coleoptera > Carabidae > Harpalus > Harpalus rufipes. Next base: position 31,697,982 of record OX596274.1, on the reverse strand, counting down.
TGCACCATCCCGCGTCAACTCTGTGGTTTCTCCGTTGCCTTCGTCGCTTCACTACTGCATAGCAGTAATATCGGTGATACTCCGTGCCAGCCACAACTGCCGTCGAGGGGCAGATAGCGAGCGAGGCAGAGGCAGTGGCTGAGTCGGTCGCTAGCAGCATAGCAGCAACGGAACCTGCATGCCTAACGATACACTCCCAAGCCTTCGTTTCCTTTATTCGCGTAATTAACCCACAAACACTGCACATTACTATCCTATCCAGCCAGACACGGGATTTTTATTACCCGAGTTAACTGTCGCCGCCGATTCAAATGTTCCAATCTGTCGCCTTTCTTTCCGACCGTAAACTACTAAAACGCAATGTTATTATACATACATGGAACCATGGACACGTACTACGACTATGAGAGGACGTTTAATTGAGAATATCAAAACCAAATCAATGACAGATATGCCATACTTGGGGGTTTATTGTCTGGAAACTAATACATAAAATCCTACACCCTTCCACAATATCCCGGATTTATTTTTCGATCATACATTTCTGTCGTCTAGTCTACATTTTGTACAACATTGCCAAAAATTTGTCTAAACAAAAAAAACATATTACAGTTTTACAGATCGGAATCTTCTTGTGTACTCTTAAAAAGCCATATAAACAAAGATATTAAAAAGAAACTGAGCAAAAAGGACCTTATATTTATGGCAGGTACCTACCTTTAAATGATTGGTCATTGTCCTTTGAAATACCATCTACAGTAAAAAAATTGAAAGATGTCCGATCAAGGTCATCTGTATCATGAACGAATTAACAAATTGGCATACATTTATCCCCCTCCTTTACAAAGGCGTTAAGCGTGTGCGATAAGGATGGATATAACACGCTTGTCTTTCAAAAATTCATATTGTTTCGACTAAGTTAGGACATTCCATTTTAAAACTATGCTCATTGTTAATAATACTTTCGCTGTAACGTAAGTTTATATATTAATTCAGATATATTACCTTGATTCATAGCCGTACGAATAACGTTATTTCCTGTCAGTGTCACTGACACTGACATTGTGTCAGTATCTTAATTTTCACATATTTGGTTTTACATTTGCTAATAAACTTACCAGTTGATTTATTTTTGAATATTTAATGCTGTTTATTGCAACGTATTTATAATAATAAAATAACAGTAGTATCTTATGTACCCCACAAAAACTAAGCAAACGACACTACTGAATTTGTCAGAATGGGCGGAGCAAAAATCTGAATTCATACAATTCGTAGATAACCTTGATCGAACATCTTTCAAAATAAACAATAAATATTATAGCTCGCAGTTAAAAAACTTACTAGCGCTTAAAGCCTTTAATTTATTAATAATATAGACCAGTGGTTTCCAAAATGGACGGTACTATGTATTTTAAAATTGTTGTTTGTACGAGTAATTCGTAATAAATATTGTGTCAAGTTTTCATGGTTAGGATATTTTATTGATATTGATATTTTTCCTTTAGGGGCAGAGGAGGGGGGTAAAATAATTTTCTTTCTAAAAAGGGGGCGGCGAACCACATTAGTTTGGGAACCACTGATCTAGACAAACTATTTCATTCACGATTATCATTCAGGTAAGAGGGTCGCGCTAAAATAATTCAAAAAAATATTTAAATAGACAGTGAAATACAAAATTTACAATATCATTTAAACAGTTACTGTAAAAAAATAAAGATTTCTGATCAAAGTCATCTACGAATTGTATGAATTAAGATTTTAGGAATACCAATTTTATCGAATTCAATAGCGTCTTTTATTTAGTTTTTATGAGGGTATACAAGATACTCCTGTTATTTTATTATTATAAAAATATATATGTTACAGTAAAAGCATTCAAAATTCAAGAATAAGTCGACTGTAAACTACAGATGGATTGTTACAATTAAATTATTCACTAAAAAATATTTACCTCAAGTGCTCAGTAGGTTTCAGAAACTGGAATTATGTTAAATCATGATAATGCGTCTTTCCATATGGCGGGTTCATCACTTCAGTTTTTGAAAAAAAATATTTAAAAGTAATAGATCACCCGTCATAGTCATCTGATTTGGCAATGCGCATTTTCATGCTATTTTTAACTTTTCTCATCTAATTTATAATTAGTAATTATTTTTGTCATACTGGTTTCTAAAGCAACGTTTTTTGAATAATTTAGAAAACAAATAGTGAAACATTAAAGTAATAATATTTTAAAGTTCTAGGACTTTAAAGTTTCACCTTCATACTGAATCCTTTATTTATGCGACATTAAATTGTTCTTCATCTCAACAGCAATTATAGCGAGTAATGATGTTGACGAAACCAGAAAAATTCAATTTTAATCTGTCAATCTGTCAAAATTTTCCAAAGATTTTCGGACAATTGCAATTGCTGCATATTTTTTTTATGGCCAGTTGCACAACTAATAGTTAAATTATTAACCATTGGTTAAATTGAAAATATCGTATCGAAACGAAATGTCAAATGATTTTTAAATATTACTGTCAAAACAAATTGCTCATACCTTAAAGATTAACTTTTCATCCTAGATACATAAAATACTATTATGCCTTTCTTATTTATAGTCTAGTACATATTTTCAATTCGAAGTTTAAGGTTTCTCATCTCATTACGAAAATCTGATGTCGTCCTGTTGTAAGATGCATAGTAGTTAGTAGTAGTGTTCGGCTCTAACCAAGCTTGGTGTAATAGCCTGGGAGTGAGGTGAGGTTAGGTTACGTGCATGGCTGACGTGCAGGGGTGACGTTACGTTACGTTTCCTTCAGCGTTGAGCAGCCCCGAGCAACCCCGAGCTACCCTCAGCCATGTGACGTGCCCGTAAATTAGCTAACGTACTGCAATAAACATTCCGCACATAAATTACAAACATTTTAACGATTAATTGCCCCGCAGTTTTTGCTCCGAGCGTCAGGTTTTGCTGCACAACGAAAAACCGAAGGGATGAGGGTTGCGTTGCGACACCAGCAGACGATATCAATATCAAAAGCAAATCTGGAAACGCTAATCCACAGATTACATCGAGAATTTGTTCCTTTTTTACCAGACATTACTTCACAGGCGCTCTAAGGTTTGATATTTTCTGGTAATTAAATCATCAGTTAAAATGAAAAATATTATAGCATAAGTTGTAAAATTACATGTATCAATTTTCCGATAAGAGATTTTTCTTATAACTGACAGATAAGTTACCAGACAGTTTACCCAGAAATAAAAATACTGGACCTTATTCAAATAAATGTCATCATCACGACTTATTACCTATTGCTGCGTGTTCTAAGTCGGTTTATATTCGGCTCTTTGAATTTAAATGCTTCAATTACATTCTTTACTTCAACAAAGCTAGTATGGTGAGGTTTTAATAAATAAGCATGTTTTAGATTCCCTAGAATATGATTTTACTATTTTTACGATCCTGGCAGTATATACATATATATGTGTGTGTGGATGTGTGTGTATATAACGAAATTTTCTCCGTCGATAATTTCAACGCCACAATTCTAAAATTATAATTCTTTCGTATTCTTCTTCGTTAAATGCATACGAAGAGTTGATTAACAGTTTGTCTTAAAAAAAAAAACGCAGTTAAATATCATTTTTTGACATTTTATGGTGTTGTAAATATTAAAGAATTTTTTTTCTCTATAGCTCTAGAGCTAAAAAATTATAAAGGAATTAAAATTTCATGAATCAGCCAGCTATGTTATAACCATATAACTATGGAAACTGCTAACATATTCAAATAATTCTAATTGATATAAATCATTGTCAAGTGCAATTTACATGGTACGTTCATAAGCCGCAGAAAGATAGGATAAGGAATGAGAGGATAAGGGAAATGGCTTGAGTGATAAAGTTTTTATAAAGATACACAAGAAACAGACAAAGACCAAAGAGGAGATGGAAGGACTGTATTGTGAAAGATTTTAATGAGGATAACACTCAAAATATAAATGAATGGAAGAAGAAAATTAAGAACAGTGACCCTAACAAATGGGAAATCCAAGGAAAAAGTTCGTGTTTTCCAAGGAACTGTATGGAATTTGTATAAAATATATAGAATTGCCAGAATGTAATATGCTGGCCACATCAGATTTTTTTTAATAAGTTCCGAAAATGATTTTTTTTTCTGTATGACAGCTCGTAACATGTCTAACTCCAGTAAGGCCCAATCACTTTTTCTAATATTATACCTCACCAAATTGTAATTTTTAAGTGGTGCAATTCATATTAACATACGACGTTCGAAAACCTAATATTATGCTTATTCACAGAGCCATATAACTTATTTTTAAAATCTGAAACAATAATTTAAAAAAATTAAATAATAAAGCGACTAGTGGGCTGCTTGTATTTGAATTTCTGCGAAACAGGTGGAATGCCTACTCTATATTCGGCATAAAAAGCCCTCCTCTTGTTGTTGTCGTGAGAAGAGGCCATCAAATATTCATATCCAAATAAAAATCATGATGATTATTGAGACACTGAGTACAGTAAAACACAGGGTTCGTGTGTCCAGGCCACCTGTCGGAAATTTGGTTCTAGGACCGAGAAAAACATGGCTTTTACTCGTACTCCACACAAGTGAAGTAGCTTTATTTATTCCAACATAATTCCATTTCCTACACCACGTATTTGTCCCCTAATGGAGCAACTTTATGCACGACTTGCATAATACGTGGACATCGACTTTTTCTTATTGTGCCGCGTTATACTCTAACTACTTCTGGGAAATAAATTTATTTGTAGGAAACAATAAAATATATTAATAAATAAAACGGGATTGGCCAAGTGTTTCGTAATATTTTTACTCTATTTTACTAATTGGTTTTGGTAAATATTTAATATTTTATTTAACTTGTTTTTACTTGTTTAAATATAGTGTAAAAACTGTTCAAGACGACTCCAAATTGTTTCAGAAATACATTGTTTTACTTTTAGATAAATAAAAAACACTTTAACTGACTGGCATAATGCACCAAAAGGGTTCTTAAAAAGCTTGTGTATACTTAAAAAGTGTTATTAATCACATTGTGCCTCGAACAAATATGTTTCTTCGAATGTGGGAAATTTCTCGACTGTGACGTACATTGACCACCCATCTTTAAACAGTAATAATTCAAACATCATATTAATTGCACCTATACGGCCTTCTATAACTTTAGCATGCTAAATATATTTTATAAGGGTAGTACTTTGAGTTTTTGCAGTTTAAATACTAGTGATCTATCATTGTAGACTGCGAGACTAACCGTGTTATATTTTTTATCCGTATCCAGATTTTTACCTTCCGTCACCTTTAGGTAAGGAAGGTATTGTGTTTGGTCAAAAAATTCAATGATGAATTTTTAGTGAATAAGCAGGTTTTAGGGCTTCTATAATACGATTTTACCATTTTTACGATGATGTCTGTATGTATGTGTGTCTGTGTGTGTGTGACGAAAGTTTCGGATCGCATATCTTCAGTATCACGATTCCAAAAATTATAATTTTTTCGTATTCCTCAAGTTTACATTCAGAAGAACAAGTGATTAGACTTTGGTTATAATTGGTCAAACGGTAGTACCCTCATTTGAAGATTTTAACAGTTAAATATGATTTATTGACATTTAACGTTATTATAACTTAAAGAATATATTATTCTCTATACCATTTGATTGCATTTTATACTTCATATTCAATAGATATAGAGTTAAAGAATTTATAAAGATATTAAATTTTATAAATCAGGTAGCTATGCTAACCATGGAATCTGCTAATATATTCAGATAATTCAAATTAACAGATGCCGGTATCAATGAAAAGTAAATGAATATGGCAGAGATGAGGATGTTGAAGTAGATGTTGGGGAAGACACGGAAAGGTACGGTAAGGAAATAACTCTAGTGTTACAAGTTTCTACAAAGATACAAGAGAGACGATTACATTGGTTTGAAGAGATGAAGAATATGTTGGAAGAAGAATAATAGCTTAGTAATAGAAGGTTGAAGAAAAAGAGGAAGACCAAAGATAAGATGGAAGTATTGTTGTTAATTGTAGTTCTCTACACATTTACATCAAAAAAACTTTGAATCAAGAAAAATAATGATAGGAGGACATTGCTTAAAAAATTAAAAGGTCGTACTCTTTCTACCTTCACCTTGTGTGTGTGTGTGTGTGTGTGTGTGTGTGTGTGTGTGTGTGTGTGTGTGTGTGTGTGTGTGTGTGAGTGTGTGTGCATGTGACGATTGTTTCGGATCGCATAACTCCAATACCCCCTTTCCAAAAATTATAATTTTTTCGTATTCCTCAAGTTTAGATCCATATGCAGACATGATTTTGGTTGTAATTGGTCCACCGGAAGTTCCCTCATTTGCAACTTTTAACAGTTTTTTCTTGAAAAAAAGCAGTTAAATATCATTTATTGGCATTTAATGTTATTACAAATTTTAAAGAATATATTATTCTCTATACGATTGGATTTCATTTTAAACTTCATATTCAATTACTATATAGAGTTAAAGAATTATAAAGATGTTAAATTTCATAAATCAGCCACCTATACTAACCATGGAAACTGCTAATATATTCAGATAAATCAAATTGACAGATGTCAGTATCAATGAAAAGAAAATGAAGACAGGAGCACACACACACACATACATACATACAGCCACCATCGTAAAAATAGTAAATTCGTATCCTAGGGACCCCAAAACGTGTTTACTCATTAGAAACTCACTATCGTTTTTTCTTACAAATGACAATACCTTCCTTATCTAACGGTGACTGAAGGTAAAAAAATGGACTAAGGTTGTTTTCGATAAAAAAAGCTCTTGAATTATTCGACATCATACAGCATTTTTTTTCTTACAAAACCGACGTTTGGTACACTTTTGTACCTTCGAAATTTTAGAAAAACTGCCTAATCACTTTAAAGGATGATGATGAAACAATCCCAAGAAAACGTTTTTTTTTTTTTATTTATATCAAACTTCGTACGTTGATGGATCATCGTTTTCTAAAAATGATTAAGACGATAACCGATTGTAGAAATTAGAAACCGGTTGAAAAAGCTTGCTTGTCCAGTGAGTGGCTTCGCGTATGTTAAGAGCAGATGACATTGTGTTTTGCGTGTGGAGTTTAGGGATTAATTGGCAATATCACAATAACGAAGGCAGCGCAGCTCGTTGAGCCGTCCATGAATAATAAGTGTTGGTGGTCGCCGCCCACACTAAAGACCAGCGCGGAATATTCCACCCCCGAGTCTTTATACGTTTTAATGAAGAGCTGAGTGCGTTGAAGCCAACCGATCCGATCCGAACGCCACGCCGGTTATTCATAATTCATCAGCCAGGCCAACTCTTTCACAACTCAACTCAACAGAACAGAACTCTATGGGAAACGTGTCACTTGCACGACGGCTTTTACCAAACCATTCTTCATCCTCTTCCAGGAGGTGTTCGCGATCGCGAGATACATTGTACGAGTAGGTTAAGTGAATGAAATTCATGACCGTTCCATTTAAAATTCATCTGCATCTGCATTGGACACAGTGTGGCTGTGGAAAAATGAAACCGAGTGAGTTACGGCCGTCGTCAGGTGCTTGGTACGTGCGTGACAGATGAATAATACAGCGGGGGTGTGGTATGGTGTGGGCTCCAGGCCTTCCACGATCACGAACTTGTAACTTTCCTACAGAGAAACTAGGCACAAACTTTTCATATTCGCATGTTCAATAATTCCGTACGTGACCGCCCCAACGGCCGCTGAATGGAGAATGAGAATGAGGCGAACTGAACAGACCTCCTGCAGGACCAGGACCGGACATACATATAACATACACACATATTTACCTTATAGTCAAGTACTTTTTGTTGGCTAAATAACATAAACGCAAATCTAGTGCCCAACAAATAATATTGTTGTACTTTCGAAAAATCTAACTAGAGGTCTCGTGGCCGTGTGCCTGAGTATCTAGTCGCCAATCTAGTGACACGGGTTCGATTCCGACCGACACCAAAAATATTTCGATTTAATTGGTACAAATGTGACTCCTATGGTGAAACTCTTCACGCCAGCAATGAATGTCCGTGTGGAAACGCTTGGTAAACGCCCGCACGGTTGAAATATGTCATAATCATTATCGATATCTGCGTATAAAGCAGATTAGCACACCCAGTTATGGGTAATATGCCGTGATAATATATTTATGCATTTGTACAAACGTTTACAAGAAATATAAAATAAATAAATATATCGTCAAGTTGTGACAGTTAAGTTAGAACTTAGTTAATCAATTTTTTAAAATATTGTTGTGCATTTTCGTGTCATGATTTATTATTTCAAAATGATCTCACTGGTTATGAGTGCAATAAAGTTTAGATTTATTTTTTAACGAACAAACGCCTTATTTGGCCACAATTTTCAACAAAAAATAAATTCTGTTACATAAAAGAACATTACTACTATTAACATAATAATCGAACTAGACCATAGATCCACTTATGCGGTAATAAAGCAAGATCTGAAGATTGGATCTTCAATTATTAATCAAAACATACACGGTCACCTACATATAAAAAAATCTGTTGTGCCCAGCACAATAGATCTCGCTGCATCCGTTTTTGGTTACATAAGCAAAGGTCGCGAGTAGTCATGTGACATTGTTGGCCTAGACAAGCAGATATGGGAGTTCGTGTCAAAATGACAATTAGTAATTTTGTAATGTCAAATGTCAGAATTTCTCATCGAAAATTTCAAGATTTTCTAAATTCACGTAGTTAGTTTGTTATACTTGACCTAGACAAGCAGATATGGAGGCCCTTGTCAAAATGACAGTTAGTAATTATTTACATAAATGTCAAATGTCAAATGTCATAATTTTTACGTGGTTAATTTGTCACCAGGAATATGGAATTTACTTGTCGAGGAAAATAAACTACATGGAATTGGAATGTCAAGAAATATTGGATGGAAAATTAACTTTTGACATATATTTACAAAATTACTAGCTGTCATTCTAACTCGGGCTCCCAGTTTTGCTTGTCAAGTCCAACAAAGTCACATGAGCGCTCGAGCCCTATAAATTTCTCATGTCTTTTCTTTATGTTTAGATTATTTTTATAATTTTAAATTTATTTTTTGAGGAAGTTTTCTCCTATACTTCTAAATGTTCGAATTTCTTCCAATTTCTTGACGGGATTTCTGATGGGTATATGTATATAGCTATAATTTTAAATATTTAATTGTTATTATTGTTATACAACAAGAAATAGTAAACTTACCATTATCACAGAAAAAATCTTCAATAATATCAGTTAAATTTCTACATTTAACGTAAAAGCGTAATTGGACGTTTTACTACTATGTTGCCAAAAAAGAATATCTAAAAATTATTTATGACAAATTCTGAATCGGTTCTTATCCACTGTCATGTGTTTAGTTAAAATAGACTTAAGGTCAAGTTTTAGAATTAAGCTGCCGATACCGCCCAAATAGGTTTATGAACTACTGTTGGTTTTTGACAATGACATTTTTCTGTCATTTACAAACATCTGTTGGTTACTATAGAGTTGTTTAGGCTCTGAAATTTATTACAACAGATTATTTTATATATTACTTTTTTATCTCAATATATAGAAGATATAATAAATTTTTAAATTGTATCGAGTAGAGAATTTTACGTTCTTTAATACTAATAATAAAAAAATTCAAGAAAATAATATTTAGAATTTTTTGAAGGTATTACTACTTTCGGTTTTTCAATTGGTACCAAAACCTATTCAACTCTTCCCATTAATGTTTGATTGAGGAATCCGTAGTCAAAAACGTCGTTAGTCTTATAGAATTTGAGAAATCGTGTCTCCAACAACCTCTCTCTCTCTCTCACACACACACACACACATCCACACACACACACACACACACAGATATCATTGTAAAAATGTTAAAATCGGATTCTATGGACCTTAAATCGTGCTTATTCAATAAAATCTGGATATGCAATTTTTAGCATGAATCCAAGACCTCTCTTAGCGAGAGATAAAAAATTGTCAGTCGTTTTGTCGACGTGCGACTTTCTTATTCCAAAAAGCGGAACGTGTAAAAATTTACTAATTTTTTTTTCAAAAATAGTAACAGGCTACAAAAATCGTGTATGGATTGATAAAGGACGAAGAGATATCAATCAATGAAGAAGCAGTGAGCCGTGAAATAGTATATTACATTACCATCCAGGTAGAGCAAAAAAAAAAATACAATTTTCTGAACTTCAAAAAAAAATTTTCTATTACAATTTTTTTTTATTTAATTTGAGTGGGATATAATCTCGTGGTCGCATGCCTGAATGTCTGGTAGCGAATCTGGGGAATCGGGTTCGATCCCGACCGACGCCATATATTTTCGAATTTTTAATGGCACAAAATTGACCCCTGTAGTGCACTCTCCACCCCAGAAATAAGTTCCCGTGAGATAAATCTTGGTAACGCCCGCAGAGTAGAAATATGTCATCATCATTACCAATATCTGGGTACAAAAGAAATTGGCCCACCCAGCAATGGGTAATATGCCGTTATGATATAATTATTTGTTTTATTTATTTTATTTATAATTTTTTTAATATTAATAAATTTCACCGGCTGTGACGTAGGAAGAGCAGATGGCATTTAGAAATATTCTTGAAATAGAAAACTTGTAACCACATAAAACATAATATAACGAAGACAAACAAGACAGTTGACAATGCAGCAATGGCAAAAAAGTGTTTCTTGTAAATGGTATTATTTTATACACACAATTTGTTAGAAATACAATCAGTTACTTGATATCTTCTTAGCGTCAAAACAAATTGCAAGAAAACTTATATTAGAAAAGTTAGTTTTATTTTTTTAGATTCCGTTATTTTTTAGCATAATCCACAATGTTTAATAATAACATTTTTTACCTTAATTTTACTACATTCATATACCCCATTAGAATATTAAAATCAAAGTCCTATTTTACATTTTGTAAAACCAAAATTCAATTACAGTATTGTGGAAAAATAACATTCCTTATTAAAGTATTAATTAGATAAAATAATAGTAGCATAATTTCCCAGAGGGAACAAGCGCCCCCATTCGCTACACCCATGCTTGAAATGGCAACAATGTAGAAATCTGCAGTCCATACTTATTTGACGGCAACTTTAGTAACTAGTAAAGATTAATTTTCAAAAGTAGTAGGCGGTATCAATAAATGAAGTTACAAAGTGAGTAGCAAATAATTATTGTTTGCGAGACTGGTAAATGCAATTAATTTGTGTGAACAGATACGAATTATGTTATATCATGATAATGCGTTTTCCCTAAGGCAGCTTTAAAACAAACAAAAAGTAATAAAACACCCGCCATATTCATCTGATTGGGCAATGTACAACTGTCGGGTATTTTTTGACTCATTTAAAATTTACTTGGTAGAAAGTTTCTTCTAAAAGAACATTGATTTTGAGTTTTTAAGAAATGGGAGGAAAGAATCGTAAAGTGTATTTTTGTTGAAGCGAACTAGTTTGAATTCAAGCGTAACCCTCGTATTAGTAAATAGTTGGTAAATATATTCTCATAAAGAAAGAAACATTATACGTTTCCATCTCTCCATAAGTTTCCGCGTCTTTTGCGCCGTGTAATGCCTGTAAAATTGTTAGCGAAATAGGTAGCATTCCAGAGGAGCAAAGGGAGCTCGTTCATATATTTACCTCATTAGTCTAAATGGAGTCTAGTTGAAAGCTTGATGAAAAAGCCAGCCAGTCAGTAGTTTTATATCTAATTGAATAGTTGGTGATGAGTTCATGTCGTTTGATTAAATCGCCTCGATCACGAACGACGAACGCGAAGCGAGCGAAACTTCCAAGTCCGGTCCACGGCTCGATTGTCAGGTATTAACAGTACACACCATTCATTTAGGATAATCGCCATTTAATATCTCATGAGTAATGCAGGACGGACACTAGTATTGACATATTAAGTCCAGGGAAGAGGTAGAGTCGAGTTGGACGATGGTCTGAATTATGTATGTATGAGGGCACGGCGATTTTTATTTACAGAAGGGGAGATCAAACCGACAATTAAACAGACTTTTCAACGATCAACCACTTCCGACAGATATTAATATTCCACCCGGTCTTTCTCTCAAACATTTTTATTTATTTAGACGAAGTGACCAATTCCAATCCGATCAGGAAGGCATTTAAATATAAAGGGATCTAAATACCAAACAATATTTTTATTTGAAAACGTTCTATGGGCTAGGGCCAATGTTTTAGAAATAGTCCAGTCAGTAGAGGTTTTCACCTTGCAAAAGGTGGGGTAGTTCTGATTTTAGTATATACGAGGGTGGATTGAAAAGTTCCCGGTATTACTGAGAAGGCATTGGTTTTTCGAAAACAATCTTATGTCGTTGTTTTGTTTAACCCTTCATATGAACTGTCGAAAAATATCAGTACAATCTGTCTATCAGTCTAATCGTGAAGAGCTTCGCTGTCGATCTACCTAGCGTTAAATCAATAATGGATAAAAACGAAATTCGTGCGGTGATCTAGTTTTTTTTATTTGGAAGGAAAGACGGCAACAGAGATCAAGACCAGGTTTGATGCTGTCCTTGGGAATGCTTCACCTTTGTTTTCCACGGTGAGTGGGTTTCGGAATTTAAGCGTGGCCGAAACACACACCTATGACGAGCCACGTTCAGGTTAGTCAAAATCGGCTACCACACCGGAAATTATGGATAAAGTTATGGAAGATCGCCGAATAAAGTGCGTGAGATTGAGGAATCTATACGGATCTCTTATGAACGTGTAGTTCATATTTTACGTAATGAGCTGGGCATGAGAAAAATGCGCCAGGTGGGTACCGCATTGCAATTTAGTCGAAAGCGTGGATTGGACATGTTGAGTCGGCCGCGAAGAAAATGAAATCAATTCAATAGGCAGGAAAGGTCAATCTTTTGGAACGCCAAAGGCATTCTGCTAATTAATTATCTTGATAAAGGAAAAACTGTAACTGAGTAAGCCGTACTTTTAGACAAGCTGAAAGCAGCAATTCAAGAAAAACGCCCGGGATGGAATATCTTGTTTCACCACGACAATGCGCCAGCTCATTCAAGTAGTATTGCTCAACAAAAATTGACCGAACTGAGGTTCCCCCATCCACCGTATTCGCCCGATTTGGCTCCCTCGGACTTTTCCCGAAACTCAAAACGTTCCTCGCTGGCAAGAGATTTTGATCCTACGAAGAAGTCATCGAAGAAGTAAATACTAATTTTGAGGACGTCTAAGAGAAGCATTTTCGAGAGGGAATCTAAAAGTTAGAAAAACGTTGGACCAAGTGTGTTGACCTCAGAGTGGGACTATGTAAAAAAATAAAATGTAGTCCGTGTTAAACATATATATATATATATATATATATATATATATATATATATATATATATATATATATATATATATATATATGTCAAGCGTACACTTTGAAGTCGTCATATTTATGTATTGTACACTTTGGAGTCAAGGATGTACACTTTACAGTCGACTGCAAAGTGTAGTTTTGATTTAAGTTTGTATAAGTTCATATAATGTACACTTTGAAGACAGTTCTTAAATCATGAGAAATAAGGACAAGTTGAATACATCTAAAAGAATTTATCTAAAATTTAAGAAATTTATACTGAGTGTATATTGAGAATTTTAAGACTTAAATGAGTACAGTAATTTTCAGCATAATCTAAGAAAATATAAATAACTAAAATATAATTATATACAAACTGAAATTATAAAAACATGTCACATAATTGAAAGTTCGGATACAGTATGGTCAGGTTTGAAAATAAAAACAAAGTTATTGTTTGCATTAAATATGAACATGAGAAGAAAACAAGATGAAATTATGTTTTATTGGAGGTGAAAATGACCGAAATTATTATTATTAGTATCTACGAAACAGATGGGGTTAGCTGCGGGTGTAAACAAAACCACTGGACTATTAGGTGCGTTCAATGAAGCTAGCAAATCGAGCAAATGCTTACTTAGCATTTGCTATCTGCTAGAGCGTGCATTGAACGATCTGCTTGTTTGCTACGATCGAACTGTCAGATGAGGTTACGAAAATTGAAAACTTTCAAATATTGAATTTTTGCATAGAATAGAACACTGATATATTGAATGCAGTGTCAGATAAATAATAAATAGAAAATAAACTCTCAATGGTATTAATTACATGCATAATTTAATTTTATTAGGATATTCCACGCAAGTAAACTCAAGTACAAATATTGTATGTTACTTTTACGTAATTCATTAATTTTCATTGAAAATATATTCAAATATTACAAATGATATTTGAATTTTTGCGCCATATTTTTACTTGCAGCAAAACAAGCGAGAAAATAGTCGCTTGCTTTGCTTACTTAGCAAAACGAGCAAATGCTAAGTTAGCAAGCCGTTCAGTACATTTTACTTCCGCTTTGCTCGATTTGCTAGCTTCATTGAACGAACCTATTGTAAGCTGTTAGTCTCTTGGCTTGGAGCTAGTAAGGGGAAGGGGACTTGGTTTGTTCACAGTGTCAGATGCTATTTTGTTTTGGATGACTTTCATTTGTTTTATTTTTGTTATCCGTGGATTTTAGTTGTAACTATATTAAAGTATTATTAGTTAAGAATTGGTTGCTGTCATTCCTTACAGCAACATATCAAAACTAGCAAGAAACACAAACAAAGATCAGCTGTGAAACGAGAAAGCATCAATGGTGAACGCACTGCTTCTTTTGTTTCCACAAGCAGACAAGTACGTCATTACATACGTCATAGAACCGCGCTAAAATAAAACACATGGAAAATCATATTAAATAAAACAATTTTGAGTTTATTTTTCAGAATTCGGTCGTTTTTCAACATAGTTAATAACATTATAATATTTTTTCTTTTAAATTTTACTACACTGAAATACCCCATTGTGACATCTATGTAAATAACTACTAGCCGTCATTCTGACACGGATCTTCATATCTGTTTGCCACGGCCAACAAAGTCACATGACTCCTCGCGCCGTATAAGCAACGAATTTAACATTTCTTGTACATACAAATAATTCAAATTGTATCTATTCTTTGATTCTATGAGGAATTTGGTTCTACTCTTCTAATATGTTCAAGATTCTTTAAATTCATTTACTGTATTAGCGGTATTTCTTAAGGATATGCAATATTAATATACCACCTATAATTTTAAATACATATTTAATAAATAATACAATAAGATATTTTAAATGTACTCATACCTCCCAGAAAAATGTTTCAGTATTGTTAGTAAAACTGCTGATTTTTACACTGAAATTTTGCATTTATGTCAATTACAAACATTTAAATATCTCAACTGGTTTCCCTGGAGTTGTTTGAGCAGCGAGATTTACAGCGTTAAAAAAATCTAACTTGGAGTGGGCTATGAACAAAAAACGTATGTCTGATTATTATTCAATTCAAAAGTTAAATTGTTAAAATTGATATTGAAATGTAATTTTAAGGAGAAAAGATAATAAAGATGAATACAGTATACATATTGTCATTCGCCGTTTTCTAATTTATTTCAATTTCTAAATTATGATTCAAGAAGAAAAGCTTTGATTTCTTTAGAATAATATCTCATGCCAAATTGACATTTAAATAAATTAGTTTTTTTTTAACACACTGTATTACAGCAATTTATTATATATTATATCTCTAAATCTATAAGAGATATATATTTTTTAATATGTTAGACTGAGAATTTAATGATCTTTATTATTTGTAATAGGTAACATAAATTTTTAAAAAATATTTAATTTTTTTTTAAACTACCATTTCCGGTTGCCCAATTCATACCAAAACCGTATCAGCTCTTCCCATTAATGTTAGATTGAGATATCCATAGTTAAACATATCCAAAATCTTAAACATATCCAGTCTTATAGTATTTGAGAAACCATCCTTCCTGCATACACACACACACTTGATGCGTACTCTATCAAAATGACGACCCGGTCAAGGAGCCATCTTAAGGTTATTAATTTATATACGCGGTGTTATTGTGGTACATTAATGCAAGAATATCAATTTTTTTTCAATTATTTTGTACGGTATAGGATTTAGCAGAATCGTTTAATCCTATCTATATGGCGACTTTACATGTTATTTTTGATCAGGTTTTGGAACGGCAAAATGACGACCTGCATCGCGTATTGTACGTGCCAAGTGGCGACTTGATGTATAAACTATCAAACTGACGACAGGGCTCAGGCAAAACTTATCACAGATGGCAGCACACTCAAAAATAAATAATTAGTCTTTTATTCATGTTTAAAACAAAAGAATGTAGACTTGTTATATATAATTGAAAATCTTATAGAATAAGTAAAAAAAGAGACTATTTCCAACATAGTTTCCTATATAAAAAATCATATGTGTCATCTCAAAAATTATTCAATTTTCAAAAAATTTAATTACGCCTTATTATTCCATCTAAATATATTGTTAAATACATATGAGGCATTATTTATTTTATTAGAATTATTTAACAATATTGTGTAAATCAAAGCCATATTTTTATAAAATGTAATCTTACGCGAATGTCTCGATGATCTCTGTATTAAACAAGCCATAAATTCACGTGTCTGACTATTAGAATGATATTGTCAAATACATATAAATTCGCCTTGCCAAAATACATAATGTGTACCAATTTTTGGTAACATATTCCTATAGGTTCATTTATAATTTAAAAAATTCTAATATAGGAGATATCGCAATTCAATCCACTGCGCATGATCCATTTTACTGATTTTTCGATTGTGGAACGTGAATCGATTCCATTCTATACCTGTCGATACAGTTTTTTTGCTATGGGAATATTGTTTATATGAGCAATTACATTCATATTAAAATCAAGCCCCTTAATGAAGGGGCCTGCACTGGAAAAAAATGAACAATTTCGTGCCTCCCGCCAATTAATAGGTGGTCATTTGTTACCTAAAAATGGGTAGAGGTACAAATTTGTCGATAGCACCAATGGATTCTAAGTACTTTCTTATATAAATATCCCAATTTTCAAAATATTTACTAGACTGATCTATTATTTATGAATAAATTAGTAAAACAATTAAGATGATACAACCTTTTTAATTGAAATATGAGTTCTGAAAGATTTTTAAATATTTTAGTAAAACAATATTTATGAAATCAAATTTCCAAAATAAATATATATTTCAAAATGCTCATTTACAATAAATAATAACAGATATTCAAATACATACACAAAGTTTAATCTTTTTTTATTAAGGGTGTATTACCGCTCAAAAATTTTCCCATTTGGAGAGGGTGTTTCACTGTTTTCTAAATGTGAAACTATTACGATATAAGTTACGACTAACGTTTCATGAAGTTAGAAAAGGAGATTCCGCAAACAAGAAAGATATAAAAGCTGAAGTAGGTCGGGGGTCTAACGATACTGGTTAGGCCTGTGTATTATTGGTTGAATGTATTTCGCTATTGGGTATTTAAAATATGACATATTTTGTCAAGTCCACGTGGACACTTGAACAGTTTCAGTCAGTGAATCTTACAAACCTAGAAGATGGAACAATAAATTAAATATAGGTATCCGATAATTATTATGTACAGTGTGTTCAATAATGCGTTGTACTTTATCGATAAAAAATAAATGTTAATGATATTTTATGTATATATTGGTGAGCCTTTTTTTATGAAAAATAATAAGTAAAAATAAAATATTCTCTACAAAAATTATAAATGTAATATAACTATAATATCATTATTATAAATGCAATTAGTTTATAAAAATAATCCATCTTAAGCGATTGTAATTATTTATTTTTTAATATAGGTACAGGTAAATAAACACAAGTATTTACATAATTTAAAAAAGTATGCATCATTTATTTTTATTTGGAAATAAGAATTTTTAACATATTTTCTTCGTAAAATTTTGTTAGCTTGGGAAGCATTTTAGTTCTCCAACAGTTTTCACGCTTTTCGATCTGAAAAAAAAGTATAAGTATATAACATATGAATTTTTATTGAAATAATATTCCCAAAGGTGTCCATACTATAAAATAACAAAAATCTTTCTTGATTATGGCTAATTGCCCCTGAATTTGAAAATTATTTGGGAATAGTTCTGTTTATTTTATTTAACGACGACGTTTCGACAGCGTAGTGCTGTCTTCATCAGGTAAAAAGTAAATAACAAATAACAAAATACATGTAGTCAAGACAACAAGTTTACAGAAAGAGGGTAACATAGATCAAAAGTTACATAAAAAACATACATAGTTAAAAGACAGAAAAATTATGAATGAATAACAGAACTATTCCCAAATATTGTTTTTATTTCATTATTATGAGTTCTGAAAGCTTCTTTCAATATTTAATATTATTTGTCATTACTACATAACTATTTTTTTTTTTTTGCTCAACTGCTTCTTCTGGAGCGAGTGTCTGTATGGAGTATGGACATTTTATTCCTACAATAGTATTTTGGTCAATTACTCCGTCTAAAGATGCTCCTAAATATGAATGTTCTTCATGAATAAAAAATCCACAGTCTTTTACCAAAAAGTTATGACTTACTTCAAATTCCTTTTTGGCTATTAGTTCGTGTTCTACTTCCCAACATATTGCTAAAAAAAAAAAGTATGATCCATTTATAAATCTTTGGGCTAGTTTCATGGCATTTGTTGTTTCTCGCCGTTTGCACAAAATTCCAAAGTTAGATGCAGTCAGTCTATGCGATTTTTCCTCTTTCCAAAGTGGATTATTTGCCTAGCCTATAGTATTTTTTTCAACTATTGCTATTTCTTCCGGAGTTTTCTTTTAAAAAATTAAAAAGTCTTTAAAATGTCTTCTTACCTTGAATCATCGATATTTCCTTCAAAATTCTGAGGTGTTTCTTCATATGCACTAACACTAGGAAGATCTAATGGAAAATCCATGGAACAAGATTTAATTCTCTTTGCAGCTCGTACGCTAAATGAATAAAATAGGGAATATTTTTTTAATTAATATATTATTTGTATATACTACAGTACTTACTCTTTCATGCGATTTCTCCAGCTCCTAGGCTTTTTCTTAGCACTTTGTCTACTTTTATTTATCTCACTCATTCTGTTTTTCTGCTATCACCAATAGTCATTCAGCGAATGAAATGCAACTAACTATGAATAAGACACCGTTTACAATGCAAGAGCACTTTCTCCTAATTTGGAATTTAGTCAAACAATATCTCTAAGTACAATTTCTAGGAAAAAAGAGTCGGAAAAATGATATGGGCTGTCCCTCTACTCAACTAATCCACTTGTATGTCACCATTGCCACCTACCTCGCAACTTTAATACTAATATAGGAGATATCGCAATTTTTAATATAAATGTATCTATAGGAATATTTTGACAAAAATTGGTACACATTATGTATTTTGACAAGGGGAATCGATTTTTGATAAAATTAAAACCGTACCTCCCGCCAATTAATCGGTGATCATTTATTACCCAAAAATTGGTAGAGGTACAAATTTGTCAATAGCACCACTGGATTGTACATACTTTCTTATATAAAAATCCCAATTTTCAAAATATATACTTTCTTTACGACTGCCTTATAGTGTGGATCGGACTATTAGAATGCTGTAATATTGTCAAATTCATATTATGCAATACCTATTTATTTTATTAGAATTAGTTAACAATATTGTGTAAATCAAAGCCATATGTTTATAAAATGCAATTTATTCATATCTTCCGCACATGTGCCAATGAACTCTGTCTTAAAGAAAGAAATTATTATTATTATTGTTGTTGTTTTCGAGTTTGCGCTAACTCTCTTAGTTGGACATGCGTGATTTTATGTATGTATGCATATTTTTGACAAATTCGTTATATTGAAATTAAAATTAAATAAAATAAAAATTACAAAGTTACGTCTAGTTTCACTAGTTTATTTTATATATTTGTTTCACAGAGAAATTCGCAATTTGCTCTTTAAAATTAAATACTTGAATTATTCGGGTTTTTCCAATTTGTAGCGTGTACAGTTGGTTCCTGCGCAAGCTGTACTGCGCAATTAGGCTCCGCCCATTAAATTTATTATTTCTGTTCTGCCTGTTCCACAAACTCAATGTCCGTGTTTTTTATGTTTACAGGTTTACAGAGACTGTCGTACATACTCGTGTAGACCTTCGATTACATTCGAACTTGACCATTTGCGGCAATATTTGAAATGAATGAAGTGTAAAGTACTTATAGACAGGCATACATTTTGAAGGGCTTTTTTCGCAACAAAAAAAAAATGTCGATGAGCTCTGTAATAAAAATACCTAAAATACACGAATCTGCCTACTATAATGCCCTAATATTATCAAATACCTATTTTGCAATATTTAGTTTATTAGATTTAGTTAACAATTTTATTTAAATCAAAAACATATCTTCATAAATTGCGATTTATTAAAATCATACGCCCATGTGTCAATGAACTCTGTATTAAAAAGCTTCAAATTCACGAATCTGTATATTAGAATGCACTAATGTTGTCAGATACCTAAGTAGCAATATTTATTCTAATTATGGGATCGCATAGCTGAGTGTACAACGAATCAGGATCACGAATTTATGGTCTCAAGTTCGAGCTCGACCACTGCCGAAAAAAATATTTATAATTTATAAATGGCACAAAATGACACCTGTGGTGCGCTCTTCACGCCAACTTTGGGTGTCCGTACGCTGACCTCTGGTAACCGCCCTCCGGATGAAATATGTCGTCTCATTACCGATATCTGCTTATTTGCAGATATGACACACCCGACAACGGGTAAAAGCCATGGTGACGTGATGATATTTTTTATTTATTTACTTATTTATATTAAATTCTAATCCTATATAAGTGTACGGGCAAGGTCGCACACAGGGACGTAGCTAGGGGTGGGCCAGGGTGGGCCAGGCCCACCCTGCAATAACTCTGGCCCACCCATTGGCCCACCCGTTTAAAAGTTAAATGAGAGAAAACAGTTCACGTACATTATTTGAACTACATTTCTCATTCCAAAACAATAATGGCATTTATGGTAAAGAAACAGTAATATTATTTTATTCACAATCATTATAGTTATATGTCGATTCCTAACCTTTTAGAGGTTGGGAAATACGTCATTCCTAACTGCAATGACAATCTCTTGGGTGGGAAATAATGTATTTCACTTCCACCCCGCGGGTTGGAAATGTTTATGTAGGGGTTGCCTAGCAAAATTGTCATAGATCCGTATAATAAAGGATGTTTTTACTTTAATTTATGAGTAAGTACATATTAAATTATATGTATAAGTATTATTTTAATTTTTTTAACACATTTTTACAGAAACGGGTTCATTTATTTATCGAATTTCAAAATGCTTTATAACGAAGACGAATATAAAAAAGAAATGGGAAAAACATGCAGCTTCACATCCCTTAAAAAATTGTAACTTTCAATTATAAGGCATTTGACCTTGAATGAAAAAAAAATTTTTAAATACCTCGCCTCACCAAAGTTTTGGTACACAAGTCGCCACTGGTTTTACAATCCTTTAAAAAATGTCTCGGTTTTGCAATTTATAAATATGGTCACCCTAAGTACAAAACTTTTCTTAATGGCCCACCTAAAAAAATTTTGGTACCCTACAAGTACAATACCCATAACCTGGATTTTATTAACAATACATGACTAGATGTAAGTAATTCGAATGCAAATAATTTTTATTTCAAAATTGGAAAATTGCTTATTACATTACTAATAATAATTATTATTTTAGCTTTATAACAAATTCTTATTAAAACAATTCTAATAATTTATCGCTTAAGTCAGTGTCCGCTCCAGCATTTACGTCGCCCCGGAGAAAAAGACAAATTGCTGCCCCTTAAACATATACATTTAATATTATATATCTTTTATTTAAAATAATAATCAAATGGTTTTAAATTAAAATAAAAACGTATATTTAGAAATATAATTACATTCAAGTAGGACAAAACAATAAAAACTAAAACATAGTTACAAATTGTTAACCAGGTGCATTTTTAATTATTTTACAAAAAATCGACAGGTATAAATTTCGATAATTAATAATTATCAATATTTTGTCACATTCCCAGCCAAAATGACGCCCTTTTGATTTGCCGACCTGGACAAATGTCCAGGTTGTCCGCCCCTAGAGCGGGCACTGCTTAAGTGTGTGGTGCAATGGTGCAGAGCATCACTATTTAATTATACGAATGGTGCCGGAGAACGTGAGCACCACTGTTGTTGCCGGCCGGCCCTGGCAAGTTATTAATATTCAATACCGATTGTCACATGTTTATTGAAACTAAATAAGTAATTGTTAAACAAATTATCTATTTCATGTAATTAAAAGAGTGAAAACATTTAACATACGTCTGAAATCGTGCATTTCGCTTTTTCCAAGTTAATTTCAAATTTGTCGAAAATTATAATAAGCAGCAAATTATTAATATTAAATACCGATTTTCACATGTTCATCGAAATTAAATTAGCTATTGTTAAACAATTTATCTATTTCATGTGATTAAAATAGTGAAAACATTTAACATACGTCTGAAATCGTGCATTTCGCTTTTTCCAAGTTAATTTCAAATTTGCCGAAAATTATAATAAGCAGCAAATTATTAATATTAAATACCGATTTTCACATGTTCATCCAAATTAAATTAGCTATTGTAAAACAATTTATCTATTTCATGTGATTAAAATAGTGAAAACATTTAACATACGTCTGAAATCGTGCATTTCGCTTTTTCCAAGTTATTTTCTAATTTGCCGAAAATTATAATAAGCAGCAAATTATTAATATTAAAAACCGATTTTCACATGTTCATCCAAATTAAATTAGCTATTGTTAAACAATTTATCTATTTCATGTGATTAAAATAGTGAAAACATTTAACATACGTCTGAAATCGTGCATTTCGCTTTTTCCAAGTTAATTTCAAATTTGCCGAAAATTATAATAAGCAGCAAATTATTAATATTAAATACCGATTTTCACATGTTCATCCAAATTAAATTAGCTATTGTTAAACAATTTATCTATTTCATGTGATTAAAATAGTGAAAACATTTAACATACGTCTGAAATCGTGCATTTCGCTTTTTCCAAGTTAATTTCAAATTTGCCGAAAATTATAATAAGCAGCAAATTATTAATATTAATACAATGCAGAGCTGGACGGTGGTTTTCAAACAAGTGTGGCAATCTTCAAATTATACGCCCTATTTTTTTTAACAATTTGCAATTAATTAATTAATTGTTAACTAAATTAAAGAATATTAAAATGAACTAATAAAAAAATACAAATATTCAAAAAATTACATATAATTGTTCAAAAATAAATCTTTATTAATCGTAGAACAATAGGAAACGAGAAACAAGGTATAGTATACAAATGAAAATAAATATAAATTACACAGGGTATTTTTCAACTTCGGGTAAAAACTTTCGGGTATATAGTACTGACCAAAATGGGCAAAAAAAGCTTAAACAGTATAGGTCTGATCTTCACTTGTTTCCGAGAAAAGGGCCATTTTGTATTAGAAACGAAGAAAAACTGACAAAATTAGTGAATTTTTTTTGTCTATACTAGTAAATGAACTATTCAATTTTAACAGTTAAGAAGTTATTTGAAAATTCGCTGCAACATTTCACTTAGTACAATTATTTTTTAAAAAAGAAAAGCAAATCTAAGATGACCTCTGATGTAAACTAAAAAACTCATTTAATCGAAATCTTAAGAGGCAATGCATCTTGAAGTGCAAATCAAAGTTTATTATTATAGTACGATAGGTAATCTATGTTTCCTATGACAAAAACAATATTTGAAATAAGCTGCGAGAAAAAAAAAATTCAAATGAAAGATTTGAGCAATAATATTTGGAATGAAAAACTTTTGTCTTCCGTATTCAAAAATATGAAAAAGTATTAGAAATTTTAATATATTATGTGAAAACAACGCTTCATTCAGCATATAATTACAAAGATGAAATAATAAACAAATACATATTCGACAAAATTATTTAAAGTTTTGTATAGCAAATATTTATGAAGCAAAAATATATTATTTATTTATTCTATAAGATTGTATAATTAGATATATCGCAATACAGATAAATATACTATATATTTACATATTAAATTTCTAATCTTTTAAACCATGGTTTTCAAATTGTGCAACTCTACGATTCTAGTATAGTCTAGTCTGGGTCAATGCTTAAGATTAATTATTTCTGAATTTTTAATAACAATTTTATAAATATGAAAACTATATTTTTATAAAATGCGAATTATTAAACTCATACTTAATTGGGTCGCTCCCTCGCCACTAATATCATTAGGGGCCGTTAGTTGACAGCTGTTAACCGCACACATGGTTAAAAATACATCGAATTGATGTCATCAATTAGGGAGATCTGCTTCTATCTGTAATTTCAAATCTCCGAGTACGACAAACAGCACTATGTGCAACCTATACATCGCAAGCCGGTATCACAAGAAATGCTGGCCGTGCGGCACGCCAGGGATGGATTAAGGTTCCAATTTTAAAAATATCGTCAGAAAAGTCAATAAAATTGTTGATATGTATCACTTAAAGGAAACTATTGTGTATTTTGTTTTAAATTTAGCTACTACAATAACACCGCAGCGGGGGCACGTCGTAATTGTTAAATGAAATTAACACTCAAAATAATTTGAAATGTCTTCTATCTGATTAGCTAATAATAATATTAACAATTAAGATGATACTTTTGATATACATTTAAAAGTACTTTTTTTGAGGTTGGATTATATTGAGGGTCTTTGCATTTTTTATTTTTTCTAATTCTCCCTAAAATAATTTCGACCAGAATGCATTCTTTATAAAATTGAATTAATCTCCGTTCCATTTTATGTTCCACATTTAAAAAACCTTACTTTATGTAAGTGATTTAAAAGTATCTTACATCTTACTAAAATTCATAAGTATTATTTATGAATTTTAATACGGATATGAGATAGAACGAATATCACTAAGTAGTTTTTATTGTTTATAACACCTAGCATTCCTCGTGGCATTCAATGAAATAAATTTTCGATGATTTATTATATAATTTCCATGCATCCGTTATATTTATAATTAATTGCGTAGAATTATGATTATTATTCCTTGCAATAATTTTGTCAACGTAGCGAATTGTAAACACATTTCAAATTGACATTACTTATTTTTTCATCCTCTCTCAAATCAGATGGCTAAATTAGAATAACGCAGAAATTTAAAATAGGTATGAATTTTTTTTTCATATTATATATTACACGATTATGCCGATTAGTGATTCACTCGTATCAAAAACTTCCATTCATAAAATTTCTCTAATTTTTGGAACATCTTCAAATCGGTTCATTTCTGATTTTTTGTATCATCCATTCCTACAGTAATTAAAGATATCCTACAATATTGCGATTTGAATTCGCCAGAAAATTATATTTTAAATCATATCTTACGAATGTTTCTGATGAGCAGTTTGCCTTTTTAAAATACATATTACATTCATGTGAATTAAAGTGTTAGTCGTGAACCAAATTAAAAAAAAAAATCGCGATATTTTTAAAGAGTGTGGTATAAAAAATAAGTAATCAGCCGAATTGAAAATATATTTAAAACTCGCAAACAGTCCCCGTATTTTAATTGAAAATTGTGGGAAATCGTTGAAAATATTACTAGGATTAATATTCGTAACTTTAAACAATTATTTATAAATATAACGGATGCATATACTACATAATCATCAATGCAACGACGAATTCAAGTTGTTATAAATAATAACAACTATTGTATAGTATAAAGTATTAAATATGTAGCATTGTTTATTTTTATGTAAGTTAGTTTCTTTCATAAATTGTTATTGTTTTCTTTTAAGTAAATATGTTTCTTTATATATGTCGCACCTCACATTCGTATTGAATTTTACAAATATGTACTTGTATTTGAGTAAGTTCTTTTGATTTACTCATATACCTAACGCACATAAGATTTTTTGAATATGTTGCCTTTGCATTATAGACATTTGAAAATATGTATGTTAAATATTTAATGTACCTATAGGGAAATAGGAACTTATTTTTTTATTAATTACTTGAGAGTCAGAGTCGCTTTATTTAATGTCTGATTTTATACGTATCCCATCGTAGATTATTACCCATTACTGGGTGTGTTTTTATTCGCGGCCTGAAAGTTATTTAAAAATTAGATTCGAAGTCAGATCGTCAGAATCACTACAGGTTATTTAACGCATCCAGCCACGCTATCTTTTAATAATAATAGTTTATACATACATTACAAAATTAAAGGAATATCATTAAATTTGGTATTTACTTTTTACTCTGCTACACAATAATAATACAAGAATAGTAAATAGAAATAATAACTATGAGTTCGAAACATATGCGAAACGTATATCAAATGTATGTTTGCATATTTTTAAGAAAAACGAAATATGTATTTGGCAGTTTTTTGAGAACTGATATTTCTAAATTATTACTTCAAGGGTAACGGCCTTATGACAAAGATTAAAGTGTATTGTTAAATGATTTTTCCATTCCACAGGTAATTTTACTCCACTCTTTAGTTTTAATATTAAAATTTTGTAGAATTATTTATTAGTTGTGTTGTAAGAAATGTTTGTTAGTATTTTAAAGATGCCCAAAGAACATATTAGTAGTTCTGTAAAATATATTGCTAAGTTCATTAATGGAACATTAACAAATTTTTATTTACCCCATAAATATTAAACAATGTTGTTTTTATGTTGACCTGGTTTTTGGTTTATATTGCATATTTTACTATAATTATAATTTATATAATTTTAAAATATTTTTGGATTCATCAATTTTTTGATTTCTGTTTGAGATATTGCATTGATTCGTAATATGATTTTTTAAAAATATTTAAAAATTTAGTTAAAAAATAATTATACATTATTCGACACACGTATGACATAAAAAATACAAATTTAAAATGTTTTATTTTTATTCTCCAGAATATTGCAATAAAACTCAAAGTTGATAATAGATAAATATAGCGCACACAAAGAGACAGAGAGAGAGAGAGAGAGAGATAGCAAATAAGTTGAAATAAATATTGGTATCAGAATATGCGATCCACTGCGTTCGTTAAACACCTGCGGAATACAGGTGGCGCCTTCGGAGAGCATAGTGCGGATGTTACGAGTACTACCACTTTTGTACACAACCCGGGAAAGTTACTTTGAAAGTCTGCATGTTTGCAACTAAAATACCTGAAAATTCAATAATATTTGCGTGTAAAATATTTGCTGTAAATAAAATTAAATATTAAATAAAATAACGGTTAAAACCGGTACCCGATATTAATTATTTTGTTTTCAATCACGAACGAAAAAAATATATTGCGTTTTCGTTTTCGTTCTAATAAAAATTTCGGTTTATTTCGTTATTTCGTTCTCATTTCATTTTTAGTCCCTGGTCGAAACAATATGAATTTTTGAAAGACAAGCATGTTATATCCATCCTTATCGCACACGCTTATTGCCTTTCCAAAGGAGAGAGATAAATGTATGCCAATTTCTTAATTCGTTCATGATACAAAAGACCTTCATCGGACATCTTTTAAAAAAATGCTGTAAATAATTACGTTTTACTTATTAAAAATAATTAATTTTTCATTAAATATTCATATTTTCAAATTTTATGAATGTTTCGTAAATAACTATTATTCACAATCACTTTGTATGTCAATTTTTGACTTTTTAAAAGCTGGAAAGTCACTTTTCAACCGGTCGATTAGTTCAACACGTCGCGAAGTTGTTAGTTCTCAACCTGAGAAATCAGTGCACATTTAATTTTAAATTAGGTAATAGAACTGCCACTGTCATAAAAATAGTCAATTTTGTAAATTAATTTTAAATAATTTGAAAATGTTAAATGTAAGTTACCGCTGTCCAAACTGATGAGTTGCAGTTCCCAGGCGTCGAACCCGACACCTGAGTTTCCCGTTTCCAGTTTATAGACTTTGGAGTAGTTTTAGTTTAGTCAGAGTGAAGAATCCAAATAAGTAACATTAAAATATAATAAATGTAATAAGTCGTATTTTTATTAAATAAACATTAAATAATTTTTATGTGTAACAAATGATAGTTTTGATATATAATAAATTCACAATAAAAAACCCTTTTTAAAAACACTATTTCGGATCGTCGAAATATAACTTGTATATTCTCACGTACTAAAAACATTAATTTCGGGCACTTATAAGATTTTAGAACAAATTTTTAGATCACATAATTTGAACCCACAGACCTCAAAATGTACGCATTACAAAATAATATAAATCTTAAATTTTGACCTCAATATGTACCATATATAGTAATATATAAATTTAAACGCCCGACCTCAAAGAGTACTCTTGACATATATATATATATATATATATATATATATATATATATATATATATATATATATATATATATATATATATATATATATATATATTCCAGTAACTTTTTAATCCATCCTCGTATACTTGAATTTTAGATCAGAGTCCTGACCTACACAACATATTAAAATCAGAACTATCCCACCTTTTGTAAGGCATAGGTCTTTTTTGGTTTCCAATGACAGGACTAAAATAGTACAAGTGTCAGATTATTCCAGACGTGCTTGAAAAGCCAAAGATTCGAATTCAATCATGATTGTTTTATGATGTCTGTATGATTTTTTTTCACTGTTTCATCACACAGTACTATCTACGCGGACTGTATTCCGTATTAGAAATGTTTAGTTCGAGGGCGGTTGCAGAAAAATGAATAAACATTAAATTGTGACATTTAATTTAAAGTACAACCCCAGTGGTTCAATTATTAGAGCAACGACTCGTAGTCATAGTCATGAGCAAGATAACAGGTATAAATCCCGCTAAGGTATGGATTTTTGTTTATGTCAATCCACTTTTTTATTGGGATTTAATTCCGTTGAGGAGTTGTATAATAAAATAAAAATAAGAATGATAACCAAACTCCTAGATTAAAAATCTGATGTGGCCAGCACATAACCTCTCGCCGTATATTTTATCTGGCTGTATGCATAAAGCAAAGAATATTTTTATAAATACAAATAATATATTCATATAAATCTATGACGTATAAACTTCTTTATTATTCAATAATAGCATGTCTCAACATGAAGATATTTTACCATAAATTATGTTACAATAAATTACAAAGTAGAGTTTACCATATATAAATATTAGGCTGGTAACTGCAATTTTCAATTCGAACAACGTTGTTTACTTTCTCTTCATATTCTTCTAGTAAAAACATTAATTTTGGGCGGTCTAAAATGTATATATGGATTGTGCATCTATTCTTACATATCTTCTTTTACATTTTATTTTTTCATACATGTTATATCTAAATAACACTAATTCACTTTAATAAAGTGACGGATAGATTGCACTCCGATTATTCTTATATCGATGTGTAATTTTGTCAATATTTACAACTTACTTGAGAAGAATTTGATAGCTTTTTCGCAATTCAAAGTTACTCTAGTCTATAGTACTGGTGTACATTGTCCCATAATGTTTGAAACAAATTTAAGTCCTTCAACCTAGACTTGTCATCTCCATAATAGTCACAGATCAAGAACTAAGGGATTCTCCAAGTACATTTTTCCTTCATTACTCATTATTTCTGACACTGACATTTATCTGTCAGTTACAAATAATTTAAATTATCAACTATTTTTCATGGCATTCTTTCGGCTGTCAAATTTATTACAACAGATTATTTTATATATTATACTTCTTTTATCTCTAAATCTATGGAATATATAATAAAAAATTTAAATGTATCAGATAGAGAATTTAATTTTCTTTAATATTACCACGAAAAATTTTCAAAAAATAATATTTAGAAGATTTTTTTTCAAGAATCTTCTACTTCCGGTTGTCCAATTGTTACCAAAACCTTTTCAGATCTTCCCATGAATGTCCGATTGGGAAATACGTTGTTAAACAAATTTTAAGTCTTATAGTTTTTGAGTAACCGTCCTTCCAACATCCCACACACACACATACACACACACACACACATCCACACACACACACACAGACATCATCGTAAAAATGTTAAAATCGGATTGTAGAGACCTTAAAACGTGCTTATTCAATCAAATCTGGATATGCGATTTTTAGCATGAATGCAATACCTCTCTTAGCGAGAGGTAAAAATTAAAACAAGCAACCTTTCTTAAAATCTAAAGATATTGATAGAAAACGTTTCTGCCCGATTTTTGTGGATGCCTATTTTGTTGTTGCGTGTTATCGACGTGCACATCGGCGTCTTAAAAAAGGCGAGCTCAGGTGAAGCCGTGCGGTTATACGCCGCTGTAAAATTTAATACAATGTAAGGCAAGTCTGGAGGATAGCTTGCGCGGCGCGTGTGTAATAAAGCCCCGAGGTGGGAGGACAGGGGAAGGCATGCAAACTCATCAACATCTCCTGCAATATATTATCTGTGAGGTTTCAAGTAATGAGGCAACGCGGTCGCTCCCTAGCCAAGCCAACAGCCAAGCTGTGCCAAGCTCAAACCGTACAACTATCAAAAAGGGAAGGCTATCGGACAGAGAATTACCCAAGGAAGCATTGAGCACTTGCACCACTTTTTGTATTATTTAAAAATCAATTATTAAGGTACGGCGTCTCGTGGCCGTGTGCCTGAGTGTCTGGCCGTGAATCTAAGGGACCCGGATTCGATCCCGACCGACGTTAAAAATTACTTAGAATTTTAGTGGCACAAAATAGACCCCTGTAGTGCACTCTCCACGCCAGCAATGAGTGCCCGTGAGGTGAAGCCTCGAATTCAACGATGTAGTTGAAGTGCATTTTTATTAAAGAAATAAATTACAAAAACGTAAGAGAAAATTATGAATAATTAACCTGGTATCTCATAATATGTCAGGCTGTGAAAACCGAATAATATTTAAGTAAATTGTTTAAGTTATTTTTGTAAGATTCCATATTTTGTTACGAAAAAATTATCAATTTGTTATCACAGCCTACCTGATATGGCTTCCCTAGATAATTATTCATAATTTTCGCTAAAGTTTTAGTAATTTATTTCTTCAATAAAAATACACTTCAATTCGTAATGATACGTCTATTTCAAATATATGAAAATATATAAATATATTTGAAACCCCCCCCTTAACGTTTTTATTATTAAAAAGCTTTTATAGTCAGGTTTACAATCAACATTTATTTTTTAAATAGCAACCTATAATTATTTTATTATAATATATACCACCATTTTTTTGTCTTTTCAACGATGTATTATAGTGGGATTCTGGGCATTATCTTAAAAATCTGTAACTTTTAAGATCTATAGCTTAAGACAAATCTATAACTTGAAGGCCTATAGATTTTCATAAATCCCTATTCTGAGCGCGCGTCTATAACCTTGAGTTTCTGTAACATTCCCTTAAGATATCTTAAAACCACGATTGCCACTTATTAGAAAATTAAACATGTATCATGGTTTAATATTTATAAAATAGGAGTAATAATTTATTCATAACTATTTTAGTTAACGTTATTTACATTTGAAAATGAATTATTACTATAAAATAAATAAAAAATACGAGTTTTCCAAATTCTTAATTCCATATGCACAGCATTTATTTTTCTGAAGTTAACTTTACTGATTGAATACTGTGACAGAAGATTTATGTCAAACTTGTTTACAAATAGTCATGCATGGTCACATAGCAGTCAGTTTAAAATGAGTTAAGAATTTGTTATTATTTGGCATTTTATATATTTCTCATAATTAAGGTTATTAAAATTGTTTGGTACGTAATTGTAATTATATTATAAATAAAAATATAAAATTATGTTACAGGAAAAGAAAACTTGCTAATTGTTGGCTGGCTCATTAACACCCATGTGCTATTTCTAACACTGCTTTGGTATGAACCAGATGCACAAAAATGTAATGTAGCAAAAATATCTTGCTATGAAATGGTTTTTGAGATGTGCGGTCGATATAATGGAGCTGCAAAGTCTGAATTATATTTCTCACACATTCCCTTATAAGACGAAACATTTATTTAAAATGTTTGGCAATTAAAATGTATTAATTACATCCCTTATATTTTTCCTGTGATCTGCATATGTTATTACTAAAAATATTGACAAATATATAAATATTTTAATTAAATAATTTAATTAATACTTAAAGTTCATACTCCCCTTCTGAAAATAAATGTACAAAATATAAAATTTGCAAATTGTTATTCATTTTCAAACCAAATTGTACTTCTATTTGTTTCTCTGACAAGTTATAGCGAACTGTACAGTGACCGTAAGTTTTTAAGATATCTTAAGACATTTAAGATAAACCTATAAGCTATAGATGCGCTCAGAATACCACTCTGACGTTTAAGATCTATAAGTCCTTAAGATAACCCTTATAGAAGTTATGAAAACGCTCAGAATACCACCATTAGTTTTTATTAATGCATTTGAAAAAAATCGACAAACATAAGATAATTGAGATATATGAGAAATAATTTTTGTTTAAATATTCTAGGTGGCTAAGTGAAAATAAATAATAAATAAATAGATAAATAAGTAAATAATAAGTAAGTAAAGATAAGTAACAAACAAATGTATACTTTGTTGATGTTAACATTGTTACATTTCTGTTGGTAATGATGATGACATTCGTACCATGCGGGCGTTTACCAGGAAACACCACACTGGAATTCATTCCTGGCGTGGAGAGTGCACCACAGGTGTCACCTTTGTGCCTTTAAAATTTAAAATAATTTTAGCATTGGTTGGGATTGAACTGGGTCCCAGAATATAATAAATAACAGTTTGTGTCATCCTGAATCTAATGATGCAAAAGTCAAAGATATGCATGTACAATATTTCTCTGTCTCTTTCGGGTTAAGAAATCAACTTGTTTTTGTTGGAATTGATAGGGAAAGGAGTACGTCCTTGATGGACGGATTAGCATCTTGTCTGTTTACAAGTGGGCGTTGGATTTCCCGCAACCTTCAATTGCGAATGTCACGAATTATAATTCCGGGATTGATCTGAACGAAACCGATTATGCACACGGCATCGTCGGTAACTGTAACAGTCGGGGCGAAATTGCATCGAACGTGTCACGCCACGCCACGCCACGCCATCGAGATCTGTTTGGAGAAGAAAGCGCCACGGAAGACTCATTTATTTCCTTATAATTCGTGCTCGCACCGCACCCAAATCAAGTGATCACGCGACCAGTAATTACCTACACAAATAAAACCAAAGAATGCTTCCGATGCTTATCGGCTCAACGGCTATATTGGGATTGGATTGCAGTTTCATTATTACAGTCTCGAAAACAAATCAAATCAGCACTAAACTAAGCCATAACACTCCAAAACAAACCATCATAAGGCCATAAAATGATGCGCAGACTACCAAATAAAACAATTAAAACCGGGGAGGGGGAGACGGACAATAACAAAGAATGGATTCTAAGTGGAATAAAATATATCATCATGCCGTTCTACTTATTGCTCGTTCTACGTGTTTGTGACTACGCTTTGTTTTTAAACTAATGGCCGTTTTCAGCAACGACTAATCAAAGCATTGTTTATCTAGGTAAATATTTATTTCTGTACAGTCAATATACGAAGTAGACATTTGCGCTTACATTTGTCAACGCAAAATGTCACATAACAGAAAATACGCTCACTCACCGATTTTTTTACTCTAAACCAAATATTCATTGAATACTACGATATTAACCTGTGACAGTAAATAAACAATTTTCATTTCTACCTTCCGTCACCTTTAGGTAAGGAAGGTATTTTTCTTTGGGCAAAAATTTCGATGGTGAGTTTTTTTTGGGATCCTAGAATACAAATTTACTATTTTTACGATGATGTCTGTATATGTGTACGTGTGCGTGCGCGTGTGTGCGCGGGTTTGTGCATGTGCGTGTGACAATCGTTTCAGCCACGATGACTCCAATACTACAATTCCAATATTTACAATTTTTTCGTATTTTGGTTACAATTGAACAACCAGAAGTACCTTAATCTGAAGTCCCTTTATTTTTTTCTTGAAAAGCACAGTTATATCATTTTTTTGATATTTTATACGATTTGACTGCATTATTTTGTTCATTTTCAATGTATTTAGACAAATACTATTTGTCAGGAAATTATTTTTTATAAATCTTGCAATCTTTGCTGCGTCACCATGGAAACAGTTTCAATAATTCAATATTATGAAATTGATAGATGTCAGTTTTAAAATTTATATAATATGTCTACTGAAAATACAAAAAAATAAAAAACTGTATGGAATTTATATAAAATACATATATAGAAATGACGAAAGGTATTATGCGGGCCAGATATACTCTGAAAACTTGTGCAGTAAATTTTTCAAAGGAACCCGGTCAAGGTCATCTACGAATTGTATGAAAGATTTTAGCTCTGCCCATTTTGTCAAATTCAGTAGTGTCTTTACTTAGTTTTTATGAGGGTACATAAGATACACTTATAAAAATATATGGGATAATGATTGTTTCTTGGTTGGTTAGTTGACGAAATGAAAAAGTTTCTGTAATTTAGCCACATTTATTACTTCAGTCGCGATTGTTTCAACCCCACATGTGTCTTCTTCACAAACTATATTGAAAAATAGTTTAAACATGGAAATAGTCTTTATAAAAAAATGTAATTGTTTAACAAAGTCGTAAAACTTATAAAAATATGTGAAAAGATGGTGTGCCACACCATAACGGACAACTTAGACTAAGTACAGTTGGGTCTTGTGGAATATATGGTTTCTGAAGGAGACCCATGTAGGATCGAAACTGATCTGGACTAGAAGATGACCCTTAAAATACCGGTCGAACTATTATCACCTGTCATTTGACCCACAGTTTTTTGAATTTCTAAGTCCATATTTAAAGTAACCAAAAAAATTTTGTAGAAATTTCTAACCAAATAAGATACTGACACAGTGTCAGTGTCGACACAAATCAAAGTAATATATCTTAATTAATAAATAAACTTACGTTACAAGCATCATTTTAAAATGGAATGTCCTAACTTAGTCGAAACAATAGCTATGAATTTTTGAATAACAAGCGTGTTATGTATAGCCGTCATTATAGGACACACTTCTACTCATTACAAATGAGAAAGATAAATAAATGTATGCCAATTAGTTAATTCGTTCGTAATACATATGACCTTGATCGGACTTCTTTTAAAAAAAATTGTAAGCTATTTAGTATCAACAAACAAAACATACTTTTTTAAGTGTACAAATAAAAATAAAAAATCTGATGTGGCCAACACAGTACCTTTCGTTTAATTTAATTTTTATTCATGTAAATACTTAGAATTAAATTAAATTTAAATATCGGGTTCGATCTCGACCGACGCCAAAAAAATATTTCAAATTTTAAATGACACAAAATGGTGTACTCTCTACATCAGCAATGAGTGCCCTTGTGGCGACGCCTGATAAACGCCTGCTCAGTACAAATATTTAATAATCATTCCCGAAATCTGTGTACAAAGCAGACTAGTACACGGCACTCCCAGTAATGGGTAATATTCCGTGATATATATATTTTTTTATCTATATACTTACCTATATTCATTGCTAGCGAGGAGAGTGCATACCAGGGGTCAATTTTGTGCCATTTAAAATTTTAAAATATTTGGCGTCGGTTCTCCAGATTCGCATGAAGTGACGCTTGGTAAACGCCCACACGGTACAAATATGTCATCCTTATTACCGACATCTGTGTGCAAAGCAGATTGGCTCACCCAGCAATAGGTAATATGCCGTGATGATATATTATATATTTTTATTATCTTACCTATATTATTACATATTTACTTATGCTGAAAACTGTGTTATGTTCCTTTCCATATAATTATCGTTCCATTTATTATTTTCTTTTTAAAACGGTACTAGTATTATTTGAATGCTTAATTTGTTGACAGTGACATATATCTGCAAGTTACATGCATTTGAGATCTAAACTGTGTAACCATGGAATTGAGGTTTAAAGCGTACGCTCCGGGATTAAAATTATAGATAGTTTTATAAATTTATCCATAAAATATATAGAAAAAGTATTAATGCAAAGCTGTACAAAATATAATAATCTTTAATTTTTATATAATATAAATCTTGAAAAAATAACATTTAATGGTATTTTTTCGAAGAAAAACTATTTTGAGCTTCCAGTAAAGTGCCATTTTTGGTTATCTGATTTACTCCAAAATCTAATGGCATCTTTCCATATAAGAGTAAGTCCGACATACAAGGTTTCAAAATTTTCTGAACGATAGTATTTGAGTTAGAGCGTAAAGAGGATCCACAGACAAATACATACAGACACAGACATCATCGTCAAAATGTTAAAATTGGATTGTAGGGACCTTAAAACGTGGTCATTTAGCAAAATCTCGATATGCGATTTTTAGCACGATCGCTATACCTCCCTTGCCAAGGGTAGCGGGAAGTAAAAAGAACTGGAAAGTATGTGACCTCATCTCGAACTTCTTTTCTGTGTTGTATCGTTTTATTGAAATTAAAAGTTCTATAATTTAAATTTCTGGTCTTTCGTAAGGTATAAATATAACTTATGGAATGTCGATATTTTCTTGGTTAAAAACGAAGTATACGTATAATAAAATTGTGTCTTGAAAATGCTATTATATCAGAAGTAAGACTTCATGAG
This sequence comes from Harpalus rufipes, assembly GCA_951394225.1. Lineage (NCBI taxonomy): Eukaryota > Metazoa > Arthropoda > Insecta > Coleoptera > Carabidae > Harpalus > Harpalus rufipes. Next base: position 31,661,053 of record OX596274.1, on the reverse strand, counting down.
CGCGATCAAGAATCAGTGGCATAATAAAGCCATTGTAAAACAACGGCTGTGGCTGTGAAGGGAAGAAGACATTGAGGGATAATAAAATTTTTAGAAATTCAATATCTCCATTGAATCAATAGCATTACAACCACAACCACAAGAAGTAAAGTAAGTAAGAGTGAGAAGCAGTTGGAGAAAACGAGCGAGACTTCCTTAGAAATTACCAGACACAATATTGAATTGTATTTGGTATTCGGGATTTAATTAAAATCAGAAATACAGGCGGTGTGGGTGTATCAATGGTGTACTGCACGGCTGTTTAAGGACGATAATCCCGCATTGTTTTAAAGCCAAGCTAGGCAGGCTGTGGGGGAGATTTTTCCCGTACCGCGCAGTGCTGAGGAGGGACTATATGACCGGCACGGCACTTGTCGGTTTATAACTGAAAGAAGTGGTTTCCGCTCGATTACGCTCCGCAGACGACCACTACAAAAAAACCCACATTCCCGTGCAGGTCAACACGCACAATGTCCCACTATACTGCCGCCAGGGATGTGTTCAACTCACCGCGATACTGCTCCATAACAGCAGGATTTCAGGACTTCAGATTTGTATCTACCTGCAGGATAAAATGGTGAAAATGATACAAGTGATCATTTACTTAAATGTTAAATCCATTTTGTTCTCAAACAGTGTAATTCGGTAATAATTGACGAACTATTGGCAAAAACAACCATAGTCTAAGTATTGTAAATATGAATTACATACAGCGACTTATACTTTTAAGAATGCCAAACATGCAGTTTAGTAAAACTGTTTCTTACAAAAAGTATTTTAATCAGAAGTTATTACATTTTAATGTTTTCACAAAATCGTTCTGTAAAAATGTCTAATTATTATATAATTGCTCATCAGTGTTTATTTTTTATTTCTTAACATCCATAAATAATTTTCTAATACTTAAACGTAATCCTGAGTTAAATCAAGTTGTGGAAATCTATAAAAGTAAGGAAGCTAAAAAGTTTATTTTCTTGTTTATTCAAGAAAATAGACTAAGAACTCTACCATATCTACCTTCCTTACTTAAAAGGTAACGGAAAGTAAAAAGGCCCGCTCCTAACACCTCTAGTTAAAGTGAGAGTTAATGCTAACCAACGATTATGATTTTTAAAACCCCTCAACAGGATTAAATCCCAATTACAGAGTGGGTTCACATCACAAACATCCATGCCTTAGGAGCGTTGCTCTAACCATTGAGCCACCGGAGCCGACTATATTGCAAAATTGTTCTTACTACCATTAGTTACAGCTAACTGGAAGTTAAAACTGTTCGTATCGCTGCTAACCTTCATTTTAATTCTTAACTAATGATAATAAACTGTCACTTTACCTAGAGGTGGTACGATCGATTCTAAGACAAATATATTATAATTAATTTAATAAATGCGAAAATTGCAGCGAAAATCACAAATTTTCCAACATTTTGGTCATTTTTTTCACAAAGTACAATGGTGTAACGTTGTATTTATATGGATGAAGTGTAAAACTCAGACAATTATTGTTAATTAAAAGAATACGTTTATTAAACAATAAATAAATATTAAAAAGATAATAAATTTAACTAACACTACGATAAACAAATTTTAACACTAATTTAAAGACTAAGAATATTATAAGACACTTAAACACTAAGATTATATATTTAAACAATTAACACTATTTATGTCACTAATTACATTTATTTATGTTCACTTCTTGTCGACTGTTGTTTATATAACCAACAGACGCTTATTTATATCAGACTTCTTTACTCGTTGCTTCTATATCACAAACTGTGTTCGCTGACTTTGGCGACTGATTATATACCCGGCGACTTTTGTTCTCGAACCTACTAGAATTCTCGCAGATAAACAGCATGCACAATAGATCACGTCATTGCGACTAGTCCAAACAGGTCTGCAATGCACGGATATTCGGGCACGACACAGCGGCGCCAGCTATGGCGCGGCGGCGGCGAAGGCTACGGACTGGCGGTGGCGGCGACGTTACAATAGAAAACTATCGGTGAAACAATGTCTAATTCTTTATTTTTGTTTTAGTCTCATTTATAAACTGTCACATGAATTGTCTCTTTTATCGTATGGATTATAAAGAAAAAACTTTCCGGTGAAATACCGTTCCTAATACTAATGTTGTATCCAGTTTTGCTTTATTTTAGCATTTAATTTAGAGCTCTTAAATGGCAAACCATTTTAAAATTTTGAATACTTGTCTAAAAACTCATGAAAAATCTCATATTTAAATTCCACTTCAGTTTGTCGTAAATGCTTCCATGATAGAACCATCTTAACTCCATTTTGTTCTCAAACAGTGGAGTTAAATAAATTTATATATTTAAACACATTAAAAAATATATAAATATGGTTAAAATATATTTCGTAGATTATAATTGGAAATGTGCATGAAAAATAAGAATAAACACTTTAACAAAATAAATAGTAAAATAATTCAAGTCTTAATATTACTGGCAGCCTATGCCATTCAAAGAAGGCATAGAAGATGCCGAAACCGGTTGAGGCCGAAATTTAAATAAAATAATGTGACTGTAATCCAGTAATTTATTAATTTCCATTCAATATTATATTTATTTTTATTTGGTTAATTTCGTTGTTTCGTTATTTTCTGTATTCATTTATACTGCTGTACTTACTAATAGAGCAAATATGTCACGTAGATGTTAAGAACATTAAAAACTCAAATATTTAAAAAATAATAACTCAAAAAATCTTAGATGACCAATGTTCTAATTTGTTGCTGCGGTGTGTGGTAGTGTAAAGTGTGAAGATATAAAAGGTGACACGAAAGTTGGTCGTTCTAGCACATCAACCTCCAATGAAAGTAGGACAAAAATTGAAAATATTTTGCTAGTGATGTCAAAACCAATATTTTATGTGCAAATGTTTTCGAGAGGACCGCGAAGACATGGAAGATGACAATAGAATCCGGACGTCTTTTAAATTTTGTGCGTTATTCGTTTTTAATTGGTATTTTTTTTATCACGTTGGTATTAGTTGTAAAGCATTCCAGTCATATTGAACATGTATTGTTTGTTTGACAGCTACATATTGACGATGTATTTTGAAACGAACATAAAATTTTATGTTAAAAATGGTATAAAGTGCAGTGTAGTGGTGCAAATGTTGGAGAAGGCTTTTGGCGAAGAAGGTATGTCAAAACCAAGTGTTTATAAATGGTACAACCGTTTATAAGAAGACCGTGAAGATATGGACGACGTCAAGAAAGCCGGGCGTTCTAGCACATCAACCATAGATGAAAACGTGGCAAAAATTGAAGATATTGTCAAATGACGTCTGGAAAGCATTTTTAACGGTACAAATATATCGTGATTACCCCGTGAATGTCTGGCGCTTTGGAGAATCCTTTCCTTTTAATTCAGCAATATTCACTTGGCTATATATTAAATTATCGTGATGGAAAGCGCAGTGCGGCCGTCCCGTCACGAATTACATCTGCCGCGTAATTGAAAACAGAGTATCCTTTTGCATGTTTATTCATTAGTGAGATATGTTCCTCAGATTAGGCGGGGAATAAATCACACTCTACAATAAATATCACCCTGATCTTTTCCGTAATTATTTATATAAATAGGAAAAAGTTGAACTGTCGTCTGTCGCTAATTTCAAACACGTTAAAGCACTAGTACACTGCAAAAAAATATTTATTTGATTACTAGATCAAGAATATAGGTTATGTTGTCAGTGTTGTTACAATTAACTTTAAATGAAGTACAAGGGCTACTGGAAAATTTTCTACATTCTAATGTTCTAGTAGTGACAGCGATTTTCTACTGTCATATCCATAAAATATGACATTTTTACCTCCCGCACTTTATTTTTTTCTATATATTTTATAGATAAATTTATAAAATAATATATAATTTAAATCCCGGAGTCTACACTATAAACACAATTCTTTGGTTACACACTTCAGATCTCAAATATATATATATATATATATATATATATATATATATATATATATATATATATATATATATATATATATATATATATATATGTAACACGGGGGGTGCTCTTGTACGCCCTCATCGTCACTAGCTGTGACGGCTGTTGTCGCACTTTGTCGACCCTTTGGACGCGGGATGTCTACCACCGCACGGCGATCCTCTATTGCCAGCAAGGATTCAATTTCTTCTAAACTAATCCGTCCTACTGGCAACTCGTGCACACCAGGCATGGCAAGAGAAGCGTGGCTATGTGCCACCGACGAATGCCCTGGAGACAACGAATCTAACGGCGCCTGTGGTGCGTAAACCTGGTGCTGCGTCCACGTTGAAACGTAAAACCTTGGCGTACAAGACGGAAAAAATGATGGTGGTAATATGGCGCGTTCTGCATAGGTTATTTCTAACCAACGCACCATATCTGTGCCAATGGTAGGGCGCTTATACAATGGAACTGCAAAATATAATTCCCTTGCCCTACCACTGAGCCTAAACACTAATGCACTGCCGAGAAAAACTTCATCCCAGCCGTATCTTCTGCTGGCTGAAACCATGTTGTGGATGTATTCTTTCACACTCCCATCACCAGAAAACGTATTTATTTCCAGTAATACGTTCAGCATTTCCGGTGACGGCTGATACGGCCTGGGTTGCTGTGTCATCGTTGGCGTCGTGGTCGAAAACGGATACATCTTTCACGCTGAACACCCTCTCCTCTGTCACAAACTAATATAATTCAAAAAATGTAGGAACTTTTCGGATAATTACTCAGGGTAAAAATTACCCTGATTATCCTACCGACTGCGCCAATGTAACACGGGGGGGGGGGCAGGAAGTGAGATTAGAATAGAAGCTCTAATGATGGTTTTGTACTTTTACTTCTTACTTTTGTCAACGATGACACTTGTTCAACTAACTGGTAGGCGCTTGATGTTCGCCCACCGCTTGTTTAACGAGGACGGAACACAGACACAATTGCACTTAACACACTTAACTTTGATGGCTGATGAACACACTTTCAATTATGGACACAGACAATTATTAATATTACAAACTAACTAACTTTATTTACATGGCTATTATTATTTACACTTACACTTATTATTATTGATTATACTAAACTTAACTAAGCACGTAAACTAAATGGTTACATTTTACATAGTAACTCTGCGCGTCTACTACGCGCTCAAACTAACTCAAAACATCTCGACAATACGAGTATCTAACACCGACTCCATGTCTTGTCAACACAAGAATCTAAAACCAACTCCCTGTCTCGACAATACAAGACTCTAAAACCAACTCCATGTCTCGACAATACAAGACTCTAAAACCAACTGCCTTAAACAAAGAGTTACTTTCGTGAGAGGCCTTATCTCTGAGGGGATGAAGGGGTTAACATATGGCATCCATATCAAAACATCAACCCTGCACGTAGGCTCGCAATAACTTCTAAACTTAATTGTCAACAAATAACTGTCTAATATTTCTGACAGCTAGACTAAACAGTCCGTTAGTAAAAGATGATAACTATTTCTAAACAGAATTTTGACTAACAAAGATAACAAGTTGAGATATTATTTCTGAAAGTATAATTTAGAAGAGATTATAAAAAGTTACTTATTTGTTATTGCTCACCTTGTTACATATATATATATATATATATATATATATATATATATATATATATATATATATATATATATATATCTGACAGATGTCACTGTCAAAATATAATCATTTCAAATTAATAATAGTAATAGTAAAAGTTAATTATTTTTGTGCTTTTTAGAATTTTAGATTACTGAAATTGATCGTTAAATTTAATATAAGAATTTTAAAAGACGCGCTGTTGCAACATAACATTCTTCGACCACATATACAAAATCACATACTGGGGATTTTAGTGAATAAGCACGTTTTAAGGTCCCTAGTATCCGATTTTAATATTTTTACGATGATGTGTGGTGTGTGTGTGTGTGGATGTTGGAAGGACGATTCCTCAAAAAGACCTGTTTAACTACGTATTTGTATATCTGATATTAATGGGAAGACCTGAAAAGGTGTTGGTGACAATTGGACGACCAGAAGTAGTAGTTTCTTAAAAAAAACCTTATAAATATTATTTATTGAAAATATATATTATTATAAAAAATAAAGAACACTAAATTCAGAATGCGCTGATTTAATTTTTTTATTATATCTTTTTTAGATTTAAAGATAAAGAATTTAATTTATAGATTAATTTGATGTAATAAATCACATAGTAACTACAACAAGGAAACTAATTAACAAAATCAAATGTTTGGAATTGATAAATAAATGTCTTAGTCAAAAATCAACAGTTCTAGTGACATTACTACTTTTTCTGGGAAGTACATTTAACATATCTTATTGTTTTATTAACTAAATATTTAAAATTATAGGTAAGACAACATATATCCATAAGAAATATCGTCAATCCCGTCCTTGACATTTAGTAACTTCCTAATAGAATGAAAGAATAGGGCATGAGCAATTATGTGACTTTGTTGGCCTTGACAAGTTCACGTAGTTAATTTGCCACCAGGAATGTGGAATTTACTTGTCGAGGAAACAAGGCCAACAAAGTCACATGACTGCTCGCGCCCTGTAGATGTAATTAGAATTTTTTGTGTGTACAAGAAATGCTAAATACAATACTTATATAACATAAAATGGAAGTGGCGGCATATTTTTTTATTAAATACAAATTAATTATGTATTTATACGTTCAATATATTAAATTAATTAAAATTATAAGTTTTTTGCAATTATCTTAGCAGTTAAAAGATCAAAAAAATATAAATATTATATTGACTCTTTAGTTCCACTACAACCTCCTCAATTGTAAGGTCACAAGTTTAAATTTTATTACCTACTTTGCAAAAAAAAATCAATCCTCTTATTTTAAGAATTTCACTTATGGATATAGCTTGATCATAGTTCTCTTCGAGTATTTTTCCTCTTTGCGTGTAATACTTTGCGCTAAGTCCGTGAACACACATTCACTTAAATCCGCCATTTTCCTGCTATCGTCAATATTGTACGCCTGCAAACAGTGTAACGGATCCCCAGCGCTTTGCTGATATAAATCTGCCACTCAACCGATTAATCCAAAAACTTGTGAATCGTCTAAAAACGTGTCTTGCGTCTTGCCTCCGCCGACTCTGTCAATTTTCATGTGTAAATATTGAGTTAATCCAGAGAAGAGCTGAGAGCTGTAGGCGTAGGCGTAGGCGTCACACAGCACAGCAGGAAAAATACGGGCACAGCGCCACGCAACAAGCGTCAAGTGGATAAGTGTCAAGTGATTTCCTTCTTCTCTTTACAGCCAGGCTACACTTATTAAAGCCACGCCGAGCACGGCTTCCTAATTACAGGTACAAGGATGAGCGGGATACATTATGACAGAGGAGCGCGGTAAATAATAAACTCCTGACAACGCGCTTCTTATATCTATAGTGGCATTTTGTATCCATTGTATGGGGGTGAAGTACTTGTTCACTAACTGAATAATCCTGCTGCTATCAGAGACTTTATGTAGGAGACAATTTTTGATTAAAAATACACTACAAAAATGTTTGCTACAAATTTATTTGTGTTTATTGTAAACATAAACATGATTGAATTCTAGCCAATCAGAACAGTAGATAGAATTTGGGAATTTTTAAATTAAGTCCTTAATGTTGGGCCTTACTATTAGGCCGCAATTTTTTTTACATAAATTTTATTGTGATATTTTAACTGCAATTCTGTCAACCCTGGGCTAATAAGTCATAAATTTTGGCACAAATTTCAACAATTTTTTTAAATAAAAATGCATTTATTTTTTGTTTTGCAATAACGGTCGAATTCACTATTCCTTAATCATGAGTTGATCCACAGGTCATTAATAATTCTCTGGTGCGTGGGCAAAAGAGTACAAGTACAAAAACTGTATTTCGCAGGAGATAGGTTTGAATGTTTAACGTGTCTTGTAAGATCATTGATAAGACTAAAAATAAAATAATAAATGATTATTGTTTGTAAAACGGCACAAGAACAAACATACACCATAATTTTGAAAAAAAATACATATTTTTAAAAAATAAGTGACTTATACTACTTTGATCTCAGGAACATACATTTAACGATATGACTTATACTAAATTAACCAACAAAGTAAAACAAAACTGACATACTGGAACGAGAATGTGTAAAAACACGTGAAAACGCTTAAAAACAATATTCACAGACGCCACTTACAAACTTTTAGATTATGTTGCTACATGTAAAATAGTACAAATGAACACTTGGAAATTTAATGCAGTGGTTCTAACAGTATAAGTACATATATATACTATTAGGACCAATTTTTAAAATCTCTGGTAAAAACAGTACAACTCCACTTATACTCTATTGGTCACTAGTGAATAATACGTTTCAACATTGACTTAAAAGATCACATAACCTGACGGTCAAAACAAGCAAGCTTTACTCATACTGTTATAACCACACTAAAGATACTGAATTATTAAACCTAGTAACACAATTAGCTTGTTTTGACCAAAATTTGACTTATACTCTTTTGCCCACGCACCAGAGAATTATAATGACATTAAATGTCAAAAAATTATATTTAACTGTGTGTGTGTTTTTTTAAGAAAAACAGTTAAAAGCTTCATATTAAGGTACTTCCAGTTGTTTAATTGTAACGAAAATCTAATCAAACTTGATCATTCTCTACTACTACCATAAACTAGAATCATATGGCATTTCTTCTCTCTTATTGAGCTAGTAACATCTTACTTATGTAATAGGTATCAATTTGTAATCGTTAACGGTTTCAGATTTGCACAATTCTTGCAAAAATCTAGTGTACTGCAGGGATCTGTACTTGGACCTTTGCTGTTTAATTTATTTATTAATGATATTACCATAAACATTTCGATCTACTTTACGCCGATGATTAGTTATTTTGCAGTCACTTCTGTCTCCGACTGTATTAATCTACAGAACAATTTGGTCGCAATTCATAACTGGTGCCGTGAAAATAAATTATATTTAAATAATAATAACAATAAGATTTATTTGTACTTTAAGCTATGCTTATTACAAAAGTGTGAGTATATAATTAATTTAGATTCCCAATAAAGAATAATAACATACATAACACACATATTATATATAAAAGAGATAATTATATAAAATTGACATTTATTTAAATATTAATAATTGTAATGTTATATTTACAAAAAAAAAAATCTGTTGTGGCCAGCACAATACCTCTCGCCACTTCCTTTTTTTGGTTAAGTATAGGGCGCGAACAGTCATGTTACATTGTTGGTCTTGACAAGCAGATGTGGGGGCCCGTTTCAGAATGATAATTAGTAATTATGTACATAAATGTCAGAATTTTTCATTAAAAATTTCAGGATTTTCTAAATTCACGTAGTTAATTTGTCACCAGGAGTGTGGAATTGACTTGTCGAGGAAAATAAATCACATGAAATTGGAAAATCACTAAATTTAGAATGAGAAATTATGATATATGACATCTATATACATAATTACTAGCTATAATTCTGACATTGGCGCCCATATCTGCTTGTCAAGGCCAAAAAGTCACATAACTACTCGCGCCTTAATGTATTTAACATTTCTTGTATACTTACACTCTACACCAAAAATTCTACTTATATCTATTCCATATATTTAGATTTTTTAAATTTAAATTCATTCTATGAAGAAATTTTTCGTGATGTTTCCAATTCATTGTCGGAAGTAACAGCATATATGAAGGGTATGTGTAATATACCTATAATATTAAATATTAAACTATTAATGCAATAAGAAATAATATAATGTATATACTTCCCAGAAAAAATCTTCAGTAATGTCTCCGGATTTCTGACACTGACATTTTTTGACAATTTAAATCCATGGCATTCTTTCGGTTGTAAAATTAATTACAACATTATTTTATATATTATATTCCTTTTATCTCTAAATCTATAAAATATGTATAAAAATATTTAAATGTATCAGAAAGAGAATTTATTTTTCTTTAATATTATCAAGAAAAATTTTCAAAAAATAATATTTAGAAGATTTTTTTTCAAGAATCTTCTACTTCCGGTTGTCCAATTGTTACCAAAACCTTTTCAGATCTTCCCGGGAATGTCCGATTGGGAAATACGTTGTTAAACAAATTTTAAGTCTTATAGTTTTTGAGTAACCGTCCTTCCAACATCCCACACACACACACACACACACACACACATCCACACACACACACACACACACACACAGACATCATCGTAAAAATGTTAAAATCGGATTGTAAGGACCTTAAAACGTGCTTATTCAATAAAATCTGGATATGCGATTTTTAGCATGAATGCAATACCTCTCTTAGCGAGAGGTAAAAAAAATACTCGTTAAATTTGATTACGCACTCGATAATTTTATTTTATCACGACCTGAAACTCTAATAATTGATCTAGGCGTCATAGTTGATCCTAAATTAACTTTTATTTCACATATCGAAGCAAAGGTCTCACCAGCTTTCAAATGTTTAGGATTCTTGGTCAGAAATTCTGAAATATTCAATGACCAAAATTTGTTGCAGCGGTTATATATCTCTCTAGTTAGACCACATTTAGAGTATTGTTCCATTTTGAAACCCAATATCATCTAATTTAGTTCAATATATTGAAAAACTTCAAAGACGCTTCCTTAAATCTGCTACATTTATCCTACAAGGCGTTTACCCTCCCAAAGGTACATCTCAAAATACATTACTTATTACTTCAGACTTTTTGTCTAATTTTTTTTTTACCAATGACGTAACTTGTACGTAGCTATATTACTATATAAACATAGAAAATGTTTTGAAAATTGAAAAATGTATTAAAAGTTCCAGAACCTAACCCAACCTATATTAGGCACGAAATGAAGAGAACAGCCCTCGCCTAACGCACATAAGATTAAGAAGAGTGAATCTATTCTCCCGAACATGACAAATGATGAAGAATAGATGTGGTAGTAAATGGTGAATTATAAGGCGGGCGTTTAACGGTATGTATGCGCGGTGAACGCTCTTTTGATTTATTGGGTAAAAGGCGGGAAAAAAATAATAATAAAATACGAACATGTAGAGCTTGTGGCCGCAATATGCGAGATTTAAATATACGGTCTGGGCTGGGCTGGGGAATTGCGGCTGGATAAAATCAGCCGTGATAATTGATATGTAACACGGTTGCGTATTACCTCGTGTGGGGGTGTAGAGTTGGCTTCTCATTTTAATGTAATAAATTGTGGGGAGGTGGATTGGGGAAGACGTTCGTTCGCGTTCGCGTTCAGTGCGTATGTGTAGACGTAGACGTGATTGGTCCCCTTGGTACAGTACGCTAATGCCAGGCCTGATGATACCATCAACTATATTACAGACCTCTCAAACGGACCGCGATAACCCACGTCAAACAGCGGCGTCTCGGCAGCCTGCGGTCCCGGCAGCAACCGCACCGCACAGCGGCGTCGTCATGTTGCCCAACCTTTCAAACTTACTAAATTAAACGTACAGATTCATTTCGCATACATGCTACTACTGCAAGATATACCACCACGCCCGGGACACAAAAACTGTAAGACCTCTAACACGAACAGTATTTTCCTTACTGATTTATACGCGAATCTTAAGTAAGCAACAGAAAGCTTGTTTTATTAATAATTTCTTAAGATAATCCCATTTACGCGTACTTCTACAAATTATGTAGGTGTTTCTAAAATACGTGGACAAGGCTTAACCACAGATTCTTGGGCCCAAAGTAAAACGATTTAACTAAACTGAATCTTAAAGTGTACTGTTTAGCCAGTATTCTGTTTCTAAGTTCTCTAATTTTACTTATAATAACAGAACGTTTTGTCCGATCCGATTTGAATGAAATATGGTATGATAATCTAAATGGATATAATAGTATTTTTCACGTAAGAATGGCATTGCGCAATAGTGTTTTTAGCCACTTTCCCAAAAACAGTGACCCGTAACAAAATTTTACAAGAATGCAAAATTAAAGCTCGTACATTTTTCTACAAAAAAAGGTTCTAACATTTTTTACTTAGGATTATCTGTCAAAGACTTATGTTAAAAAATATATAAGCATAATAACAATGTATGAAAGCAATTTAAATTACTCAAAAAATAAACAATATTAGGTATATAATACTTAGTCTAATAGGTTTAGCTATTTATAACAGTTTACATTTGTCGTGGCATTGAAAATAAATTATCGATGATTTTTAAATAATTATTTTCAACGCTTTCCAACACTCTAACTCGAATAATGTTACGTTAACGCGGTTTGAAAATTTGAATTCAGCATGAAATTCATCTTCAAGTTATGTTTTTTTGATTTTTTGAGCCTTCTCTAGTTGCTAACAACTCAAACTTACATGAAATTGCTCTAAAATTTTATATATCTGCAAATCGCCTTAGAACTCTTTTTTACCTTTCGTCACCTTTAGATAAGGAAGGTATTGTCTTTGGTCAAAAAATTCTATGACGAGTTTTTAGTGAATAAGCAGGTTTTAGGGTCCCTATAATACGATTTTACCATTTTTACGATGATGTATATATGTATGTATGCGTGTGTGTGTGTGTGTGTGTGTGTGTGTGTGTGTCTGTGTGTCTGTGTATGTGTGACGAAAATTTCGGAACGCATAACTTCCATACCACGATTCCAAAAATTATCATTTTTTCATATACCTCAAGTTTACATCCAGAAGAGCAAGTGCTTAGATTTTGGTTATAATTGGTCAACCGAAAGTACCCTCATTTGAATATGTTGACAGTTAAATATGATTTAGTGACATTTAACGTAACTATATCTTAAAGAATATATTATTCTCTATACGATTTGATTGCATTTTATGCTTCATATTCAATAAATATAGAGTTAAAGAATTATAAAGATATTAAATTTCATAAATCAGCCAGCTATGCTAACCATGAAAACTGCTAATATATTCAGATAATTCAAATTGACATATGTCAGTATCAACGAAAAGTAAATGAATGTGGCAGAGATGAGGATATGTTGAAGTAGATTTTGAGGAAGACAAGGAAATAACTCTAGTGTTACAAGTTTCTAGAAAGATACAAGAGAGACATTGGTTTGAACATGTCATGAGGAGAGATGATGAATATATTGGAAGAAGAATGAATAACTTAGTAATAGAAGGTTGGAGAAACAGAGGAAGACCTAAGATAAGATGGAAGGACTGTATTGCGGAAGACTTGAGAGAAAAGGAACTGAATGAGAAGGACACGCAAAACAGAAATGAGTGGAAGAAGAAAATAAAAAATTGCGACCCCTAACGAATAGGAAAAGCTAGAGAAGAAGATGTTAGTATCAGGTACAATTTGCATAGTTTGTATGAAATAATTATAATGGAAATTTAGTCTTTTGCAAGAAAATTTATGTATGGAATTTATACATAATACACAGGATTGAGGGAAGGTATTGTGCTGGCCACATCAGATTTTTTCATCTAAAATTGGGACACGATTAAAGATAAATAACATTACTTATTAAATACGTGGCGAAATTTCAGATGAATAAATGAGGTCTAAATCGATTTACAGATTTTAAAATTTTTAGAGGAATTTCATATAAGTTTAAATTGCTAGTAACTCGCGAATCGCTCATCGAATCAAAAATAGTGTAATACATGACATAAACGAGAATTTCATAGTGAAGTCAAATTTTCAAACCTCTTTATCGTATCTTTAACCGGATCAGAGTGGTGGATGGATTTGTAGGAAAGCGTTGACAAAAATTATTTAAAAATCATGGGAAACTTCTTCCGATGCCACGAAGCATGTAAACTTTATAAATAGCAAAACATATTAGACTAAGTATCAAATACTTAATATTGTTTATTTTTTGAGTAATTTAAATTTCTTTCATAAATTGTTATTCTGGTTAAATATTTTTTAATATAAATTATTGACAAGTCATCCTCGGCAAAAAAATGTAAGAACCCTTTTTGTACAAAAATTACTAGCTTTAATTTTGCATTTTTATAAAATTTGAATACGAGCCACTAAGAAAATGGCTAAAAACTCTTTTTTGTACCTTAAATCAAAGATGGCGGCTCGCGCCGACCTTCCCAAGGTCTAAACTTTGAATTTTACATCATCGGAATCTCGATCTAAACAACATATACATATTAAAATCAGAACTACTCCATCTTTTGTAAGGCAAAAGTCTTTTTAGTCTCCATTGACTGTACTAAAATCTAAATTCATGCAATTTGTAGATGACCTTGATCGAACTTCTTTAAAAAAAATACTGTACTTCAATTACGTGTGCGCGTGAAGAATATTATAGATTTATTTTAACCATTCAGTACACGCAATCTTCTATAGATGGTATTTCAGGGGACAATGTCCAGTAAGGATACTTGTCATACTTTCAACAAGGTACTTTCTTTTTGAAAACTAATAGCTGCTTGTTGCTGGCTGAACATTAAGAATCCCTCGTACGTTATAATTCATTGACAATATCAGCAGCGCTAAGCGTTGGAGAATATGCTTCGAACAATAAATTTCCATATCTTTGCTTTGTGTGGGGTCGCATCTCCGTTTTATGTGTGTTTCAATATTTAAAAGTTGTCTTGTTAATACGGCGACATCCCGGGGCGGAATCTGATTACTCATCGAGCGGCGACCCGGAATTTCAAACAGCCAGGATTTTTTTAAGCCGGAGCTTGAAAGCGGAGCAAGTTTGTAGCAGTTCTATTGATAATTCCCTCATAACATACGTGGTCAAAGGGAGCCATCAGTGCTGATTGCACACGTCAAGTCTCGGGCGTCATTCACGAAGCGTCTTTCATCTGAGAACTCCTCTGTCGTCCTCTGCTCTATCGATGTGCTGCGGTTTCTTGCCGAACTTGTGATTAAAATACGCTAAATCTCTGTTTGCATTTAATCAGTCATCTACTCATTTAGCTCGGGCTGGATAACAAGAAGTTGGAGAACTTTCTTCCCGCAGTCGCTGTCGCTCTGTACGCCCGTCTCAACCTCAAGAATCACGAGTAATAAAACCCGACGGCTACGGCAACGGCACAATCGATTTTACTTTGCTTTACTTTACATTAAGCCTGGATATTTATTTGCTATGTGTTATTATATTGTGATTAGGTTTTCTTGTGGATTTTGCATCGAGTAATGGGGAAAAAATACATTATGCAAGACACTCTACAAAGTGTGTCTCCGACCTGTAATATTGTAAGCTCGAAGCGAAACTTTTGGTGTTTGTATTAAAAAATATGCCGGTGTAGATCACCTCATTAAAGCGCTATCCATGTTCAGATCAGATTTGAGGTTCCTTCGTTCGAATCTACTGCCGTCTAAGTGCATACAATTTTTTTTTTTTCAAATGCCTGACCAATGTCATCTAAATTTAGTCGTTGTTTATTTATTTATTTTTTAGATACGTAATATACTGCTATTAATTTATTATAAAAATATATGTTATAGGAAAAGCATTCAAATTTCAGAAAAAAGTTAACTGCCAAATTTATTAGCAAATGTGAAAAATAAAATACTGACATATGAAAATCAAATGTGGCCAGCACATAATCTCTCGATAATTTCATGTTTAAAATAGCAATGTGATGTAAAGCATCACTTCCAGTTGATCGTTTGTAAACAAAATCTAATTTGTTATTCCAATAAATAGAAAAGGCTGTAGTATGTCTCGAAAACCGTTTAAAAGTTCCAAGTTAAGTATCACATCTAACCAATGTAATATGTTGTTTCCAATCATATACAAGTTTTAAATATAAAATTTGAGAAGTTTTGGATTTTATTCAATATATTTGTTCAGAGCTTCAAATTCTCATAAATATAAAAGTCTTAAATACCAAATTTGAAAAGTTTTGAATTATTTTATAAGTTTTTCATTATAATCTGTTCAGACACATTTAATAGTATATTAAATCCGAGGTATGTATACAATTTTATTCACAATTATACTGTTTTAAATTAATAATAATTATCAAAATAAATATTTGAATTATCTTCTATTTTATTCATATTTGAAGAGCCAAGGGAAAAAGATGAATATCACAAGTTTTCTTTTTTCAATAGTTTGAAACTTTATGGAACGTTTTTGATGTAAGATAGTATATTCAGTCTTAGTCTAAAACTCAGATTGATCATTTCTTAATTATACCCACATATGAATTGAGTTTCAATCCATGTGAGACCTAATAGAACTTTAATAATAATAATAATTATAATAATAATAATAATACCAGTCTGACTACCAAGTCTACTTGGAAAAAATGGTTGGACCTTTATCCTTTTTTAGCTCTTGTATTACAATTTCTAAGGCCTATATCTTAGGAGTGTTACCTTTTTTCCTTTCCATAAATATAATATTTGGAAGCCCCACCTTCAATCTATTAGTAGGACCAATCATCTAATATTGCTGGAAAATGGACATTTATCTTTTTTCCCCTTGGCTCTTTATTTTTTGGCAGCTCTAATCTAATTTGTTTAGCTTACTTTAATATAGAGATTTACGACAGTGTAACTAGGTTATCCTATATTGATATTTCCCACCTGTGGGGGGGGGGGGGTGAGCAGTCATTTCCCACCTATGAGATTTTTATTGCAGTTAGAAATGACGTATTTCCCAACCTCTAAAAGGTTAGAAATCGACTATTATGATCGTGAATAAAAATTGAAAATGAATTTTGTGTCAACCTGTACTCCAGCTACACTAGTACTAATCGGTCACGAAACCGTCAGTCCTTGAAATCTTGTCGGCACGAGAGCTGTTGTGTCTTAGACCTAGATGATATTGAATGTATAAAAAATATGTAATGCAAGTGAGTGTACAAAGTGTGTGTCAGTTCCATAATATTGTATAAGCCTTGGTGAAAACTTTTGGTGTTTGTATTGGGCTATTAAATATCGGGCACTCGCACTATTCTCGCGACGGTAATGAATTGAATTGAGAAGAGGTTGGTGGAGTACGTGCCCGCAAGGTTGTCAAGACGTTGGCGAAGTTTGCTTGGCGTAGGAGTGAGGAGGGGTTTTGTGAAAGTTCGTGGGCTTAATGCCGATGTGCACGTTGTACGTACTCTACTCGTATAGGTGGAACCCTCGCGACAACTTGAACGGGAACTTGGCCACTGCTAATAGCCGGCTTTGCGGTAATTGCCGCCGCTTTGTATGTTACACACCAACACCAACAACCTGACGTACAATGGCAGCAGCAGCGGCAGCACCAACGGACACTCCTCCCGTCTTTTAAATGAAAACGTGAATCGCGCGCGGCGCGCCTCATTCGGATCGGACTCTAGCTTACTCCGAATGCGAATGCGAACACGAGGGGGACGTGATTTGTGTAGTAAAGTTTCGCGACTCGCTGCGGCAGTTGTCGCCGCCGCTGACATCAATAATAACCGGGAGCGAGTGGCGAGACGAAAGAACCAAAGAGTACCAGTACACCAAGCAAGCACAACTCAACCAGAAACGCTAAAGTCACAAACACCCAACAACGATAACCTCACCGTATACAACACCGTCTTTCGAATTTTAAATTTTTATAATGAGCTTGCTAAAAATAATCTCCGGGCTTGAACTTTCTTGAGGCTATAGAAATATCAAGAATTGGAGAGACATCCCTGGCTTCAGTCAAATATACAAGTTGAACATCCGCGTTGACAAACATCAATCAGCCATTAGCTGTCAGTAAAAATTATTTCAAAAGTATGACAGTAATCCTTATAGCTGTTTTTGGGTATCCAGTAAAAAACGTAACCATTAAAAACTCAAGGCCCAAAACAAAATACATTAGCTATATTCTTTTTAGAATATTTTTGTTCTGCTCATTTAATAAGTGAGCTGAGATTTTTATGAATAGATCAATATTTCACATATAGAAAGAGTATTTCTAATTCGTTACCTTATATGACATTTTTTAACCATGAACACTCAACTTTCATAATACATGTACAATCCACAAATTCATATTTTTTCTCAATAAACTGAATGGCTCAGATCATTTTGAGTTTAAAGATTGTACACGATAAATTCTAGATACCTATACCGGACTTTATCGACTATAGAAATACAATGGTAAAATTTCCATATGGCTGTAAATTCTACCCCATTAATTTTAGAACTAAAGTGTAAATACAAAAAAATAATCAGAAGTAAATACTACATAAAATGAGTAGTTTCCTGTATTGAGATAAATGTGAAATAAAATATCCGTCTATAACTTATTACAGAGTACTATACAAGACAAAACATACAATTCAAATAGCCGTATTGTTTAACTTTGACAGATAAAAGTTTAATAATTGATATTTAATTCTTAATATTGGTCCATTGGGTTTTTTTGTGATGGTAAAAAATGTATCCATGCTTACTGATAAATCAATTAATAAAATCAATAATTATTAAAACTTAGTGACAGATGTCATTTACCAAACTTAAGAAATACAACTGTTTAAAATTTTATGCTATTGGTCATGGCACTCTGTAAATTGTTACTTTTATCTTGCCTTTCTTTTGCAAACGAAACGCATGGAAACAATAATTTTGGACTTGAATGTAGTTTTTAATTCTAAACATTTTTTTTTGTGGAAAATAATCGGACATGCAGTCGGTGAAAAATTATTTATTTCCTGGCCTACGTTTCGACTGTAACTACAGTCTTCTTCAGGGCTAGAATGGTGTAGTTACAGTCGAAACGTAGGCCAGGAAATAAATAATTTTTCACAGACTGCGTGTCCGATTATTTTACAATTTTCCATTTTACTACCAGTCGATCATCGTATTCAGTCCATTTTTTGTGTTTACACTTTTAGAATAACTTCCAAGATAATATTTCTTTACTTTAAAGGACAATTTGAATGTTTAAGCTTAATTCTTATTTTCATAAAATAACCGGACCCTACATTTAACTTTCGTTATAAGTGTTAACAATTACTCGAAAGTTCAAGCAAACAGCATTTATTCTTAGTATACCAAAGTTTCGGTACAACCTTACACCTTCTTCAGGGTAGTAAAGTCTCATTATTCGGTTGTCGTTTTGTAGAGCAAATGGGTGTGTGTATGCTCTTTGAATTTTCTGTACGACGTTTAATAAATTAACTGAATGTTTTGTACGAATGTACTTTGTGTAAATGAATTGTAACAATTTTTAAGATCCTACTACCCTGAAGAAGGTGCAAGGGTGCACCGAAACGTTTGTATAGTAAAATAAATGCTGTTTGACTGAACTTTCGAGTAATTGTTAACACTTATAACGAAAGTTAAATGTAAGGTCCGGCTATTTTATGAAAGTAACAATTAAGCTTGATTCAGTAGTGATTAGGTGTTAATTTACTCTTAATTCAAATTTATATATATATATATATATATATATATATATATATATATATATATATATATATATATATATATATATATATATATTGCTATAATAGATGCAATGAAGTTTTTTATTAGAGTTTTTTGGTGTATCAAATTTAACGTGCCACAATCTTTATTTCACTTGTGATACAGCAATATACCGAATTTATCTGATGGGTGCTGCGACGAATTGATATTGTAACCAAAAGGAATATAAATATGATTCATACCCAAATACCTTCTCCAGTTTATGAAAAAAAAAAAATTAGCGACTTGACTCGAGCTTGAATTTGTAGAAATTACTAAATCTATCCTCACGGCATTACTGGGTGTGACAATCTGATTTGTACACAGATTTTGGTAATGATGATGACATATTGTGCCGTGCGGGCGTTTACCAGGCGTCACTTCATAGGCACTTATTGCTGGTGTGGATCAATTTTGTGACATCTAAAATTATAAATATTTGGCGGGATCGAACCCGTTTCACCAGATTCGCGACCATACAATCAGGTAGGCGACCACTAGACCCCATTGTTAAATTTTTGATCTGTTTTATTTGTTGAACTAAGAAAAGAAGTTAAAATGTCAAAAAGTCGGTCTACTAGTTAAGCTAAACATAAAGAGAACAAGCAGACTTGTCAGTAATGCAGCTGAAATATTGTTCATTTCCTCGATCGGTCACTCGTGACGACGTAATGCCGCTAATATCATCGCGTGTCGTTGTTTGCAATGGACTCTAGAGGAAGCTATCGATGACCGATTCCGTTACACCGGCCACGGAACGAACCCTCTCGGGATGTTTAAATATTTGATGACTAGTTAGCGACCTTCAGAGCCTTTTCTCCCTCGGAGTGAAGTGAGCGAAGGGACGCTCCACTCTTCCCGTCTTATTCTGCAGCTGACTCTTTTCTCTGCGCTCAGGGATTGTGTCATATCACTGCTACTGGAGGTGTGAATGTTCGGAAATTTGTTTGTAGTGTCTTGGGTGAAATACAATTGCGAAAGTGAAATGTATTGCGGCTAGCAGGGAAAGGCAAGGCAGACGAGACGCAAATAAGAACAAAACCGATCCGCATTGTGACGAATGACGTCAGCAGTCAGCAACTAACAAGATGAAGTCAGTGGCGTGTGACGTCACGGCTTCGCCGACAATGGACGCCGCGAACAAAGGTTACCAAGCTACCAACCACCAAACAATGAGGAATTGTTTCTTCTTATGCCTAAAATCACTCCATTCCTGGCAGTTGTGACGCAGTGTTTAATTCCCTTCGGACTAGTGCAAGGGTTAGTGCACTGCATCGCAAGGCAAGCAAGGGTCGATTGCTTGATGAGGCGCTATTCAGCCGGTCATGGGGCCAAGAAGCTCAGAGCGGACGGCCTGCCTAATAGCCAATTCATACACAGCAGACGTTCATCACCACCTACCACCAATTAACCTGCCGCCCCGACTCATCACCTCACCAAAACTGGACCATTCTCTCACAAGTCGAAATCTGCCGCTTAATGTATACAATGACTAGTTAACCTTATAAACCCCACAAGGTATACATACTAAACATTGCTCTTTTTGTCATAATCGGAGACGACAAGCTAGCCAAATGTTTGATATAAAAATCCGTGGTTACATACATTTTTTTATTTTTTTCATGATATATCGATAGTTGAAAACACAATATTTTTTATTATTTTTTGTGAAAATTAATATGCAGCCACGTTAAATCATTTAGAGTCAGCTATTTCATTTAAGCGGACATTGATGAGAATTAATACCAGAAATATTGAAAATATTACTATCAATAAAAAAGTAGAGTACATATTCCAAAGAAATATCGAATGAATTTGTAGCTGCACAGGGGAAGTTAGTTCCACAGAAGTTGAAAGACGTATACTAGAAAGAGTAGGAGAATTTTGCGAGTGGCACTGTTCAAAAATGTGATTTATAGAATTTGTTATGTTTGACATTTATCCATAAACCACGATTTTGATATGGTTGAATAGCTGTTGCCTGGCAACTTTATAGGCCCTCGGGCAATAAAATCCACTTGTGAGTGTAAATAAACAAGTTTATAATTCCAAATAAAATAAATACATTTTTTCATGATTGCGTTTTTTTTGTTTACCGATAGAGTTTCCAAGGCTAGGCTTTATTTACAAACTGTGACAAATGAATGATCGGTAGTAATCTGATTTATAGTTTGGTTCACAAAAGATGATTATTCAAGGTCATTTATTAACCGTATGGTGTAATATTACTTGCAGATATGTTTTATGCTTTTGCAAAATACAAAAACATACTAATTTGATTTAAATGTCAAAGTCACTGGATAAATATTAGTACAGAGGGCATTGTAGTAGATAATTAGATAAGTGTAACTCTACGACATACGTCATTATTATTTGTAACGTGTTAGAAAGTAATGTCACCATTTATGTATATCTGTCCCACAGCATAAACTACATAGACAAGTTTCTAACATGAAATGTTGCTAAGCTACTACTGTATTTAGTGCTGTGTATTCTTTCTTTGAACAAGTGACCTTAAATAGTCATCTTTCGTGAACCAAAGTATACCAATGAATTATGTCAAATAATTTTAAAATTTTATTTTTCAAATTTTGTATGTCGATCGTGCAAAAAACGTAATAAGCATTGCGGTTAGTAAGTGCTCTTCTGTCAGTATTAGATGTATTGGAGATCGCGACTTTGTTTCGATCTCTAAAATTATCCCCAACCGGTAGGAAGCCCTTACTACCCTTAATAGTTTAATAACTATACTCATGTAACCTAAAATAGCGAGATAAGTATATTACAGTGGGTACAAAAGATTTTTACATTAGTACCAGCGCAGTCAGCAGTATAGTTTTAATTCAACAGCACAAAGGAAAACATGCACATTGAAATAATACAACCAAAGCGTACTTTAACTATATAACATTGAAAGAAATATAATTTTGGCAAATCATGATTCAAGGTAATTTTCATACCATTTTAAATCTGATAGCTAGATTCCATTCTCAAAATTTGGTTCGTTTGGGTAGTATGAAACTTTCGAGATATAGGGTTTTTTAATTGAAGGCGTTGGTGCAGACGACAAGGGTCGACTGGAAGGGTGTAAGACGAGTCCCACCTACATTCTATCGATTTATCGGAAAGAAAAAAGGAGTTGAGATTATCCGAGTTCCATATAAAAGTTTGTGCAGGCTGTTTCCGCTCGACGCGGCTCTGCTCAGCTCGGGAGCGACGCCATGTTAAATGGATCCGAAGTAATTTCGTCAATTTGATCAGCGGGTACTGTAAGACACACGGCAGTAGTTACACGATTCACTGGGCTTATGTCTTCTTTTCATTTCGGTCCGTAACTTTCATTCGATTTAGCCCCCCCTCCCGCCTTTAAACGCTTCGAGTTAAAATAGGTGTAAAATTCTTCTTAGGTAATAGCCAACAAATCCCTGCTATTGCTACGGTACGTTTTGCGTCCAACGGCGCCGACGCTTTTTCAAATGTTTTTCTTTTTCACCTGCCAAGACGCCGCCCACCGCTCGATTCGTTTCACTTTACGACTATTCAGACACTGCACTCCCTTACATCCATTCAATTATCATGATTAAGTCAAACAGTTGCTTCAGAATCTACGAGATTTCATCAAAACTTATTTGTTCCAATCATTAATATTAATATTGGTCCGTTCAAATTATGTAATCCTCATTAGATATAATTGTTTCCAATCTACAAAACACGTGTGAAATGCGCTTTATACTATAGTCTTCAGTTCCTTCAAATATATTACATTTATCTCTTTTATGGTTATATAAAACGTCCTTTCCTGGTTCTCTTGTTACGGTTGCAATTCTTACTGCGACGTTTTTGTCCCAAATGCTTAGTGTTCTATGTTTACTTACCTTCCTATTCTTAATCTGTGTATCCTTCATCGTATTATTACTTTCTGTTCTATCAATCGTTGTATATTTATATTTTTCAATTGTTTGTCTTCTTATGTTTGGGTTATGTCCAATAATTTTTTTCTAGCTAAACTTATCTATTTTATTGATTATGTTTTGATGTTCCGGTATTACTAAAGTATTATACACTCTCTTGATTTTCACGCCATAGTTTGATGTTCTTATGAATCAAATGGTTTTTCAAGTGATGGAATCATGATTACCAGCATACATCAAACAGTTTTGTGTACAAGGTAATTGCATCATAATACGTCATACACTAGCCATGGTTACACGAATCACATATTTTTTTATCCTTTTATTTAACCTGCGATGTCTTTATCTATCTGTTCCAATTCTTCTACAAACCATGTTAATCGACATTCTAACGATCTACGGAGCAGAAATTTGAAAAATAATTGGAATAAATTTGTTTTCGTTTTTACACATTTGCACGTATGGTAAGTACAAGGTTACAACTTGTTTTTTGATGTGTCAATTTCAGACCACATTTATATTATTCATATTCAGAGCGTAATTTGTCGTTTGAAACTCATGTCTTCGTAAACTAAAATTTTTCAAAATTTAACCGAAATTTGTAAATATTATACTGAATTATTTCATTCTTAAACTAAAATACTAGTCCATTTTACGATTATTCTTAAGATTATATTTATCTAAGAACAAAAATCATTGTTAGAAATGATAAATATCTCCAAGAAATTATAAAAATAACATTGACATTGACAAATATGTACATCTAAAGTATCAGACCTATATATAAGATATTGCACACATTTTTTTATTCATAATTAAATTCATAATTCTTGAATTTCGAGACACTTAACGTAGAGTGAGTCATAAGTGTAACTTCATTCATTTCGTCTGAATTTGGGTTGCGAACGAGCATGCAAAAATATAGTATCATTGCTGTCAAATGTCATATTCAAATTTCGTATAACTATCTGTCTCTAAATCCATTAATAAAACAAAGATGAAACTATTAAACTTAAGTTTCGAAGATTGGGCTTCCAAAATAAGAAAACACCACTAGCGGCAGAATTCTGAACTAATCGTAAAGTAGGAGTACATAATTGTGTATATTTGTAAGATTTTTCTTTGTGGATTGAAATAAGGTTTTCACAGCGCTATAATTGTTTTATTATAATGAAATATACAAAATACTGTTAAAATAAGAGGCAAGGTTTTTGTTTCATTTAAAATTAATAAGGAAAATTAGAAGAAATTCTATTTATTATATGATTATGCCGATATCATTGAATTTTCGCAGTAAAAACTATTAAAAGAGAATATAAATGTTTTATTTTAAAGAGATTATACAAATAACCGCTAATATAAAAGGTGTTTTCACCCAAAAAAAACTATCAAAAATTAAAAAAAAACATGTACCGTTTATGGATGTAAATCTGCGGCACACAATAATAGAAAACTAAGATTTCATCTTTTTCCTAAAATTACTATAAAAAACTAATATGAACTAAACTAAAGATACTGTTAACCTATAACTACTTACTTATTATCCTTATTAAATGAAAATATTAATAAAACTATCACTAAAACTACAACTACGGGAAACTTTGAATCAAACACTACCGAAATTAATATAAAACAGTACACTGAAACACAAAATAACTCTAGAAACCAAGAAAATTTCTCTGACAGCAATGCTACTCTTATGGAAGCCAGCAAATAGTGTACCTTTAATTATGATTTTGACATTTGTTGTCAGCGCCAACTCTTGATAATTTGGAAGCCCAATAGAATGTAGGAAAATATAAAACTGAGATAAATATACAATTACTTGTTATTTTGCGATTCAAAAATTAATGACATGAAGCTCAAGTGAGAAAAATCGGCACCACGTGATTTAATTACAACATTTAAAGTCGTTTTTCGCATCCTAGTTTCCAACGATTTCGATCTCTTCAATCGGTTTCCTTTAGGTTTCTATTTAATATTGCATTTATGACGCCGTCTTTCCATGTTTTTGTGGGACGTCCCTTTTTACCTCTCGCTAAGAGAGGTATTGCATTCATGCTAAAAATCGCATATCCAGATTTTATTGAATAAGCACGTTTTAAGGTCCTTACAATCCGATTTTAACATTTTTACGATGATGTCTGTGTGTGTGTGTGTGTGTGTGTGGATGTGTGTGTGTGTGTGTGTGTGTGTGTGGGATGTTGGAAGGACGGTTACTCAAAAACTATAAGACTTAAAATTTGTTTAACAACGTATTTCCCAATCGGACATTCCCGGGAAGATCTGAAAAGGTTTTGGTAACAATTGGACAACCGGAAGTAGAAGATTCTTGAAAAAAAATCTTCTAAATATTATTTTTTGAAAATTTTTCGTGGTAATATTAAAGAAAATTAAATTCTCTATGATCTGAAAAGGTTTTGGTAATAATTGGACAACCGGAAGTAGAAGATTCTTGAAAAAAAATCTTCTAAATAATATTTTTTGAAAATTTTTCGTGGTAATATTAAAGAAAATTAAATTCTCTATCTGATACATTTAAATATTTTATTATATATTCCATAGATTTAGAGATAAAAGAAGTATAATATATAAAATAATCTATTGTAATAAATTTGACAGCCGAAAGAATGCCATGAAAAATAGTTGATAATTTAAATTATTTGTAACTGACAGATAAATGTCAGTGTCAGAAATAATGAGTAATGAATTAAAAATGTACTTGGAGAATCCCTTAGTTCTTGATCTGTGACTATTATGGAGATGACAAGTCTAGGTTGAAGGACTTAAATTTGTTTCAAACATTATGGGACAATGTACACCAGTACTGTAGACTAGAGTAACTTTGAATTGCGAAAAAGCTATCAAATTCTTCTCAAGTAAGTTGTAAATATTGACAAAATCGGAGTGCAATCTATCCGTCACTTTATTAAAGGGAATTAAGGTTATTTAGATGTAACAAGTATGAAAAAATAAAATGTAAAAGAAGATATATAAGAATAGATGCACAATCCAGATATATACATTTTAGACCGCCCAAAATTAATGTTTTTACTAGAAGAATATGAAGAGAAAGTAAACAAAGTTGTTCGAATTGAAAATTGCTGTTACCAGCCTAATATTTATATATGGTAAACTCTACTTTGTAATTTATTGTAACATAATTTATGGTAAAATATCTTCATGTTGAGACATGCTATTATTGAATAATAAAGAAGTTTATACGTCATAGATTTATATGAATATATTATTTGTATTTATAAAAATAATCTTTGCTTTATGCATACAGCCAGGTAAAATATACGGCGAGAGGTTATGTGCTGGCCACATCAGATTTTTTCTTCTGTTTTCCGGTACCCATTCCATCATCTTCTTTGGCCATCTGTCGTTATCCATACGGCATACATGTCCATACCATCTTAGTTTTTTGGCTTCAATGGTATCAATTATGGTGGTATCTATTTCCATCTTTTCCCGTATTTCTTCATTTCTTTTTCTATCTAATAATGTCAGCCTACTGCAACGCCTCCAAAATCACATTTCCATTGATAGTAGGTCTTTCTCTATTTTCTCTGTTGTTTTCCAGATCTCTCCTCCATAGGTCGCAATACTCTCTACAATAGTTTTGTACATCCTGATTTTTGTTTCTTTTCTGATTTGTTTGCTCCATAATACTTCGTTTAATTGTTTTGTTACTAGCTCTCCTTGACTGATACGACTTTTCTGTTTTGCTGGAACCATCATAGATTATATTAACTCCTAGATATTTATAGGAGCTTACACTTTGAATCACTCCTTGATCTAACACTAGATCTTGACTGACACCGAGTTTTACGTTTAAAAATTACTTGGCACCCATTATCCTTATTTCAAACATTCCTGTAGTTTTGATCCCGTTCGTACATGAGTACCGACATTTTTCTTAAAATCACATACGTATAGAAATTCTAAAATTCTCGCCTCTTTTTGCAAATCTTGTACTCGTATTACGTCTTTAATGGTCAGCCTGAGGCAATGTGCGATCTGCGGCCCGAGAGACAACAGTCAGTCCCTGGTCGGGCCGTGATCCTTGGACCCGAGCAAACGGAGCGTTTGGCTGCCAGGCCTCCAGCTCTAGAATCAACACTGCCATTACTTCTGCTCCAACGACCGTGTTAATAAACGTATTATTGGGTAAAGTAACACGGCCCGCAGGTTGTTTACTTGCACACACTCTCTATACTATAGAACAGTCCCTTATACACACTCACAAAAATAATCCTACATCTTAGCCTCTTCCCCGTCTTCCATTTGTGGAATGAAAAAGCCCGGCTCGGCGCCAATTCATTAATTAACTAATTAATTAATGAAAATAATATTTATGTACTCTGAGCTGAGCTGAGCTGAGCGACAACTATGAGTCACAAGAAGAATAATTCTCCGGCGAGTGGAGTATAAATGTTGTTAAAATTCACGTTTCCTTTGAGGAAAGTTCGGCCGCGCAAGCTTGCTTTGAACCTCCAAGAAAGTTTACACAAAGTTGTAAATTATAACTCCTCATTGTGTATAATGGGCGCCACTCAATGTAATAATAATCTTAAGAGAAAATTGAAAATATCCTCAACTCCAAGAGGAAACTTACTCTCAACCTTTCTATTCTACATACAGACGCATTCCTGAACACAGGAATCATTCAAATTGCATACAGGGTGTCCCACGACGACCTTATGCGATTTGAGCGCTCTTTTTCACCTCCCGCTAAGAGAGGTATTGGATTCATGCTAATAATCGCATATCCAGATTTTAATGATTAAGCACGTTTTAAGATCCCTACAATCCGATTTTAATATTTTTACGATGAACTCTGTGTGTATGTGTGTGTGTGTGTGTGTGTGTGTGTGTGTGTGTGTGTGTGTGTGTGTGTGTGTGTGTGTGTGTGTGTGTGTGTGTGTGTGTGTGTGTGTGTGTGTGTGTGTGTGTGTGTGTGTGTGTGTGTGTGTGTGTGTGTGTGTGTGTGTGTGTGTGTGTGTGTGTGTGTGTGTGTGTGTGTGTGTGTGTGTGTGTGTGTGTGTGTGTGTGTGTGTGTGTGTGTGTGTGTGTGTGTGTGTGTGTGTGTGTGTGTGTGTGTGTGTGTGTGTGTGTGTGTGTGTGTGTGTGTGTGTGTGTGTGTGTGTGTGTGTGTGTGTGTGTGTGTGTGTGTGTGTGTGTGTGTGTGTGTGTGTGTGTGTGTGTGTGTGTGTGTGTGTGTGTGTGTGTGTGTGTGTGTGTGTGTGTGTGTGTGTGTGTGTGTGTGTGTGTGTGTGTGTGTGTGTGTGTGTGTGTGTGTGTGTGTGTGTGTGTGTGTGTGTGTGTGTGTGTGTGTGTGTGTGTGTGTGTGTGTGTGTGTGTGTGTGTGTGTGTGTGTGTGTGTGTGTGTGTGTGTGTGTGTGTGTGTGTGTGTGTGTGTGTGTGTGTGTGTGTGTGTGTGTGTGTGTGTGTGTGTGTGTGTGTGTGTGTGTGTGTGTGTGTGTGTGTGTGTGTGTGTGTGTGTGTGTGTGTGTGTGTGTGTGTGTGTGTGTGTGTGTGTGTGTGTGTGTGTGTGTGTGTGTGTGTGTGTGTGTGTGTGTGTGTGTGTGTGTGTGTGTGTGTGTGTGTGTGTGTGTGTGTGTGTGTGTGTGTGTGTGTGTGTGTGTGTGTGTGTGTGTGTGTGTGTGTGTGTGTGTGTGTGTGTGTGTGTGTGTGTGTGTGTGTGTGTGTGTGTGTGTGTGTGTGTGTGTGTGTGTGTGTGTGTGTGTGTGTGTGTGTGTGTGTGTGTGTGTGTGTGTGTGTGTGTGTGTGTGTGTGTGTGTGTGTGTGTGTGTGTGTGTGTGTGTGTGTGTGTGTGTGTGTGTATGAATGTGTGTAGGTAGGTAGCAGATTCTTAAAAAAAATCTTCTAAATATTATTTTTTGAAAATTTTTGTTCTTGCTAAGAGAAGAGAAGAGTAAATTTTCTGATACATATAAATATTTTATTATATCTTTTATAGATTTAGAAATAAAGAAATATAAGGTATATAATAATTTGTTGTAATAAATCTCACAGCCTAAATAATGTCATGGAAACCAATTGAAATTTAAAAATGTTTGTAACTGACAGAGAAATGTCAGTGTCAAAAATCCAAAGACATTACTGAAGATTTTTTCTGGGAAGTATATACATTACATTATTTCTTATTGTATTAATGGTTAAATATATTTAATATTATTGGTATTTACATATACTCTTGAAAAATAATGTTAATCCCGACAATAAATTGGAAACATTTCGAAAAATTAGAAGAGTAGGACAAAATTGCTTCATCGAATGAATTTAAAATTAAAAAATGTAAATATAAGGAATAGATTATAAGTAGAATGTTTGGTGTAGACTGTACTGACTGTAGGTATACCAGAAATGTTAAATACAATAGGGCGCGAGCAGTCAAGTCACTTTATTGGCCTTGACAAGCAGATATGGCGGCCCGTGTCAGAATGATAGCTAGTAATTATGTACATAGATATCAAATATCATAATTTTTCATTCTAAATTTAATGGTTTTCAAATTCTGACACTTAACATCTACGTAAATAATTACTAATTGTCATTCTGACACGGGCCTCCATATCTGCTTGTCAAGGCCAACAATATCTATATACCTATATACCTATACTTATGTAACCAAAAACGGAAGTGGCGAGAGGTATTGTACTGGCCACAATAAATTTTTTTAAACTATTTTACAAAATTTGATATTTAAGAGTTTTTCGCCATGCTCATTTCAACTTAAATGTTTTCGCTGAAATTTTGGTTTAACTGGAAATAGTTCTAACTTCGTTACTATTCCATTTAGTTAGACTCTCAAAAAATTTAAAGAACTATGAGATCCTTCACTATTTTTTTTACCTTTCGTCATCTTTAGATAAGGAACGTCTGGTCTAAAAATTCGATGATGACTTTTCTTAGTTAAGCATGTTTTAGGGTCCCGAGAATACGATTTTATTATTATTACGAGATGTCTGTATGTGTGTGTGTGTGTGTGTGTGTGTGTGTGTGTGTGTGTGTGTGTGTGAGTGCATGTGTGTAACGATTCTTTCATAGAAGATAACTCCAACATTACAATTCTAAAAATTACAATTCTTTCGTATTCTTTACATCCATATAAAGAGCTGATGAGATTTTGGTTATAATTGGTCAACCGGAAGTGCCCCCAATTGAAGATTTTAACAGTTTTTTTGAAAAGACGCTTTTAAATATCATTTTGACATTCAACGTTGTTAAAAATATTAAAGAATATTCTATTATCTATACGATTTGATTGCATTTTATACTTCATATTCAATGGATATAGAGTTTAAAAATTATAAGGAAATTAAATTTCATAAATCAGCCAGTTATGCTATAACCATGGAAACAGCTACTATATTAAGAAAATTCTAAATGACAGATGCCGGTTTCAAGTGCAATTTAAATAGTATGTTTGTGTTGTAAGTTTACTGGAAATATATAGGCTTAATTATTTCCTTTATTTTTGGGAATAGAAGAAAATCATTCAAATAAAAGTTGTAGGAAGCTGAGGGGAAAATTCACTTATTGAAGAACTATAACATATTGTTATATTGTCTTAAATGGGATGGTATACAGAGTGTTCATTTTAAATAGGCCACCATTACTATCTCGAGAACTATAAGAGCTACAAAGACGATTAAGTAGGCAAACAATTTCTATTTCACATGACAAATTTAAAGAAAAGAAAATATTTTTTCAGTGGTTTTCAAAATTTGGGACCTGACTTTTTTATTTTAAATAACAATATATATTTATAATTTGTTCATACGTTAGATAATTTAATTCTGAATTCATTGATATAATATTTTTATACCCTTATATAACGATTTTTTTGAGAAAAATGCATGTAAACTACATTAATTTGATTAAAATATGGCTAGTAAGAGTGTCATGAATGAGAAAAATGAATACGTGTTAATTTCTATTACATATAATTAGAGTGCCCTGGCAGAAAAAGTGAATATTTTATTATTTTAATTAATCATAAATGTCAATAAACACGAAATATTCACGTATTTCTTTCATGCCATTCTAATTCTATGTAAAAAAATAAAACGTATTCATTTTTTCCATTCATTACACTCTTTTATAGCCATATTTTAATCAAATTAATATAGTTTACATGCATTTTTCTCAAAAAAAATCATTATGTTAGGATATAAAAATATTGTACCACTGAATTCAGAATTAAATTCTCTAACGAATGATCAAATAAAAAATATGTTCTTATTTAAAATAAAAAAAGTTTGGTCCCGTATTTTGAGAACCATTAACCGAAAAAAAAATGTTTCTTCTTTTCCTTACATTTGTCTTGTGAAATAGAAATTGTTTTCCTATTTAATCGTCTTTGTAGCTCTTATATTTCTCGAGATAGTATAGTGACCCATTTAAACTGAACACGCTGTATATACGATAGAATATTTTATTCTGAATATAATCATTTTATATTCTTACATAACAATTATATTGAAAAAAATTCATTCAAATTTAAATAATTTTATTTTTATAATTATTTTTCAGTAATCAGTAGGCCATATACTAAAAAATTAAATAAAACGAAACATAAATATTTGTAAATAACTTTATAAATAGTGTTCTATTTGATTTCCATCACAAATATTTCAAATTGAGAGATAGCAGTTTTTGTTTTAATTTTTTTTTTAAATTTAACTGTCACTTATCATGCAGTTTATACCTAACACAATCAGAAGAATATCGAAAACACTTATTTACCTTAGTTATAAGCAAAAATTTAATAAAACGTTCTTACACTTTGAAACTGAATTCCTCATACTCGTATGATGAGAGCACCTGAACGTTCTTCCTCTGGTATAGCTGTAGGGTCCAGAAAGTGAGCAAACCTCGGTCCGAGCACGTCTCCTGCTAACGAGTCGCCTTTGTACGGCGTCACTAATGGCGATTTGAGAACACGTGAACACGGCATTCAACAGCCCCGTACATATTTGATGGCCTAGCATAGCCTTCCCTCGTGGTGATTAGAGAAAGATTGGAGTCGCGTTGAGTTATGCTCCTAATTACCCAACGGATTAAACAGCCATCTGAATCGATGATTTTTCCTGCTCGGCTACATTTAATTTTACATTTGATATGGGGTAAGATGGATTTGCATACGGGATAGGGATGTGGCAGCTGGCGTCACATTGTCCTCTATAAAAAGACGCCGCCGCCGGTGACCCTGTCCGAAAAAGACGTGTTTTGTCCGTCCGGCAAAACAACCCTTGGGCATACATATGCAAACGCGAACACGACGCGCGCTGATATAAGTGTGCACCAGCCTTCTCCGACGATCTGATTCCTGCGTTGAATTATTCACTCGCTGGCCCATTGTGTCCGACGCTGAATTCCAGACCATATTTGTATGTTAATGTGACGGACATCCAACCTAACGACAAACACTATGTACCTATATATACACACGCAGATACCACCAATTTGTCAGCGAATTTCTTTCAAACCCAACCCCATACATAGGGGCTCAATGAGTTCTTTAACTTTCATACGTAGTGCGTTTTATTTCATTTTTAACTTCCTACATTTGGATACCAACAAATATACAATACAAATCGAACTTGAAATTGTGTGGCGAAGTATGATTATTATGAACTTAAATTAAATAAAGATAGGCGTGTTTTTCCACAAGGCGTATATTTCTACGGACACCTAGTATTGGATTTTGGGCAACATTTACATTTATTTTTCAAAAATTATACTGAGCAACTCCAAAATTGAGGGAAATGATGGTTTTTATATTGACAATATTGCAGAAGTCCTTAATAATGTCAATTATAAACAAACCAAATTCGCAGATAAGGTGTTGGTATGGTGCATTATTTCCAAAAGGAATATATCCAGGCCTTATGTGGGCAGAGTGAGGTGACGCCCTAGATCGTCAAAGGTACATCTAACAAAATTGGTTAATTTTATTGAAGAACACGCTGGGGATGATTTTATCTTCTGGCCAGATCTTGCGTCATTTCATTATGCAACACAAACTCAAAATTGGCTCACAGACAAAACGTACCATTTGTTCCGCGAAACGACAATCCCCTAAGCCTCCCCAGGCTCGTCTCATATGTTTTTGGGCTCTTTTATCTTGAAAAGTTTACTGTGGAGGATGGAAAACCTAAAATGAGGACTAAATAAAACGCAGAATATATAGAAATTCAGGAAAATCCGAGATATCGATGTATAAGTCACCTAAAACCCACTGCTAGGTGTCCGTAGAAAGTTACGACTTGTGGAATAACATGCACAGCTTTATTTAATTTAAGTTTATAGATAGATAGAAATATATTTGTCATAAGATTTACATCTTTTAGAAAGAGTTGACAACATTCTTATAAATTGCAGTAGTTATACTTACATAAATACATAATAAATAAATAGCAAAAATCAAGACCCCTACACAATTAGTCTATACTTATTACAAGGTTCAAGATCTATACATAAATATATAATTCCAATTAATAAAGTTAAGGATTCATGAATGGATATTTAATTCTAATTAACAAAATACCAAATTGCAGAATTAGTTATTCATACATAAATATATAATTGCCATAGAAAAATCTAACACCCGTGAGAAATTTAATATAATACAAAACAATAATGAAAGAAAATAATAAAATCCGAGATATCGATGTATATATTGTCCAAAACCCATTGCTAGGTATCCGTAGAAAGTTACGACTTATGGAAGAACATGCACAGCTTTATTTAATTTAAGTTCATCATTTGGTTGCTTATGAAACAGTTAATTGTTAAGTATTACAAAACTTTAAGTAAATACATTTTATATTACAAAAAAAAAAAAAATTGTTGAAATTTGTTTGACAAAACATGGCATGTACGAATATTTTAATATTTTAGTGTCTCGTGGTGATTTATGTGAATCATCATTAATGCCATAAGAAACTATTATAAGTTTCCTAGTAGGTATCAGCACATTATAATATAACGAATTGCACTACCTATAAACGAATTATTATTGCGCAATGCCATTCTAGCATCAAGAATACTATACATTCGAAAGAGATGTCAGTGTTAGAAAGTCTACGTCGTGTGTGTAAAGAAATTGATTCCTGTGTGTTGGGGCGGCGGAAGAATCACTATAATTACCAGCAAATAAACATTCATTCGTGCGGGAGTCGGTGATCTCTTGCTCCGGTGAGACAGCTAAACGGGAAGGATGGAGGCGGTAAACCCAATTTATTTCCACAGGCAACAAGAAAGTCCTTTAGAGGCGACAAAATGGTGATGCCCGCGCGACTTGTGAAGCACTTGGCCCCATTACAATGCTATAAATCTGAACGGCTGCTGGTTCCCTAGCTAACACGTGCACGGCTCTCAGGGAACACTACATTTCCTTCTTCCCATCCTAAGCAACGTCGGCAGACCATGCGTGATGATACAAACAACAATTATGTTCTTCACCCACACACAAGAATAGAAACACATTTATCTATATTTAAAACAAGCCAATGAAAAATCCATGAATTATATATTAAACTGTTTTTAAATTGGCTGTATTATTTTTGGGATATTTTGCTCAGTTGATAAGTGAGTTGAGATGAAATGAGGTGAGAAAAAGTATTTCTAATTCCTTACCGTTTATGACATTTTTGTTTTCAACTAGGAAGACTCAACTTTCATATTACATTTACAATCTACAAATTGACATTTCCTCTCACAATATTACCACTTCTCTTCTGATGAACTGAATGTCTCAGAACATTTTGAGATTAGTTAGTGGGTGATGCGGCATCGGTAAAAGGGGATATGAGTACATTCAGTACCGGTACCGCTCAACTCAGATAGGACAAAAAGAATAACAATTTACTAAGTTTATCTGAAATGAGCAGAGACGAAGTGAGATTTTGACCAAAAAGAATATAGTTATTATTGTAATATTCACAATCATGAACGGATTAATTAAATAAATAGAAAGCTTTCACAGGAATTTGAACCCAAGACGTCTATATTGCTAGTAGGATGCTCCACCGACTGCATTATGAATCAATGAATATATCACCTGAAATCCATAAATTTTTCAGATTTTTTTTTTTTCGTATTTAATAAGTTGAGTCGTTTACGGTTCTGAATGTTATATACTCGCCGTCATATAAATATGGACTGATGTTCAACTTTTTCCCTTCTCCGCACCCTATCCCTTACCCTGCGATGTTGCCGCTTCTTCATAACAGCATTTTCAACATAACTAGTCAATTGGCAACAGTGTAGAAATCTCCAGTCTATACTTATTTAACGGCAAGTATAGTAATAACTGTATAAAACTTGTCAAACGAAGGAAATATTCGGCCTTGGGAATCCATAAGTTTAATTTAAATTAAAATAACACTTTATTTGGACATTTAGGGAATCATATTTTTCTCCTACCTTCAGCTACGGATGTTGACCAAATTGTTCTTTTACCATTCACTATGTCACAAGGATCTTTTTACCAAATAAAATAAAAGTGTAATTTTAATTTAAAATTAAATTAATGGATTCGCAAGGCCGAATAATTCCTTGTTTGATAAATAAATTCAGGATCGAAATATTAAATGTGGAAATTTTTTCGACTGTGTTGTGAATAAGGTGTTAACAATTACTTGAAGTCTCAGTCAAACAGCAGTTACTATCCTGAAAAACTTGTTTAACATATATGTGCCCAGGGTCATAATAATTTGGCCGGTTTACATTTCCAACAAACAAATTAATAAACCTACGCAAATGGTAAGAATGTTCTATAAATTTCTTTCGACTTGTTATAGATTTTAAACCTACAAAAACTGAATGTTAATCAAGTATTCCTCCATTAAATATTGAGTTACATCGCCTTTATTAGTAATACCCGCTTTAATTTTGTTAGGTAGTATCTACAAGTCCTGCATATTCTTATTAGAGTATTCTATATATCTGGCAAAGTAGGTTTTACTGTACGCATTGCATTTTAAGGAGATTGTTTTTCATTGTGCCAAAAATGAATGATCTCTGTAGAAAATAAATCTTAACTAAAAGATGCCGGTAGAGATATTATCATCCGTCATTTAGCCAACAGTAGATTAGATTAGATATTTATTAAATGTAATACATTGATACAATGTTGTAAAATAAGAAATACGCCCAATTGTGTATCACAGCGTCGAAAATCTGAGTGAAGACATTCATCTATAGAATAAAAACCATTTTTGTGAGATAATTTTTTATAGTAGGTAACTGTACAATATTTTTAGATTTAGTTTTTTAACAATGTACGTCTAAACTTGGATTTTCGTAATAAATAGTTTAGCTTATCTAGAATCATAATTATGAAAATCGCTATTTCGTTTACACAAATATTTAGACTTATATTTCAATAAGATAAAAAATAACAATCGAAGGTAACGTCATAATTTGTCATAATTTTAGCTTCAATGATTATAGATTTGCAATGATATATAAAACTTAGATTAAATATGATTCTAATAGATCTTTTTACCGTCCGTCGCCTCTAGGTAAGGAAGGTCAAAAGATTCAGTGGTGAGTTTTCAATGAATAAGCACGTTTTATGGTCTCTACAATACGATTTTAATATTTTTATGATGATCTTACAAATTGTTATAATTCATTTACACAAAATACATTCGTACGAAACATTCAGTCAATTATTAAACATCGTACAAAAAAATCAATGAGCATACACACATCCATTTGCTCTAAAAAGCCAGAACCGAATACTACTGAAAATAGTCGAAAATATCCTGTGTAAGGATTCTGGTGACATCCTTGATATGGACTCCAATTGGTCGTACGTACACAATAACAATGTAGCAAGTTTTAGGAATTTAAATAAAATGTAATTAATGAAACTCAGTTTGGCCTGAAATTTGCTTTTCCTTTTTCTACTTTTCCAAAACAACAAATCCTTGAATATCAGTTATTGCATTGATGTTATTGCAATTATAGAATTATAGAAGTTTCTACAAAGAGACGATTACATTGGAACGTGTCATTAGGAGAGATGAAGAATATGTTGGAAGAATTAATAGCTTAGTAATAGAAGGTAGAAGATATAAAGGAAGACCAAAGGTAAGATAGAAGGACTGTATTACGGAAGACTTGAGAGAAAAGGAACTAAATAAGGACGACACGCAAAACAGAAATGAGTGGAAGAAGAAAATAAAACATAGCGACCCCTAACGAATGGGAAAAGCTAAAGAAGAAAATTTCAGTGTCAAGTGCAGTTTGCATAGTTTGTTTATGAAATAATTTTACTGGAAATATAGGATCTTATGCAAGAAAATTTATGTATGGAATTTATATATAATACACAGAATTGACAGAAGGTAATGTGCCGGCCACATCAGATTTTTTGTATTTTGAAAACATTATGAACAAGAGGAGAGTTAACCCAAAGCATAATTCCATACCATATTACGGAGTGAAATAATATGAAATATACCACTTAGTAATGAGAGGTTTGAGTTTTCTTAATGAGAAAAGTATACTGACATAACATGAGTAGTAATTTTATGTTTTAATTCTACAATTCAAGTATTCGAAAACCTTATATATAAATTTTTAACCATTTTTATAGGTCTTATAATTTGTTGAAAATGTAAGCCAGCCGAACTATTATGAACATGAGCTTGTATAATTACTGGGGTATGGTTTCTAAACTATTAAGTGTGTCCAAAATGAAGGCATATTCGTTTAAGACTAGCATTAAGACAGAAAAATTCACTACCTTCAATGAATGGGATATCATAGCTCAGTTAATACATCAACCTACTACCTACTTGCTAGACATAGGACATCCTGGATTCCAATCCCAGAGAAGTACATGAATTTTTCATAAAAATCTTTCCACGATTTGATAAAGAGTGGAAGTTCTGTTCTCTTCTTCCCCGTATGGTGATAGTGAATATTAATTGAAACGGAGTAGTTTATAGAAATAACAGAGGAGCAATTGTAGTGGTTTGGTTGGCTGTGAGAGATGTAATGAGTTGTGCTGAAGCTGCATAAGCCGAGCAACGGAGCGAGATCCCGGCTTCTGCTCTGTTAATTTCATTACCAGGTTTTGTACTGAATCATTATCAACTACAGGAAGGTGTATATTATGTAGCGTGCGAATGGGGTATAGATACGTATTATTATTATTAGACTATTATCGACACACTGAAATGTAGCGATTGATTATTGCTACTTTAGCATAACGAACAATATTATGAGTTTTAGACCGAACTATAATCATACAGCGCTATAATTATTGCAACATGCCCAATAATACCAAGAAAAGTAACGATCATCTGACAGTTTTTTCACGAACAACTTTTGTTGAAGCAAACTCATTTTGGCAGACCCAAACAGCTGACTGCTGCTTTTTTTCGGAATTATACGAATAGATTCAGCTTCCGTCGCCTGTCAGAACGTTATAAACCAGGTGAGAGGATCTGTGGGCAAAGCGTAGGAGACTATCTTTTGAACTGGTGTAAACTTATGGGGAATCCAGCGAACACATAGCTTCCATATAAACGTAAATGACTGGTGTAGATTACTTTCACTCCAATGCCCAGGGTTGCTTGAATCGAACGAGCATTATGTCGCGTAAAATGTAAAATCGCAATATTTCAGTTAGTAACAGTTGTTTTTTAATGTCCTATAGGAAGCTCATCCTTTAGAAATTCACGATCAAAACAAAAACGTATACATTGTACCAATATTATATATTATATAGGGTGTACCAGGACTAGTATAAAAATAATAAGAGCGTTTTCCTGAGATCATTTTGAGCAAAAAATAACATATTCCCGAAAACTTTTCGTTACATAGTTACAGCCTTTAAAACTGCACTTCATCAAACACATTTTTATTAATAACTCTGGTACTAGTTACACTAAACTTTTGAAACTTGATATAAGGATACTACTTATATAGATGCATATTTTTTTGTTTATGTTGCTTCCGGACGTGGTGTAAAAGTGGTTAGAGTTCACAATTTTGCATAATATTATAATTAATTTTTAATGTTTACATAAGAAAAAAGTTCCCATTGTTTTCGAAACTGGCCCAGAGCGGCGCTAGTGTTGCTAATGATTGAGATTCGGGAGTATTCACAAGCACTCGGGAGTGCGCCCATAAATTAACAATAAAATTTCTACCGTGCGGGCGTTTACGAGGCGTCATCGCACCGGCACTCATTTCTGGCATGGAGAGTGCACCCCAGGAGGTCACTTAATAGCATTACCTCATAATACTATTATATAAATATGTATTTGCAACTGGTAAAGCTAACAGCTAATAATCATAACTCACATCCAAGTACCTTCTTCAATTCAAGTTCATCATTCTTAGTCGCTTAATCCATGCTTGAAATTGTGGAAAATTAAGTTCGAAAATGCTGGATGTTAAATTTTATGATTTTTCAAAGAGATTTTCACTGGCAATAATTGTATCTTGAAAATGTCTCCACAGTTCTCGTATACTAGTAATGTATGACACTAAATGCTAAAATAAGTAATATTCTTCGAGTTAATATACATACTATTAGATGGAAATATTTAAAATAAAAATTTAGGGGCAAAATAACCCTCACCGTAATTTTAAATAAAAGAGAGTAAATCTGTAAGAATGGTAGATGTCGTCTTGTGGTTGTGAGAAGATATAGATGAAGTGTGAAGGTAATTGGTTCTGTGAGTGTCAATCAAGCGCTTTATTGTTTCCTGTGGAGTCCTGGGGGAGTGACAGCACAGCGGTTCCCGGTGGACCTCGTGTTGCTTCCCGTGACACCTCAAGCCTCAAGTCCAGCCGAGCCGTCCACTCCTCCGTCCTCATTATTAATCCCAACCACATAAAGAATACATGCGCGCAACGCAACGCAACTTTAACAATGCGGCATTAAGAGGGCAAGTAACCCTTTGTCAGTTATGAATTTTTCTTTCGAAATTAGAAAATTACGTACGTTTTGAGAGGCCAGGCCACAAAGGCTGTGCTGTTCATGAGAGAGATCTAATCGGAAGCTGGTGCGCGCTGTGTCCGTACGATTTCACGGTGCCCCTCATTATTAAATGAAAGGAACCCTACATAAAACGCTTCTGCTTCTGCTACTGCTTCTACCCACTGCTCTGCCTCTGACGGTGACGTTTCATGCACTAATGACGCCCAACGCGCCGAATTAACTTTTCCCATTTCATTATTTTTACTACTTGTTCATCTTGCCATCATACGGGTATTATACAGAATATATAGATATCGGTATAGGACCGCCACACTACAGTTATTCAGAATAACATTTTGAATATGTAAGTAATTCTTTTCAACAATAATACACACAACCATTATTTTCTTCTACTTAAAAGTTCACAGCCAATTTAAAATTAGAACGTTGCACTTGTATTTTCCGTAGGTACATTATTTCTTTATCTCGAATAATCTCTCGCATGCTCCTGTTGTGGAAAGATTAGCTGGTAAGGAACAGTTGCCGAGAGAATACCTGAATGTACTACGTATTATTCGTGCAGGCTCTTTCCTTGTCCTGAACTAACCGATTTCAACTACACTGTCAATATGTTACAAATGTTACTATTGCACAATTTCATATTCATATGATTCCAAAACCAAAATATACAGGGTGATTCATCAATGACGAGTGATTAAAATATTACATTTTTATTAGAGGCTTTGCAATACTATTTTTACCTCCCGCTACCCTTGGTAAGGGAGGTATAGGGATCGTGCTAAAAATCGCATATCGAGATTTTGGTAAATGACCACGTTTTAAAGTCCCTAGAATCCATTTTTAACATTTTCACGATGATGTCTGTGTGTATGTATGTGTGTGTGTGGATCCTGTATACGCTCTAACTCAAATACTATCGTTCAGAAAGTTTTGAAACCATGTATTTCTACCTTATTCTAATATGGAAATATCTGATTAGATTTTCGTGGCAATCGGATAACCGAAAATGGGAGTTTACTTGAAGCTCAAGATAGTTTTTCTTCAAAAAATACCTTTAAATGTAATTTTTTCGCAATTTGTGAAAAAATTAAAGATTATTCTATTTTCTACAAGTTTGCTTTAATACTTTTTCTATATATTGTATGGATAAATTTATAAAGTAATATAAAAATTATATACATAGGTAAATGGCGGGAGGTACTGTGTTGGTCACCAGATTTTTTTAATTAGACATCTGGACGCCTCGGTGGTGAGGCGTGTTGAATTTGCGTGTCGGCAGCTCTCAAAACGACTATAAACGCTCAGACCCTGGAGTCATAGGTTTGATTCCCACCAGGGGCTTTGTGCTTTAAATATATTATAATGTAATAAGTAACAAAAATTATGTGAACTAGTTCTGAAATTTTTCTCATCGATCAGCCTGTCCAAATTGCACGTTTTTCGTAAAACGCTTCAATATTAAGAAGTTACCACTGTAACCACCTCGTGCAACTCATCGAACAGACCTTAATAATTATAAATAAAACTATTATACAAAGCATATATATATATATATATATATATATATATATATATATATATATATATATATATATATATATCATCACGGCATATTACCCATTACTGGGTGTGCCAATCAGCTTTGTCCACAGATTTCGGTCATGATAATGATATATTTGTACCGTGCGGGCGTTTTCCAGGCGTCACCTCACGGGCACTCATTTCTGGAGTGGAGAGTGCACTACAGGGGTCACCTTTGTGTCATTTAAAATTCGAACCTGGGTCCCCATATTTGCGACCAGAATATACGTATATAGTAAATTTAGAAATTATTAGGCAAAAATTGTAAAAAAAAAATCCCTTGCACATATTTAAGACAGCAGACTGTGACTGTACTCATAGATATTGGTACATGGTCAACGCAACGTGGATGTTTGATTTGTGAGCCCCCGGCTGGTTTCAGACGACGCTAACTCCCCTTCTTATTTCACAAATAAATCGTATAAATATGTCGGGCAGTGCTGGGTTTGCTGATCGATAAAGTGCATTCGGTGCACTACCACACCACCACGGCTGGAGTTCTCCAGCTACGATAACCCGGCTCGCCTGTAATTTAAAACTAATGGCATCCACAATAATTGTCCGCTCAATTTTCATATGACAGATGAAGACTTTCAGCTTCAGCTATGCTATGCAAAACTGGTAAAGTTTCAATGTAAATACAACATGACAATTTAAAGTTGGCCAGATGAATGAGCGGAGTAAAAAGGCATTAGGTGTTTGTGTTTGCGTAATTATTAATCGGTAGACAGTAGGAAGTTTGTTGGCGTAGTAATTTATATACAAATGTAGATCATAATGCTTGTCATGGCGGGCATGTGGTAGTATAGGTATAGGGCGTGGGGCGATATAAATCGAAGCCCATTTGGCGGCAAGTTTGACGATGTAATCCCAGGGCTACTTAATGTTGCGAGAGATTAAAGGGATCCGCGAGTATTCGGACACGAAATAATGCACGTGGCTGCGCGACAGCTCCGCGTTCTAACTCGCTCCGACAAGATGTATACCGGCCCGCTGAACTCGCCCGCAAATCAAGCCCACGCTATTATTACGTGATGAGTTATACCCCGGCTATTACGACACCCATAAACTACAAGAGGATTCCTCACTTATCACTTCATACGAAACCCGACGCTAAATTCAGAAAAAGAACCACCAATATTAAAGTGAAAGATGCAAAAATGGAGCTTATTGTCAAGTGCAACAAGTACATAAATATTAAAATGTGTCACATAATTTTCTGGAATATTTTTGAAAGGACGATACTGTAGTTTAAGAAAAATATATTAAATTTGATTATGACTACAAAAAATAGCATAACTCAAGCTTTAATATTCATATTTAATATAGTTCTAGTAGCCTGTTTTCTTACATACGACGAAATTAAGTTCCGACTTGCCTCATAGGCAGGGCATTGAACCCGCCAAAATCTAGGTTCAGGTCTGGTTCATGTTTTGGGGTTTTTAGAAGTGGATTTAACTATTTTTACGATTTCGTCTGTATGTGTGTGTATGTGTGTGCGTGTGTGTGACCATCGTTTCGGCCGCGATAACTCCAATA
This sequence comes from Harpalus rufipes, assembly GCA_951394225.1. Taxonomy (NCBI): domain Eukaryota; kingdom Metazoa; phylum Arthropoda; class Insecta; order Coleoptera; family Carabidae; genus Harpalus; species Harpalus rufipes. Next base: position 31,617,521 of record OX596274.1, on the reverse strand, counting down.
CTACAATTTCAAAAATTTCATTTACGTATTTCTCACTCTTTCGTACAAATAAAGATTTGATTAGATTTTGGTTACAATTAATCAATCGGACGTACCTTAATTTGATGCCCATAACTGTTTTAAATAGCATCTTTTGGCATTTTATATTATTATAAATATTGAAGAATATTTTATTCTCTATACTATTTGATTGCATTATTTTCTTCATATTCAATATATATTTACAGATAAAAAAATCTGATGTAGCCAATATATTTCCCTCCGTCTATCCTGTGTATTATGTAAATACATAAAGATTCTATATTTCTAGTAAAATTATTTCATAAACAAACTATGCAAATTGCACTTGACACTGAAATCTTCTTCTTCTTTAGCTTTTCTCATTCATTAGAGGTCGCTGTTCCTTTTCTCTCAAATCTTTCGCAATACAGTCCTTCCATCTTACCTTTGGTCTTCCTCTATTTCTTCTACTTTCTACTACTAAGCTATTCATTATTCTTCCAATATATTTTCATCTCTCCTCATGACATGTTCAAACCAATATAGTCTCTCTTGTATCTATCTAGAAATTTCTATCCTTACCCTATCTTTCCGTCTCATCCCCAACATCTATCTGAACATCCTTATCTCTGCCATAGTCATTTTCGTTTCATTGATACTATCATCTGTCAATTTGAATTATGTATATGAGTATATTAGCAGTTTTCATGATTAGCGTAGCTGGCTGATTTAATATCTTTATAATTTTTTAACTTTATACACTCATGCTCACACACACATACAGACATCATCATAAAAATAGTAAATTCGTATTCTAGGGACCCCAAAACATGCTTATGGTTAACTCACTATCATTTTTTTTTTGACCAAAGACAATTTCAATAATTCAATATTACTAATTGACAGATGTCAGTGTCAAGTACAATTTACGCAATATATATATGTGCAATAATTTTACAGAATATACAAAAAAAACTTAGAAATGACGGAATATATTGTGTTAGCCACAACAGATTTTTTTTTATCAATAACTTAATAAAGAAGGAAAATTTTCCACTCTTAAAAACAAGGGCGACACTTTTGAGACATCTGCATAATAAATTACCATTGATAGATACTTGATTACCTACTTTAAAATAGAAATTGTGTGGTGTTGTTGGTTGGAGTGTACTGTCTTGTCTCTAGAGAGAGTGCGGCCGTACACTCATTTATCCTAGTATTGGAAGGCAGGCTGGAAGGTCCAAGGGACTTGGCCCTAAGTCGACCACGATGAGGTTTTAAAGCGAAAATTGTACGAGACAATATCCGACATCGCTTCGCACTCGACGCACGCGCTTTTAAAATCTCCCTCTGAATCAACAGCCACAGCCACTCGGACTCTCATTTATTGGTTTGGTGGCCGGGCGAAATGTGCCAAATATTAATGAGTCCGCGCACACATGGGACGAGGCATCTCGCCTTCATTTATCTCAGAGCGGAGTGGATTTTTAAGCCGGGCTCAGCTGCTTTGCTCCCTCTCCTCTGTCTATAAATTGCGATCCTTCTCCTCTCTTTTAGACTTTGAATTGTAATTAACATTTGGTTCTCCCATTAGTGTAATTAAAGTGCCATTCCATAACCTAGCGGTACCTTATCTTATCGTCTCTTCAGGCAAATAACGTCGGGAGCTTGCCGTCTCTGTCTACAGCTTGCTAAACCCTTGTACATCACATCAACACTGCAGTGCAGCCGAAGCCGATATGACGAGGACTAGGATGAGGCATTCTTAACCAACCAAACCAATGTGTTATTCCACTGTGTCGGTGTAATTGTGCGCGAATAGCCTCTGGCAGTATAGCAGACGAGGCGAAGAGGCGAGGCGACATTTGTTCGTTCACATCGGTCCGAGAGATTTGATAATTGATATTTCTGTTCATTACTTGGAGCACAGCTGCTGCTTGCCTTGCTCGACACCCGACGGATTCGTTAATTTTAAAACAAATCTCATGAAAAATTTACGTCTTTAATTCGTCTTTCTAATTTCTCTCTTCCACACCGTCTTTTATAAAGGATGTTCCAATATGAACGCCGGATTTGGCGCCATTTTTATTTTCCGTCGCCTTTAGGTAAGGAACGTATTGTCTTTGGTCAAAAAAATTGATTTTTTAGTTTTAGTGAATAAGTTTTTAGTGAATAAGTACGTTTTGGGGTCCCTAGAATACGAAATTACTATTTTTATGATGATGTTTGTATGTGTGTGCGTGGGTGTGACGATTTTTTCACAGACAATAACTCCCTACACTACAATTCCAAAAATTATAATTCTTTCGTATTCCTTTTTTACCTCTCGCTAAGAGAGGTATTGCATTCATGCTAAAAATCGCATATCCAGATTTTATTGAATAAGCACGTTTTAAGGTCTCTACAATCCGATTTTAACATTTTTACGATGATGTCTGTGTGTGTGTGTGTGTGTGGATGTGTGTGTGTGTGTGTGTGTGTGTGTATGTGTGTATGAGTGTGGGATGTTGGAAGGACGGTTACTCAAAAACTATAAGACTTAAAATTTGTTTAACAACGTATTTCCCAATCGGACATTCATGGGAAGATCTGAAAAGGTTTTGGTAATAATTGGACAACCGGAAGTAGAAGATTCTTGAAAAAAAATCTTCTAAATATTATTTTTTGAAAATTTTTCGTGGTAATATTAAAGAAAATTAAATTCTCTATCTGATACATTTAAATATTTTATTATATATTCCATAGATTTAGAGATAAAAGAAGTATAATATATAAAATAATCTGTTGTAATAAATTTGACAGCCGAAAGAATGCCATGAAAAATAGTTGATAATTTAAATTATTTGTAACTGACAGATAAATGTCAGTGTCAGAAATGTTTTTACTAGAAGAATATGAAGAGAAAGTAAACAAAGTTGTTCGAATTGAAAATTGCTGTTACCAGCCTAATATTTATATATGGTAAACTCTACTTTGTAATTTATTGTAACATAATTTATGGTAAATATCTTTATGTTGAGACATGCTATTATTGAATAATAAAGAAGTTTATACGTCATAGATTTATATGAATATATTATTTGTATTTATAAAAATAATCTTTGCTTTATGCATACAGCCAGGTAAAATATACGGCGAGAGGTTATGTGCTGGCCACATCAAATTTTTTTGCATCCATATTAAGAGCTTATTAGATTTTGGTTATAATTAGTCCACCAGAAGTACCCTCATTTAAAAATTTAGCAGATTTCTTGAAAAATTGCTGTTAAATATTATTTACACATTTAATGTTATTAAAAGTATTATAGAATATTTTATTATCTATACGATTTAATTGCATTTTATTCTTCATATCCAATGGATATAAAGTTAAAAAATTAAATTTCATAAATCAGCCAGCTATGCTTGAACCATGGACACAGCTACTATATTAAGAAAATTCTAATTGACCGATGTCAGTAACAATGAAAAGAAATTGAATGCGACAGAGATGAGGATGTTGAGATAGATGTTGGAGAAGACACGAAATGATAGGATAAGGAATGAAAGGATAAGAGAAATGTCTCTAGTAATAGAAGTTAGCAAGCTACAAGAGAGACGATAACATTGATTTGGACATGTCATGAGGAGAGATGAATAATATATTGGAAGAAGAATGAACAGTTTACTAGTAGAAGGTAGAAGAATCAGAGGAACTGAATGAGGACAACACGTAAAATAGAAATGAGTGGAAGAAGAAAATCTAGAATAGCGACCCCTAACGAATGGGAAAAGCTAAAGAATAGGTCGGTGTCAAGTGCAATTTAGATAGTTTGTTTATGAAATAATTTTACTGGAAATATATAAACTTTTGCAAGAATATGTATGTATAGTATTTGTACATAATACATAGAATTGACGGATGGTAATATGCTGGTCACATCAGATTTTTTCTATCTTGTTGGTATCTCTGAAACTTTGACGTTTGTAATCTATGATTGTTCCGTTTAGTTAAAATAACGTTAAAACGCTTCTCAAAAAACAAGACGTTGTTACATTTTGAAAATTAAAAATAGAGGTATAACATCAAGAGAATAAAAAATAAAAAAGAATTATAAATATAATATGTACCTCCAAGGGAATAGAACAACGTATGAAATAATACAAGAAGTTGATTACGATGTTTTTGTGATATATAGGTGATGGGAAATAAGATCGTAGCGACAAAGTGGCTTTTAAAGGAACTAATGTTAAGGAGATAATTTGACATTTACTAATTGTATTTATGCATTAAGTGTATAATATTAAGAGATATAACATATATAAACGTAAATATTATAAACATAATAGGTTATGTTTATACAATCAAGAAAATGTCACGTGTATAACTTATCCCATCAACTATAGTTCCGTAAAATACCACCAGATGTCATATTGCTTATTGCCCATCGCCTATAGTTCCATCAGAACAAGAAATAATTGAAGAGCATTATCAAAAACAAGCTTAGTTCATTTTTTTTTTAATTTAAGACCACAGAAAAAACTTTTTAGCTCCCTTAGTTTTATTGAATTTAATTTAGCTCAGGATCATATTTATATATTTTTTAATAGAAAAATAAACATTGATGAGCAATTACATAATAATTAAACATTTTTATAGGTCTATGGTTGTTTTAGCAAAGATGATCTTATGGTATAAATGCCATGCGACTTTTTTGTGGTACTTTTTGAAATCAAAGATTTATGCCAACAACACGCATCAAACAATTCCTGAGCTCAAAACCGAAATCCAATGTGTTATCAATGAAATTGAGTAACATATTTGCCAAAAAATCATTTAAAATTTCATCAAAATGAAACAGACATTATAGTTTTTAAACAAAGTCGTAGGGGTCATTTAAATGACTTTTTTTCATAATTATTCCCGCCTTTTGTGTTCTAGTCAATATGATCCATAAATCTTTAACCGCTATTAATTTTTTCAATATTTATTTTTTTATCTCTAACCTCGTTAATTGTCCTAATACGACTTTTTCCGTATAACAAATTAACTGTTTTTAAACATATGTGTATTTTTCAAATACTTTTTATTAATACACACTTGTTACACATTTAGTTTTCTGTTCATTTTGCCCTATATTTATTATAAATTAATTATTAAAAATTATATCAAAGACATCGGAAAGCCGATTGTCATCTTCGTCTAATGTTGTTATTTACGTTGTTGTCAGGGCTACAGTGTGACAATAACAACGTAAATAACAACAATAGACGAAGTTGACGATACTTACCGATGGCTTGGATATAATTTTAATAATTAATTTGTAATAATTTTTAACTTCTCATCTGGTAAGTGTTATTGTTATTCGTAATAATACAATAATTGTAATAATTGTAGCGGATGATGGCCAAATATTAGGTTGAAACGTCCTCGTATAATTTTATGATAAAACTAATAACAATAAATGGAACTTTAATGCGCAATATATTTTGAAATTGAAAAACTGCAGTTCCCCAACTATTCCATTAACTTTATTTATTATTGTTGTGCAATTGTGCTACGAGTGTGTTACAAAATAGGCTAGGTTTGACTAATAAACGAAGCACATGCAAATTTTGTTGGGTAAATTGAATGTTTAAACGTACGAGTATATATTTATCTGTATATGAATTTATGTTTAAGTATCTGTAGAAACTTACACTAAGGAAGATATATGAACCCAGGCTCATAATAGTTCGGCCGATTTACAATCTTAACATATTATAAAATCTACACAAATGGTTAGAAATTTCTACAAAATTCTTTCAACTACTGTCATATTTAAATTTAAACTTAAATTTACAAAAACTGTAGGTTAAAAGACATGTATTTAAAGGATCATCTTCTAGTCTAAATTTATCTTCTACCGAGACCATTTACTTTTGGCACAATATGTAAAACTTCATAAAAATCCAGCGCTTACAATAAACCTACCTTACAAGCTTACAAGAAAAATGAAACAATACTTTAACAGAATAATGTGAAAGGCTTATGAACAAACCCTTATAGAATTAAAGCTGTTATTACTTATAAAGGCGATATAACCCAATGTTAAATAGCGGAATACTTGAATAACATATTCAATTTTTGCAAGTTTAATAACTAAATAAAAAATAAAGAAATATTTCATCACGGCATATTACCCATTGCTGGGTGTGCCAATCTGCTTTGTACACAGATATCGGTAATGATGGAATATTTGTACCGTGTGGGGCTTACCAGGCGTCACCTCACGGGCACTCATAGCTGGCGTGGAGAGTGCACCACAGGGGTCAATTTTGTGCCATTAAAATACGATGTAATTTTTTTGGCGTCGGTCGGGATCGAACCCGGGTCCCCAAATTCGCGACCTGACACTCAGGCACACGGCCACGAGACTAGTCGATCGAAATTTGTAGAAATTTCTCACCATTTGCGAAAGTTTTATAATTTGTTTGAAATGTAAACCGGCCGAACTATTATGAATAAATGTTGTATGACTGATGATATTTCGAGTATTTTAACACCTAAAAAAAGTGTTTGTTTAAAAATTAATCCATTTAAATGAAAAATTCATTTAGCACATCCTTGTTGACACTTGGCAGTGACATGGCCTTATGTGTGCGAGGTTTTTTAATTTTTAGTCGTAAGCCAGAGTTGGACGTGTGTAGCTTTCTGAAATATTACATTTTCATAAGTTGACGTCCGGCGAACCCTGCTCAGCTGAGGCCGAGACGCAGTGGGCCGTGCTTTCTGCTCTCAGGACGTTCAGTTGTCACCGCACTGTAGACTCCTGACTCCTGCTGGACAATAGGGACTTGTGTGTGTGTATCCATTTTAAAAACAAACTTTCTGACAGTTTGGCGTTTAATTTATTCCAGGGAATAAAAATGTGTGCACATGGGAATATTCGCGACCGCTACATGACGTCTTGTCGCCTCCTTTGTTTTTCTGAACATGTACAAACTCGTCGCTAACGCTCGAGCAACGCATTGTCTGAAGGCGAAAAGTTACAATCCATCGCTATAGTCAGAAAAATTCACTCTGTCGGGTCCCGCAAAATAATTATTAATACGTATTGTAATTTTGACAAGATGGGATATAACTGTCACTGCTTGATTTTACATTGAATGCCAACGTGTCATTATTTGTGCCGCTCTGTTGAAATGAAGATATGCATTGAATGGATTCGCCTACTCGGTATAGTAAAATAATCTTAGTGTTCCGTTAACATAAATGTTATTTTTGTTTGAAATAATTTTTAGAACTGCAGTTTTAATTCCAATAAGAAATTACTTAATTATTTAAGCTGCTTTATATTGGATCAGTTTTTTTTATTATTTAAAGATCAGTATTAAATGATCACTAATTTATAATAAAAGTATAATTTAACCTTATGTAACTTATTTTAAGTTAACCTAAGCTATGTAACAATGTAGCTAAACTAACCTAACCTAAAACCTGAAGACAATATTCATATTTACTGATTGTTTAATGTATGTCTCATAAATTTTGGCACAAATTTCAACAATTTTTTTTTTCTTGTAATAAAAAAAAGTTTTGTAATACTTAATAATTAACTGTTTCACAAGCAACAAAATTATGAACTTAAGGTGCAATTAGTACGTACCCCAAGCATTAGATTTTGGGCGAAATTTACATCGATTGCAAGATGGCCTTGATCAGACATCTTTAAAAAGTTAAATTGTAGGTAACTTATTGACTATTAGGCCAATGTTACGATAGAGTCTTTGTACTCATAGTATTAATTATTTGTGAAACTTTTCTTCTTCGATATATTTTCCAGCGACAGTTCTGGTTCATGTGTGTATCACATGAAGGAAATACGAGGACCAGGGACTGATCGTGAGCTGCGTAGCTCAGCAGACAACACTCGGTACTCGGTCCACGTGGCCCTGATTCGGTTACCTGCCCTTCTACTTGCCCTTACGATTCCAGCCAAGTGCAGGGGTCATTAAGGCTTTTAGCACTAACTAAATCATCCACCAATTCTTGCTTTATTTATTTATCAACAAGACTATATTCTCATTTATGTTTTGTGTTTCAGCATTACTTCAGACCGAAGGGAACCTACACCACCACCACGCCGGCTATAGAACCACCACCTTCCGCTAAGCCTGAAGGTAGGAACACTTTATTTTTCTTTAAAATTTGTAGAAACCTGTATGTGAATTAGAAAATTAGAAACGGTTGACTAATTGAACATAATGCCAACAAAATTATTAAAAAGGGCTAATATAATGATTTTGTCCGCATGTGCGTTTTTATGCAGAAAAATAGTTTTCCGTTAAGTGGCAACACAGATTATAGTAGAGCAAATTGAAATATTTATAAACTACCTATAAACAAAATATTATTGCGCAATGCCATTCCTACGTTAAAGTATGGAATTGCGCAAAAAAACATGTATGATTCTTGACGACATACGTAATTGAAGTAGTTTCATTTTGCCTCCTAGATTATACACTCTGTACATAAGGCACCGTACGCCGAAACTCTTTCAGGAAATCTCATGTTGATTTCTGTGATTTATCAATAATAACGAAAAAAAAAACGATCGAAAAATGCTAGAAGAATGGTCTGGTCTGCGTGTACATTTTTTGTTGCAGAAAACGATAACATATATCTGATAAGTTTTGGCACAAATTTTAACATTTTTTTAAAATAAAAAACGTATTTTCTTAAAGGTTTATTATACTTAATAATTAACTGTTTCGTAAGCAACAAAATTTCTCGAACATTCCTGATTTTCTATATATCCTGCGTTGTTGATCGTCCTCATTTTGGGCTTTACAATCTCCATTGTAAACTTATCGAGATAAAAAATCCCAAAAACCTTCTATGAGACGTTCCTGCGAAAGGTTAGAGGATTGTCGTTTCGCGGACCAAATGGCACGTTTTAGTCTAGTGGCCAATTTTGAGTTTGTCATGCATAGTGACAGAACGCAAGATCTGGCCAGAAGATAAAATCGTTCCCAGTATGTTATTTTTCAATAAAATTAACTAATTTTGTTAGATGTACCTTTGACTATCCAGGGCTTCACCTCACTTTAGCCCATATAAAGCCTGGATACACTCCTTGTGGAAATAGCGCACCATACCATACCAACGAATTTGGTTTCTTGTTTATATATGACATTATTATGGTCCTCTGAAATATTCTCAGAATAAAAACCATAATTTCCTTTAAATTCGGTGTTGCTCAGTGTGAATTTTGAGAAATTAATGTAAATGTCTCCCAAAAACCGATGCTAGGTATCTGTAGAAAGTTGCGCCTTGTGGAGGAATACAGCCATCTTTATTTAATTTAAGTTCATAATTTTGTTGCTTATTAAACAGTTAATTATTAAGTATGAACAAAATATTATTGCGCAATGCCACTGCTATGTTAAGAATACTATATGTATCTAGAGTGACAGGGCCTGAGACCTTAGGCGTTGATCTTATTGATTGGCTTGATGTCCAACCCGTGTTTTGCCACGTAAAAATTCTGAGTGAGCAGGCTTGGCTCATTGTCTTCATTCTTTCTTTCATTCTTCCCCCTTTCATCCTATTTGATGTTTTTGTTATAAGAAGCTAACTTATATAAGAATTTCGTCATTATAATATTATATAGGAGTTTTAAGCAGATAAAAAGTTTAAAACTTCTGCAACAAGAAAATGAATGTGCGCTGCCGAGTTCAGGCGCCATTTAGCTTTACTTTCAACTTCCCTCTCACCTCCGACCTCTTCGTCTTCTACTCTCAGCTTCAGTTCAGCCTATTCCAATTATGTGTACAAGCTTTTTAAATATGGAATTCCTTCACGTTCAAACGCTCGTTCACTGCGAGAAGGACCTCAGTTCTAATCTACTACGACCAAGCTGTAAATGCACATAGTTCTTGTTGAATTTAAGTATCTTAGTTACCACGTTAATCAACGTTGCATTTCTCTATATGATTGTGCAATCTTCTAGATCGCAACGCCCAACAAAAATTTGTCAAGGGGGCGTAAATAAATTTAATAATTATTTATAATTACAATGTAGCCCACATTATCTAAAAGGAGTGTTGCAAGATATTTTATATTCCTTTTAAGTACTAAATTTAAAAAAATATTATTCTTTCGGCGCAGCTAAAGTGCCGTGGAAGTTATTGTAAAACACTCAAAAACACGGCCTTTTCAAGAAATTTGGAGACATGAGAAACAGTTTTTATATCATTTTTGAAAGTTTCACGGTCTGAAACGAACGATTTGTAAGAACAACTTGTACATACCCTCAAAATTGAAATGAAATATTCATTAGATACTAGTATCCTGGGAAAATTTTGTTTCGAAAAGTTGGCACCACTGTCGTATAGAGAGACCCGCCCCTTTCAAACGAGTGGTCCGGCAGCTGTCTAAGATGAGTAGTTTGACTATAGCAGTCGTTTGCAATAGAACATTTTATTCACTCTCCTGGCAGGTGTAAGATCCGTTCGTTTATACGTAAGGGAAGTATTGAATTCATGGTAAAAAATCGCATATCCAGATTTTAATGAATAAGCACATTTTAAGGTCCCTACAATCCAATTTTAACATTTTTACGACGATGTCTGTGTGTGTGGATTTCTCAAATACTATAATACTTAATATCTGTTTAACTACGCATTTCTCAATCGGACATTACTGGGAAGAGCTGAAAAGGTTTTGATAATAATTGGACATCCGGAAGTGGCAGATTCTTCAAAAAATCTTCTAAATGTTATTTTTTGAAAAATTTTGTTCTTGCAAGTATTAAAGAACATTAAATTCTCTATCTGAAAATATAATATATAAAATAATCTGTCGCAATAAATCTCACAACGCAAATAATGTAATGGAAACCAATTGAAAAATTAAAATATTTGTAACTGACAGATAAATGCCAGTGTGAAAAATCCAGAGACATTATTGAAGACTTTTTCTGGGAAGTACATACATTATATTATTTCTTATTGTATTAATAGGTGGATATTTAAAATTATAGATATATTACCCTTCAGAAATACTTACAATCCAGACAATAAATTGGAAACATCAAAAAATTAGAAAAGTAGGACAAAATTTCTTCACAGGGCGCAAGCAGTAATGTGACTTTATTTGTTTTGATAAGCAGATATGAGGGCTCTTGTCAGAACGATAGCTACATAGATATAAAATGTCAAAATTTTCCAATGCCATATAGTTTATGTTCATCGACAGGTAAATTCCACACTCCTGAATACCGATTCTTGAAACGATGAGAAATTTGTAGCGTGAGATAAAAAATATTTCTCACTTTCCTCTCATCACGCACACAATCAATAATTTCGATTCTTGAAACTATGTGAGATTTTCTCGGCGATCATTTAAATCATAGTTAAGCAGTGAAATGTGAGTGAGATATTTTATGCGCGCGCAGCTTGTTAATGTCAAAATATTTCAAGACGTCTACCAACGTTTACTGGTTGAAATGTATTTCAGTTTTTTTATAAATAAATTCTGTTGAATTTGGTTTTTGTGTTACTATCATAAAACTGTTTATAGAGAAGACTTTTTTTGTTTCTCATTGAGTAATTTATATATAATATACAAAAAAGTGTTCTCTCTAAAGAGTTTTATAGAGTCACCTACAAAAACCAAATTCAAAAGAATTTATTTATAAAAAACATGAATACATACCTAACATTTCGACCAGTTTAACCCCCCGAATTTAAAGCAATTAATATTATTCCAGGCCTGTACAACGCATGTACTTTAAAAAATTGTTTAATAAACAATTAGATTGTTCATAGAGATCGCTTTAATAATGTAGGAATTTACAAAATCTCTTGTCAAAACTAGTGATTACAAATATTAACATATGTTTATCTTCAAAAATCAAAAAACCAATTCTAATATAACTAAACACATCTTAGTAAACAATCATACTTTTAATAAATCTGGCTTAGAAGTTATATTTTTCCTTAACTTTTATCTTTTAAGTCATATCCACATAAATTCTTACATCATATTAAAGTTTTATGTACTTACCGTAATTTTGTTATGCCAAATTTACAAATATTTAACTTTAAAAGGCTATAATCAGTGACACTGGCTTAATATTTAAAATAAATCAAAAACAACACAGCAAGGGACATCTGCTATTCTATCTCACTAGGCAAACGCTGCCGAGAAATGTTGTACGTGATAAGAACAGTGTGAGACAAAATTAGGTGAGAATTGTGTTCAAGAATACAACTTTCATCTTACTGGGAGAGGAATGAGTCACGTGACCTTTTTTCTCATCTCACACCATATCTCATATTTCAAAAATCAAGGCCCTGGTGACAAATTAACCACTTGAACTCACAAAAACCTTGAAATTTTGAATGAAAAATTATGACATTTGATATTTATATACTTAATTACTAGCTGTCATTCTGACACGGGCCCCCATATCTGCTTGTTAAGGCGAACAAAGACATTACTGCTCGCATTTTATAGAATGAATTTAAAATTAAAAAATCTAAACATAAAGAAAATGTTTAAGTACAATTTTTGGTGTAGAAAACAAGAAATGTTAAAGGCAATACTTATGTAACCAAAAATTAAAGTGGCGAGAGGTATTTTGCTGGCCACAACAAACTTTTTTGCATGTCTACTGTGAATACGGATCACTCTTGTAAAATCTTAAAGAAACGTCGAAAGGCGATCTAGAACCGGAGGCAGAGAATGTTGACTCGTGACGTGTCTGCTATACGATAACGTTTGCCCTCAGAGCCTCAAATAGCGCAAGTAAGCCAAAGTTCACTAGATGATTTTGGATTGACTGTTGTGGACCTTAAATCACACAGTCCCGATCTGGCATCATCTGATTATCATCTCTTCATTCGGTTAAATAATTATCTGGCAGGAAAAAAATTAGAAACTAAGATGTGGTAAAAATGGATCTTTGGATGAAATAACAGTCGGCAACATTACGATTTTCGATACTAGCATCAAAAATGTCGTGTCTCACCTACAGATATTGAATGAAATTAACAGGAACAATGTAGAAAAATAGTTGGGACATTACCTACATCCTCCCGTAAGATTTTGTAAATATTTTTTTTTATATTTGGTAATATGTAGTTACCTATGTGTTTTTAATTTTTGGACGTCCCTCGTATTTTACAATCAATTATTGAAATTTGTGTAATAAGGATGTGTTAACAAAAAACATTGCACAAACTTTATAACCTTATTATTTAACTTACTAAAGGCAACAAATTAAAACCAATTTAACCTCATATAAACTACAGTTAAATAACATAATCTGCACAAAAATTCGTTCAATTCTCATTTATTTCAGGAAGTCCAGCTAATATTCGCAAAACATTCTTCTTTTTGAAGTGGCGAATTTTATTATTAATTCTTTGTATGAAATTTCGTATGTCGATTAAATTGATATTCTGTCGGACCGTGAATGCTTTGTTTAGAAAAATAACTTTTATTTCCTGTACAATCAATATCATTTAACGTGAAATAGAATTCGGCATTGGTAATTACAAAATTCTAGAGGCTTCAAATGTAGTTCACTCAGCAAGTTTTTCTGATTTATTAACAATTGCATTTTGGTATACATGTAATATACATGTTTACGTATATATGTGAAATTTTGAATTCCACATAATTTTCTTAAAGATTCTCTTTCCCAAAAAAACTCCGTCTGAAGCTTCTTTTCCTTGATTTCATCAATTTCCCTATATTTTCTACAACTATCTTTGGCTCTTAATAGTGATTTTCCGCTGTCAACTCTTTTAACTATATCATACGTAGTCTGCCTTAGTAGTCGCATTAGAACAAAATGATTAACGGTGAACGATTTTTCCTATAATTTATGTTTTAAATAAAAATCGGCAATGACTCGCCTTCGATCATTTTCTTCCTTGAGATTTAGACTAAAAGAAAAATGATATTATTTTTTATATTAGACTAATGTAAATTTGAAATCAAATAAAAATTGCTCCTCATATTATTACTTTTTAATAATATTAATAAACTTTGTGCAGATTTTTTTTTAACACACCCTTATTTTGAAAAAGTCAAATAATCAGAAACAAAATGTGACGTCAAAGTTCATACACCTTAATATGTGACATACTATCACCTACTTTTATGTAAATAAATAACGTAGATGATGGACAAACTGTTTTCCTATTGGCTGTGAATGACGTGCCATATATAATTTGACATCACAGAAGTGGAGGGTTGTTTTCCATGACTATTTCTGGCGCCAATCTTTTTATTTAATTATTTACGAAAATAATAAACTCAAATTTTTTTATTACTGTTAAAAATATTACTTAAATTAAAGTATATTATAAATGTCTAAATTGTATTCAAATTAGAAAATACGTTCGTAATAGATGGTGATATACTGAATGTATCTAAATTACTAACAATTTTGTTAATGTTATTGCACATAAGTATAAATCGGAGACCTGGTTTGAGGCAGGACAATCATTTTTTTTTTTGCAGCAGTTTTAACAAAAATATAATTGACTGACATATTCTTTGCGTTTCTGTTGGTTTAAAGTTAAAACGTAATAATAAACTGTAATAATCTGAACCCAGTTCAGTATAAATATTATCACATTTAAATGTCAAATATTGGTCATAAATTGGATACCACATTAATGCTTCATATTTTAATTTGAAACGAACAAAACTATTAAACAATATTATAATAGTGTTCACGTTACAAAATTGTTTACAGTTTCTATGACATAACTATCCAATTCTGTAATATGTATTACAAAACATATATCTCGTTCAAAAATAGCTCCGACGTCCTTAAAATGAGGCGGTCTTTCCTGTACATTGATATCAATGTGATAATTTAACATAAAAGGATTTTTTCTTTTATAATATGACATAGTTTTGCATTTGGCGGAGTTTAGTTTTATATTGTGTTGGTTACACCATTCGTAAATTTAGTCTAATTAACATTGGTACCTGTGATAGTCTAATTCATTTGAGATTCAGCAATAAATCTTTAAATCATCTGCTTATAACAAAAGATCATAGATATTACTTACATTACTTAAGTCGTTGATATATAATATACTCCAGATGTAGGAATAAAATACTCGGATTGGAAACCATTATATTTAACAAATTGCTTTCTATTAGATAAATATGATGAAAGAAAATTTTTTTTTTTATAAATGTGAAACCAGCTTATTCTAACATAGCCTTCGTATTATGTACGAAATTAAAATAACATCATTCGTAGATCTAGTTCTTACGAAGCAATGATAGAGCCAAGAAAAGCAAAGGTTACCAATCATTGAACCCCTTTCCCTTTAGTAACTGTAAGACGACGCGTACAAGATCAGCTGAGTAAGTAAGAAGCTGGTGCTGGTGGTGTGTCTGTATGATCGATCGCGTTGAACATATTCAGTGTGTCACTAACCAGAGATCATCCCGGACTTATGAATAAATACATGGAGCGTTCGTCGACTGGTGGGGTGGGGTTGTCTGTATCTCTCTACTCCCGTCCCGATCCCGGTTCTAGTCCCAGTCGGAGGGTCGTGGCACTCTGCCCCTGCAGCCCCGGGCGGGTGAAATGTGCGGTTTTGAGACGCTAGCCGAGGAGCTGGCTTGCAGCGCTGCTCGCAGTCCTGCGGTCGACACAGGAATCTGCAGCAGCCATTATATTGAGAATACTATCCTGATAATACCGCGCTGCTGTGCACATAGCGTGCGTTATACTGTTAACGACCTCACGTTCACATTGCCTATACCCCAGCCAGCCAGCCCAAGAAATTACCAGCACCGCACTCTAAATACTCTGTGCAAGTCTAAATGAAAACATCCTCCTGTGAGGTCAAACCCGCCTCGATAAATCACCATGCACTAATACACAAACAGTAATTAATAGCATGGAGTGAATTATATCGCGTATGACACGCATAAGCCAGCCCAGCCACCTGTGCTGTGCAGTGGATCTCTCCTCTCAGAAGAACTGCCCCCAGTGGCCGGCAACCCGTGAAATATACTAACGCATAAATTAGTTTAAGTTGTTCCAAGAAATTACACTAAGCCCCGTCGTAAAGTCCGGCCCGGGTCGAGTCGACTCGAGACGGTAACTTCTCGTTAACCGATGATTATGTTCCTCCCATGGCACTCTGGATTACTTCACCTTGTTTTTGGATAAAGCCACTCTCTAAAATATACGAGGCCAGGTATCTTAATTTCCAGCCTAATGTAGTAAACACGAAAATTTTATTACATTTTCCCAAAATATTCCTCATAACAGTAAATTCATTTTTCCATTCGAAGGCACCAATTCTCAAAATGTATCTCTATTTTGAAAGCATCGACAGCGTCATTGGTTGAAAGAAAATGCATTCCTTACAATCTATCTGAAAATAAAAAGTAGTCTTTGTGTACCAAGTAAGAACAATAAGTGGATGACCCATCAATTCCGTATTTTATTCGTTTAAATATTCGTAACTACTTAATAACTTTGTTCCAGCCTGTAATTTTGTACAAGTTTACAACATGTATCTGACTTTTTTAATGCGCATGCGTGTAAAAAATTAGTTACTGACAAATTTGAAACACCGAATTGTTGGAACGCTGAATGAGACGATGACGGTACTAAAGCGAGTATTTGTTGCATACAAGCCAGCTAATCTGAAAAATAAATAAATTATTTAACAACAACAAATAAATGTCTTCGTCGCTCATTTTACTAAAATAATGTAATAAGCAAAATATAATGTTTTATGGTTACCTAATAATCTAATTCTAGTTAGTATAAATTACATCTTTTCTTGACAAATGGAAAATTGGAATATATGGAAACCAACACTAGATTTGCAATAATTACGCAGGCTCAGTAAGCAGAAAAAGTTATGACTGTCAGTAATAGTTTGTGATTGTCGAACAATACGTGCTGGAATACCTGATCAGTAGTTGCAAACTTGCCAGTGGTACGATTGAAACGATATTTTCAAATTATTAAAAAATCGTAATTTTGTAGAATATTCGTGTACATACATTTATTTGACAAATATTGACGTACCATAATTGTAATTTTTATGTACAAAAAATGGCTAAAATAAATTATTATAATAATTATAAATACGCTGCTGTTTGAGAGATTGTGTGGACGAGCGTTTTCATGATGCATTATGACTCTTCCTGCTAGTCGATCATGACGAATCTTTTGAAGGACTGCAGTTAAGTACACCGTAGTATATACCATTCAGATTTGATCGTATTACAATTATTTAGGCTCTAGTTGTAATCCAACCTTATAAAAAGAACCTTACCTAACTTATGATTGATTGATCCTATTAAGAACTAGTTTGGCCTAGGCCTGAATAGTTTACCTTGAAATCGGGTTTGTCCGGTAACATATATAACATTTAACCTTATTTGTCCAGAAATGACGTCCTTCGAAAACTAGTTTATATTTTACTATGAAGTAATATATAGAATGAAAGAACATTCGTACTCAAACGTGACTATGAAATGTGACTAGAGAGAGAGATAGAGAGACAGTCTATAAGTGCAGCTCTCTATATCACTAAAATATTATGGATATTTGGAAATATAAAAATACAAGTAATATTCAGATAAACTTTTTATTTAATATAATAACATATTTTCATACGTAATATAACAAGTGATATGATTATCATCGATGATATTCTCGAGTGAAACCGAGCAATATCTTCGATTATTAATCATATCACGAGCTTATATTTAATGAGAGAATTATAATGAATTTTTGCAATTTAACCTAACCTAACTTTTGATATACATATTCATATTGTATTAAAACATGGTACTTACGAGTTTTATTTAATATTTCGGAGTTTAAATTATTGTTATTATTTATTTTTATACTCAAAATTAACTGTCAATGTCATAAATAAAGAAAACAAATCCCTTAGTAACGACTGTAAATACTGTGTTTATTTCTTTGTTTTTTATCATCGCTGTGATATACTTGTAGCTAGGGAGATTCTGAATGTTGATTGGCGGAAAACATGTCACGTGACTATGGAATTATATTCGCATACAGATAATAATACCTTTAATATATAGTGTGTCCCATTTAGAGCTGCCACCACTGGGATCTCAAGAACTATAAGAGATACAATGTCAGTTAAATGAAACTTTTTATGCACCTCTAGGATTCCATCACAGATGTGCTTTTGTTTTTCCAAAAAAATTCCATAGGGCACTAGATAATGACGAAAAACTGAAATTTATTGATTTTTTCTTTTTTATATAATTTCTAAACAATTTATAATTCAGAAAAATGTTTCAAATAAAGAAGTTAGATATTTTTATTGTCTAATTAGTGGCGTACAAAATATTTATTAAATTATTATTAAATAATATTAACACAAAGTTGTTTTTACCTCTCGCTAAGAGAGGTATTGCATTCATGCTAAAAATCGCATATCCAGATTTTATTGAATAAGCACGTTTTAAGGTCCTTACAATCCGATTTTAACATTTTTACGATGATGTCTGTGTGTGTGTGTGTGTGTGTGTGTGTGGATGTGTGTGTGTGTGTGTGTGTGTGGGATGTTGGAAGGACGGTTACTCAAAAACTATAAGACTTAAAATTTGTTTAACAACGTATTTCCCAATCGGACATTCCCGGGAAGATCTGAAAAGGTTTTGGTAACAATTGGACAACCGGAAGTAGAAGATTCTTGAAAAAAAATCTTCTAAATATTATTTTTTGAAAATTTTTCTTGATAATATTAAAGAAAAATAAATTCTCTTTCTGATACATAAGGTTTTGGTAACAATTGGACAACCGGAAGTAGAAGATTCTTGAAAAAAAATCTTCTAAATATTATTTTTTGAAATTTTTTCTTGATAATATTAAAGAAAAATAAATTCTCTTTCTGATACATTTAAATATTTTTATACATATTTTATAGATTTAGAGATAAAAGGAATATAATATATAAAATAATGTTGTAATTAATTTTACAACCGAAAGGATGCCATGAAAAATAGTTGATAATTTAAATTATTTGTAACTGACAGATAAATGTCAGTGTCAGAAATAATGAGTAATGAATTAAAAATGTACTTGGAGAATCCCTTAGTTCTTGATCTGTGACTATTATGGAGATGACAAGTCTAGGTTGAAGGACTTAAATTTGTTTCAAACATTATGGGACAATGTACACCAGTACTGTAGACTAGAGTAACTTTGAATTGCGAAAAAGCTATCAAATTCTTCTCAAGTAAGTTGTAAATATTGACAAAATTACACATCGATATAAGAATAATCGGAGTGCAATCTATCCGTCACTTTATTAAAAGGAATTAGTGTTATTTAGATATAACAAGTATGAAAAAATAAAATGTAAAAGAAGATATGTAAGAATAGATGCACAATCCAGATATATACATTTTAGACCGCCCAAAATTAATGTTTTTACTAGAAGAATATGAAGAGAAAGTAAACAAAGTTGTTCGAATTGAAAATTGCTGTTACCAGCCTAATATTTATATATGGTAAACTCTACTTTGTAATTTATTGTAACATAATTTATGGTAAATATCTTTATGTTGAGACATGCTATTATTGAATAATAAAGAAGTTTATACGTCATAGATTTATATGAATATATTATTTGTATTTATAAAAATATTCTTTGCTTTATGCATACAGCCAGGTAAAATATACGGCGAGAGGTTATGTGCTGGCCACATCAGATTTTTTTAAATGGATATCTGATAGTCTCAAAAAAATACTTATTTTTTTCTCGTTTCAATGATGTGAGGGTATTGTGTTTCGTATGTATTTAACCCCCAAAATTTAATTTTTCATGTTATTTTTTCCGAATTTTATTATTAAATTAAATTATTTCACAAAAGACATAGTTATTTTTATTGGTTATTTTCTATTTGATTGATATAATTCATGCCTTTCTTGCTAAATATTTTATTTTAAACTCACAATTTACACTAACATGTCAATAGCGACCTATTAAAAAATATTTTTTGATTTAGATTTAATTGATTTTTGCTAAAAATTTCTAACGCGATAAATTATTTAAATAAAACGAATATTTGTCATTAAAATTCTTACCAATATTTCCAAAATAACACTAAATTCACAATAAAATAAGGAAAAAATAAAATTTCAAAGTAAAACAAATACGAAACAATAATATTTATATCATTGAAAAGAGAAAAAATTAAGTATTTTTTTAAGTTCAAAATTGGATGAGTTCCATTTAAAAAAAAAATACTTTTTGTTATATCTCAGAAATTTACAAATATAAAAATTTATTTCGTACGCCACTACTTAGGCAATAAAAATATCTAACTTCTTTATTTCAAACATTTTTCTCGATTACTAATAGTTTAGAAGTTATTTGAAAAAAATATCAACAAAATTCAGTTTTTCATCATTATCCAGTGTCCTATGAATATTTTTGGAAAAACAAAAGCACATCTGAGATCGCCCTCTATAGGTGCACAAAAAGCTCCATTTAACCGACATTGTATCTCTTATAGTTCTCGAGATCCTAATGGTGGCAGCTCTAAATGGGACACACTGTATAAACATATGCACAAAATATTATGAAGCAATTTCAAAACAATTAGTAGATAATTTTCAATTTTTCTAGTATTCTTTAGATTTAGATTTTATATTTCTTTTGTTTTTAGATATTACTGTTATACTCTCATAATAATAAATTCGTGTACATACGATGATTCCATATAAGGAAAAGGAAGATTGTAATTTTACATTATTGATAATATAGTTTCGTGGCACATTTTTCACAAAAATGATGTCTTTTCTCAGAATTTGTCTTCACCACTTTTCTAGACTAGAGGATTAATGTTTTTAGGTACGAAAATTAAACTAATTAGGCTTTTAGTACTATTGTACCCATTATATACACAAACGTACAAAACATTTTATATCTATTTTTGAAAATATAATATAGAATCACTACCGCAAACACTAAATGCAACAGCTTAAACACAGGTACAACGTATAGTAAAATACATACTGATCGCCTGTTACCCCCCCCCCCCCTCTCTGTCACTACAGTTCTCTATTTCACTCCCGCCAAGAAAAGTAGCCATTCATACGTACAAGGAGAAATACGACGTTGCCTAGGCGTGTATTTTACGTTAGAGCAGACATAACCGTACTTTGAGAGAGGGATAGCAACAACATTTTAGTTAGACAGATGAAATAACGTGTAGGGTAAGTGAAAATATATTTTGATGTACAGAATTATGTTCACGTTAACTGAAATTTTGACGTGTATCAAATTACTATTGTGCCAACATTTTACGGCTAAAATGACTTTACAATAACTGCCACGATGGCCTATCCTGTAACTTAATGGTTGGAAAATTTAACAAATCAAGTATGTTGATATAGTATTAAAAAACTGGATATTTGGTTGTCAAATTGGATAAAAAATTTAACTAGTTCTTAAAAATTAATCACTTTGTTACATATTAGGCCCCTTTGAGTACTAAATAATAGGAAGTTCGTAAGCATATGGCTTCCGTGCACCTCAATGATTGTAAAAGGTAGTGTTGATCATTTCCACGAGCAGTACTATGCGTATGAGTGGTATTCTTAAATACGACGCCAACCTACGCCGAAGCCTTCGTATGAGATTCTCGAAAGCAAAGGAATGTAGTCAGGGATGGGCATTTACGCGTAAAAAAATGCGTATAAAATGTTAAATAAGTAAAAAACCTATACTTTATTTCACGTAACAAAATAGTGTTGGTTTAGATAGGGACATAAATTCTGTCCTTTGATTGGCTAGAAAGCAAACCTAGTTCACAAAATCGAAAGTAATATAACTGTCAGTCATCAATTACCAAATAAAATCTATAGAATTAATTGATGTTTAACCATGTTTTGTTGTAATTTTTTATATTCAGGTCTTGTACATTTTTACAGATAAAAATATTTGTTATCTACAAAGTTTGGTTTCAAGATTTTAAATTATTTATCTAATGTATGTAAGTAAGGTCGGCTCTCAAACGCTATAGTTCTTCAAAACGACACTAGACGGCTTGTTGTTTACAAATATTAACTTCGTATTTAAGGGCCAACGCCTGGGTTTATACAATAGCAAATGTAAAATGTTTTAAAAAAATACTATAATATGCTTCAAATGTACGTATTTATTATCATATTTACGTAAAAAAATATATAAAGTTAGATTGTATTTTACATAACATACATTATTTACGTAAAATATCTCATATATTGTCATTGTAAAAAAAAAAATTACGCGTAAAAAATGATGTAATATGTAATGTATTTTACGTTCCCATCCATGAACATAGTATATAGCAGCCAATCAAAATGAAACATTGAATTGTTTTTTTTAACTATCACTGCAGCGAAGTTGTCATAAGTCATATAGGTATTTTTTTCAAAATTTATAATATGTATGTACATAATATGGCAATAATATGGAAGTGGTTTGTAATATTAAATATGCATTAATGATTTTTGTAAAATGTTTCAGGTTTAGAATGATAAACTCGTAATTTCAAAAGACACCTAAAACTCATTTTTAACAACTCATTGCGTCGTTCTATCAATGCAGGAGCACACATTTATCGGATGCTGTATACTCAAGTCTATGGAGACTTTAGATTTATAATTGGCGTCATTAAAAAATCATAAAACGTACCCGGAATTGTTTAAAAACATAATTTAATTTATATTATCTGAGTAAAGTACTGATACACCAAACATAAATGACAGTGACAGATACAGTTTCGTGTGCGGATTACTTTCAAGTGATTCATGCCCATGCGATTTAATTGCGCACGGAATTTTTGCGCTTGGCCACACGATTTCAATTCAAGAATACCAATATGCAGTAACAGCTGTTTTTGAACATCCTGTCTGAAGCTTATTCTTTAAAGATTCACGACCGAAACAAAATGCATTGTATTAGCAATGAACATGATTCACACCTAAACACCTTATTCAGTTCATCAAAACATTCTACGCTTGAAATTTAAAAAAAGTTAAAATGCCACAATAAATTAAGTAAAAAGTAGCGGCCAGCTAGTTAGGCGCAATATTAAGTGAGAGAGCAACTCTGGTATTAATTATGTGGTCTTTGTAAAAGTTCGGCATCCGGAAAACATAGCTGCACTCAGTGTGAAAATGTAACTGATTTCGGATGAAGTGCAGTTCTTTGTAGTGCATCAGAAGGCATGCATATTCATGGTTAGAGTAATACACAACCTCTGTACTGTAGGCACTCGTACAAATTAATTCGGATTTTCATTTGCGGTCCGCAGCCGGCAGCCGGCTCAAATCATTTACATTTCATACAATTTTTATAGCCCCTCGTTCGTTCGTATACAAACATATGAATATTTTACTCCTCACTCGGCTTGTATTAAATTTGATATTTAATTCGGCGCTTTACACACGCTAAGTGACCGGGGAGATCTCATTGCCGTTTGAGGGAAATTACATTTCGAGCATTTTTGACCGTAATAAAAGTATCAGGTGGATGAGAGGACGGCAGAGAATTAATGACGGCGTCAGGAATATACTCCGAACCGAACAGACCCTAGCTAGCTAGCGATCACTTGATAAATATGATAGGGAATGAACTCGGAGATTGATTGATTCTCCGATAAAATAAATGGTTTTCATACAAAGACGGGAATAAATAATTATCTGTAGACTAGGATATCCAGATATTAGCTAGTTTCCTTCTAAGGAATATCGTAGAGTTTTACAGATTCCTAAAATAATAATTTGGACAAAATATGGTTTTTAGAGTCTATTAACTAATTAATTAATGTAGCAATCATCTTTCACCACACATTTCTGTCCCAGCATACTTTTTTAGGCAAACTCTTTTTCTTTCCTGATGGATTTTTTATTTTTTAACTTCCGTCACCTTTAGGTTAAGGAAGGTACATATTTTCTGTGATCCAAGAATTTGGTGGTGAGTTTTAATGAATAAATACGTTTTACGATATACCTGATATGGCTTACCATATTAATTATTCATAATTAGTCATGCACAAAGCAAGATTTGTTGCTCAGTAATTTCTTATCTTACAAATTTCTTGTAGGCTTAAATATTGTCTTACTAGCAATACTCTTGTTTATTTTTTGTTCTTGATAGCAGGAGGATTCACCGAGCTCTTTATTAGCGCCATCCAATAATTTAAACAAATATATAAAGGTTATTATTTTGCCGAAAAAAGTAACTCAAACTCCATCTCCAGTACAGAAGAAAGTACTTTCTGCATCTGCAATGAAGACGACTTAAATTTTGGTCAGATATTTAACCAAATCAAACACGAAGCAATTTTTTGCACATCCGGATGGAGACAAAAACTTAATGATTATCATGAAAAAAACAAATTCTTGACTGGTGGAGGAACCATGAGTGTACTTCTGTTCCATCGGAAAGACTGTTTTCAAAAGCATCGCTAGTCATTAGAAACCACCGAAATTGGGTGAATTCTAAATCAGCCAGAAACCTACTATACTTAAATTTATAGAATGCTGTGAGCGATAGAAACAGTCGTGCTGATAAATAGGTTATCTTTATTATATTTGTGCATAAATTTTTAGTTTATTTAAACGACTATTTTTTTGTATTTTATCATTTATTACTCATTTTATACGGTACCGAAAGGTTAAACATTAAAATAGTATCATCATTTTGTTTTCCCAGTTCCAGTAGTCTTAAAATCGGCGTATTATTATAATTTTTATGTTTTGTGTAGATACATAAAACAAGAAATCTTGCTCTTCAACTGATATCCAAAAATACAGGCATTACTTTCTAGAGGCGTGGGCCATTCATATCATATATGAAGATGATTCAGATGAATATCTTAATCCTTGTTGATAGAGCCATAAAAAGATAGAGAAACGATCCCCCAGTGTGTGAAGAGATGTTAAAAAACAGGTTGGACATAAATCGGATTTGTGAACAGATTCAGCACGTAGGCAGGGCGTCGTAGCAATTTGGCCAATCCCATATAAAATAACTGTATACTTCCTGTGGTCGTAGCCGTTTCCTTGCGGCTCAAGTGGACCCTTTCTTACCTTCGTATCGCTGTCAGATGTGATGGCAGGCGATGAAAAGACGTCGGCAGCGGCAGTTGAAAAATGCCGGGGACGCGTTGCGTTGCACGCAGACCTCTGCCACCTGTAGCTTCGCCGGGGCCGGGGAATAAAGTGTGCAAGAGCCACAGACCTATAGAAAATTCAATGTGTGTGCTGTGCTGGGGGAAATGCGGTGGAATCATTTGTAAAAATGCTTGTCAAAACGCCACGCCGCCACTTCTGAGCACAGCCGCGGTAAGCCCGAGCGTGCCCAACAGCTCATTTGCAAACGGATGGATTTGAATACAAAGCGACCACCGGCCACCGAGTAATCTATCTGTAATCTCGCGTGAACCTACAGGTTTAAACGGATTTTTTCATCGTTGTCGCCATTCGTTTACGAAACGTGTGAATGTGAAGTAATCGCTTCTGACTTATTTGGCGTGAGTCATTATTCTTATTATACAGGGTTTTTCATTAAGAACTTTTTTGAAATTTTAAATAAACCATACATTTTGGATGAAAGCTCGGAATATTTTAATTGAAATATATTGTAGAGACCACAATTTATGAATGAGAAACAATATCTAATAAATGTCCACCACTTCTACGTTGACATTGATTCTTTTGACAAAAATTTTAATCACATTTGTACATAATTGTGTCTCAATCTCTCAAACTACGCGCTTGATGTTGGCTTTGAGCTCTACAATTATTGTAATATCCTTATAAACTTCATCTTTCACAAGAAATAATCTAACGGTGTTAGATCGCACGATCTTAGTGCCCAATTAACATCACCTCTACGCGAAATCAATCGTCCATCAAATTTGGTTTTCAATAAATCAATTGTTTTTTGAGCTGTGTGGCAAGTTGCCCCGTCCTGTTGAAACCACAAGTCGTCGACATCTATATCATCCAAAATACGCCATAAAAAATGGTTATCATGTCTCTTTAGCGCACTCCATTGACCGTAACAGCAGTGTTAACCTCATTTTCGAAAAAATAGGGTCCAAAAATTGCCCTTTGATTTTCAGAAGCTCAGATGCGACAATTGTATTTAACTTAGCCATTCAAATTGAAAATGATATTCGCCAGAAAAGAAGATTTTATTTGAAAATCCAGCAACTTGTTCAATGAAGAAATCAGCAAATTGTCGACGTTGATCATGATCTGGTGGCCTCAATTCTTGCACCAACTAAACTTTATAAAGCTTTAGAGCCAAATTGTTGCGCAATATACACCATGTTGTATTCGGGGTCAAGCCCAATTGTTGGGAACGCCGTAGAATTGATAAAATTTTAATCATCCTCAACACTATCGCTCACAGCAGCAATATTTTTTGGCGAACAACCAGTATGAGTATTTTTAGTGTTGATACATTGTATACTGAGACATTTGACTCAAATATTTTTCTAAATTCTTAATTTCAGGCTCTGATAAACGATTATAACGACCGAAAATATCCACGATTTTACGAAATGTGGTTTTCACATATCGACCATTTTCATAATGGATTTGAATTATTTATTACATATAAATTGACTTCTTGTAACAAACTTTGTGACTTTGGAGACAAACTCGTATGTAATTTTTATTTTATTTATTTATTTATTTATTTATTTATTTATTTATTTATTTATTTATTTATTTATTTATTTATTTATTTATTTATTTATTTATTTATTTATTTATTTATTTATTTATTTATTTATTTATTTATTTATTTATTTATTTATTTATTTATTTATTTATTTATTTATTTATTTATTTATTTATTTATTTATTTATTTATTTATTTATTTATTTATTTATTTATTTATTTATTTATTTATTTATTTATTTATTTATTTATTTATTTATTTATTTATTTATTTATTTATTTATTTATTTATTTATTTATTTATTTATTTATTTATTAATGACGTCTTTACAGGATGTAATATCACAATTACAAGGGAGTCAGAAATACAATATTTAACAAAAACCAAAACATGTTTGACGCAGGTACAAAAACATAATATATACATAAACATAGGAATATAGGAAAAAATCTGATGTGGCCAGCACATAACCTCTCGCCGTATATTTTACCTGGCTGTATGCATAAAGCAAAGAATATTTTTATAAATACAAATAATATATTCATATAAATCTATGACGTATAAACTTCTTTATTATTCAATAATAGCATGTCTCAACATAAAGATATTTACCATAAATTATGTTACAATAAATTACAAAGTAGAGTTTACCATATATAAATATTAGGCTGGTAACAGCAATTTTCAATTCGAACAACTTTGTTTACTTTCTCTTCATATTCTTCTAGTAAAAACATTAATTTTGGGCGGTCTAAAATGTATATATCTGGATTGTGCATCTATTCTTATATATCTTCTTTTACATTTTATTTTTTCATACTTGTTATATCTAAATAACCTTAATTCCCTTTAATAAAGTGACGGATAGATTGCACTCCGATTATTCGTATATCGATGTGTAATTTTGTCAATATTTACAACTTACTTGAGAAGAATTTGATAGCTTTTTCGCAATTCAAAGTTACTCTAGTCTACAGTACTGGTGTACATTGTCCCATAATGTTTGAAACAAATTTAAGTCCTTCAACCTAGACTTGTCATCTCCATAATAGTCACAGATCAAGAATTAAGGGATTCTCCAAATACATTTTTCTTTCATTACTCATTATTTCTGACACTGACATTTATCTGTCAGTTACAAATAATTTAAATTTGCAACTATTTTTCATGGCATCCTTTCGGTTGTAAAATTAATTACAACATTATTTTATATATTATATTCCTTTTATCTCTAAATCTATAAAATATATATAAAAATGTTTAAATGTATCAGAAAGAGAATTTATTTTTCTTTAATATTATCAAGAAAAATTTTCAAAAAATAATATTTAGAAGATTTTTTTTCAAGAATCTTCTACTTCCGGTTGTCCAATTGTTACCAAAACCTTTTCAGATCTTTCCATGAATGTCCGATTGGGAAATACGTTGTTAAACAAATTTTAAGTCTTATAGTTTTTGAGTAACCGTCCTTCCAACATCCCACACACACACATCCACACACACACACACACACACACACACACACACACACACACACACAGACATCATCGTAAAAATGTTAAAATCGGATTGTAGGGACCTTAAAACGTGCTTATTCAATAAAATCTGGATATGCGATTTTTAGCATGAATCCAATACCTCTCTTAGCGAGAGGTAAAAAATCTGATGTTGATTTACCAACACGGTGATATTGTTTTTCGTCAATAATGTCTTGACAGACAAGGCGTTGTATGCGAAAAATCCATGAGACGTTTTTCACTGGGCTTTCTTCTTTATCAAAACCTTCTTGTAGTATACAGAGTGTCGCATTTAAGCTACAAATGCATTGTGATCTCGAGAACCGTAAGAGATACGAGGTTAGTTAATTAGACAAAAGTTCCCCGATTAGTCGGGTAGTTTGACCGTCTTTTTTTTCAATTAAATGTATAGGTCACTAGATCTAGGCCAAAATATAAATTTAGCGATTTTTTTTGCTTATAATTTTTTTATATGAAATAATACGAGATTCTGGTTTACACTTTCTTAATGCACTCTTGCATGATGAGTTTGTAAACGTACTCATTTTTTTTTAAATCTAACCATTTTCGAGTTACTGACAGCAACTTTTATTTTTCATATGGTCTTAGCAAGCTATGGCATTTTTAAATAAGAGATTTTTTTGCTTTACATCGATATAAAACAGTAATAATTTATTTTTATAATTAACAGAAAATTAACAAAAATTGTTATTTATAATAGAATTGAATTAAAAAAGTAAATCGAAGGCTGCCATGGAAATAATGATAAACTAGAAGTTGTCAAAAAAATGATTTCTTTATTTTACTTGATAAAAGTAGATCAGCAATGTAATCATTATCCTTACAAACAAAAATATTGTTATAAGCAAAAAAAATCGCTAAATTTATATTTTGGCCTTCATCTAGTGACATGTGCATTTAATTGGGAAAAACCAAAACACAGTCAAACTACTC